>CM031599.1:83510104-83532604 GCA_018398815.1 Conus ventricosus | reverse complement strand
CGTTTTAGTTTCTTTTTGTCATGTTTGGTTTGTTTTTCTTTTCTTTATTTTTCCCCGAAGGTTTCTCTTTGGTTTAGTTTTAGGGGTCGTACAAATGATATTTGTGGAATCGATATTTTTCTGAAACAGTACGCGTTTTTTTCATTGTTTGTTTTGTTTTTTTTGAGTAGTGGAAGTTTGTTTGGCTTTGTTTCTTTGTTTTTGCTTTGCTTCCAGGTATCTGGCTGTTGTCATTGGCTCCTCTGTAATTGTGTGTACCGCAATATCTTACGTATGTCTTTTTTCTTTTATCCTATAGGGGGGGGTGGTGGGTTGGGGGGGTTTGTGTGTGGAGGGGGGATTTGCTCGAAGGTGAGAATATCTCGGGTGTGTATTTTCTTTTATTAGGGGGGGGGGGGGGGGGGGGGGGGGGGGGGGGGGGGGGTGGTGGTGGAGGGGGGATTTTGCAATCAAAATCTAAATCCGAAAAAGAATTAAAAAAAAAAAAACAAAAAAAACCTTGCATGAGGTCTGCATCGAAAACAATGTTGCTTGCGGTACTCGATTCATCTTGATATAAATTAGCCAACCCCCATATACGTCTTTGAAAGATGACTGTTTCGTATCAAAATTCTCAACATCAAACTGTGACATAAAAACAATTTTGAAAAAGAACACGAATTCAATGGGGGGGGGGGGGGGGGGGGGGGGGAACAGTTTAATAACAGATGCAGTGGGGTGGTTTTAGATTTTTTTTTGCTTTTCATCTTGAGGGGTTCAGGTTTAAACCCTGTTCTAGACATCAGCCTCCCCCTGGATTGGTTGATTGATCGATTGATTGATTGATTGATTGATTGATTGATTGATTGATTGATTGATTGATTGATTGATTGATTGACTGATCGATGAAAGAAGAAAAACAAGGCGCAACTCTTGCTCTCAAGGTTACATCATTTATACAAATAACTCCAAAGCAGAGAGAGGAAGACAGACAGACAGAAAGAAGGAAAGAAAGAAAGAAAGAACGAATGAAAGAAGGAAGAGGGGAGGAAGGAAGGAAGGAAGCATGAAAGGAAGGAAGGAAGGAAGGAAAGAAAGAAAGAAAGAAAGAAAGAAAGAAAGAAAGAAAGGAAGAAAGAAAGAAAAGAAAAGAAAGAAAGAAAGAAGAAAGAAAGAAAGAAGGGAAAACTTATTTCGGGAGAAAAAAAGGGAGCTTTCTTGTTTGTTCTTCGTATATTATGTCTGCCTCTGTGCCAGATGAACTGATGTCTGAAGCTACATTAGATTGAAATGATGAGCCTGCCATTGCTTTGTCACAGGATCCTTCCTTGTTAAATAGTCACTAATTGCGTTCCCGCCTCCCCCCCCATCCAAACCTTTCCTCCCCTCAGCCTCCCTCTGCCTCCCGCCTCCACTTCCGCCCTCCCTTCCCCTTTCCCCTTGGGGTGTCTGGGGTGTCAGGGAGAGGTAGTACCTTTAGCAGGGGGGCTTGCCATGTCCTTTTCTAGGGCAGCTCGTCTGCCATGGTCCTCACCTGTCACTCAGCTCACACCTGTGGCTCCTAGAAGCTGTCGCATGCAACAGCGGCCACTCCCGGGCAACGGCTTTGGCAGGCCGGCTAAACCAGGTGTGGGTAGCCGTCGGGTCTGAAACCCTCGGTGAGTTAGGCTCGGGCTGTGTCAGCCCTACTGCATGTGAAGACTGACTCCCGGCGGAACGAGCGAAAGAGATCATCGGTGATCCAACGGTTGTGAAGGCGGTGGCAGCAAGTGTTGTGGAGCGCTACGAGCATGGACGTGACACCCTGAGAAGTCCTGATCATCCACTGCAGCCTGGCAGTCTCCCGTCGTAACGGTTCTCCGTGCCACTGGATCAAGGCTCCCAGGCCGAGAGAGTGGGATTACCCCGTGCAACGATTTTCCCACTATAAAACCTTCACGCACAGGTCCGTTATGCAACTCATCACCGATCTGTCAACACACGCACCTCAAGTCCTGCGGCGATGGGCACGTGGCGAAGCAACAGGTGGAGATGACCACTGGCAGTTGTAGTCACAATCCTGCACGTAGGCGGTCCATGGGCAGGTGGTCGTTCTTTTTCCTGAATCCGAGGGCAACAGGAGAGTCCGGCAGCACCCGTGGGCGACTGGGCAGCCTCTTTAGGACAGCACTGCCCACCCCGCATGGGGGAGGGGCTAGAAAAGGTGCCCCGAACAAATGCTTGCCCTTTACAGTCTGGTCAGCTTACCGCGGTTGACAGACCCATCCATTTTGCGGTCAAAAAATGCAAAAGAAAAAGCAAAGAAAACTCCTTTTAGGAGCCTGGAACGTTCGAACATTAATGGACAGAGCCAGTACGTCGAGACCGGAGAGAAGAACAGCGCTTGTCGCGAATGAACTCCAGCGATACCGAATAGACATTGCTGCACTCAGCGAAACCCGACTTGCTGATGAAGGCTCCCTAAGAGAAGAGGGAGGTGGATACACTTTCTTTTGGAAGGGAAAGCCACAAGCCGAAGACAGGATCCATGGCGTTGGATTCGCCATCAGGACAGCCCTGCTCAAAAGCATACCTGTGCTCCCGGTTGGCATCAATGAACGCCTCATGAAATTGCGTATCCCCCTCAGCAAGTCAAGACACCTCACAATCATCAGTGTGTATGCACCCACGCTCACGAGCCCAGACGACACCAAAGAGCTGTTCTACGAACAACTTGACCAGGCCATCAGGTCAACTCCTCAAATGACAAACTCGTCATCCTTGGGGACTTCAACGCCAGAGTAGGAAGAGACTATAGCAGCTGGGAAGGCGTTCTCGGCAGACACGGAGTAGGCAAGGTCAACGACAACGGCCTGCTCCTCCTCAGCAAGTGTGCGGAACACAGCCTCTGCATCACCAACACCTTGTTCAGGTTGGCGGACAAGTTCAAGACCACCTGGATGCACCCGAGTCGAAACACTGGCACGTGATTGATTTCATCATCGTACGCCAACGCGACATCAAGGACGTCCGGGTGACCCGCGTCATGAGAGGTGCTGAATGCTGGACTGACCACAGGCTGGTCAGGGCTGTAATGACCCTGCACATACCACCGCCACACAGAAACCGACCAAAGACTGTCAGGGCCTCCTACAATGTCGCCAGACTGAAAGACCCGACCTGACTCTCCCAGTTCCAACAACTACTTGAAGAAAAGCTCCAAGACGGTCTGACCCCTGAAGATGGAACAGAAAAAATGGTCCTCTTTCAAGGACATGGTCGCTGAGACTGCAAAAGAGGTCCTCGGAGCAAAAACCAGAGCCCATGAAGACTGGTTTGACGAGAACGATGAGAAGATCAAAGAAGCCCTCCATGCGAAGAACAAGTCTTACATCGAGTGGCAGAATGACCCATCGTCCGTCTCCAAACGCGAGAGATTCAAGACTCTCCAGACCAAAGTGCAGACCGACCTACGTCTGATGCGGGACCAGTGGTGGCAGGACAAAGCGACTGAAGTCCAAGGCTACGCCGACTCTCACAACGCCAAGAAATTCTTTGGCTCGTTGAAGACAGTCTTCGGACCCTCAGCATCAGGCTGCTCCCGCTACTGTCCTCCGACGGCGCAACCCTGATCAAGGACCAAGAAGGACTAAGCAAGCGCTGGCAAGAACACTTCAGCAACCTGCTCAACAGGCCCTCGTCAGTCGACTCGGATGCCTTGAACCAGATCCCTCAACAGCCGATACAAGACACACTTGCAGTACCCCCCACCATTGCAGAGATCCAGAAAGCATCCTCCAGACGAGCTCTGGTAGAGCATCAGGAAAGGACGGAATACCTGCTGAGATCTACAAGGCGGCAGGCCCCAACGCCCTAAAAGCCTTTCACGATGCCCTGCGGAGTATCTGGGAGGAGGAGAAGATGCCAGATGACTTCCGTGACGCCTGATTGTCTCCCTCTACAAGAACAAGGGAAGCAAAGCCGACTGTGGGAACTACAGAGGCATCTCGCTACTCTCCATTGCTGGAAAGATCTTTGCCAGAGCCATCCTCAACAGACTCATCACTGTTTCCGAGCAGAACCTCCCCGAGGCGCAGTGCGGCTTCAGACCCGGCAGAAGCACTGTCGACATGATTTTTGCTGTCAGACAGCTTCAGGAGAAGTGTATCGAACAAAACATGCCCCTATACTCTGTTTTCATTGACCTGACCAAGGCCTTTGACACGGTCAGCAGGGAAGCTCTTTGGACAGTCCTCGAGCGCATTGGATGCCCGCCAAAGTTTGTGAAAATGATCAAGCTCTTCCTGATGGCATGACCGGCCAGGTCCTCTCCAGTGGAAACGTGACGGAAGCCTTCGAGATCAGCAATGGCGTGAAGCAGGGCTGTGTCTTAGCTCCGGTCCTCTTCAACGTCTTCTTCACCTGCATGCTGTCCCACGCTGTCCAAGACTGGAGAAGGGAGTCTACTTCCGCTATCGTCTGGACGGCTCCCTCTTTGACCTTCGTCGCCTCACTGCCAAGACAAAGAGCATCAAAGATCTCCTTCAAGAAGTCCTCTTTGCCGATGACTGCGCACTGGTGGCCCATGCAGAATCCGATCTGCAAACGATGCTTGACCGTCTTCTCCGATGCTTCAAAGCTCTTCGGCCTGACAATCAGCCTCGGAAAGACTGAGGTGCTTCACCAACCCGCACCAAACACCAACCCCTCGGCACCCACCATCGTCATTGACGACCCCAGCTTGCGGACGTTGAACATTTCAGATATCTAGGAAGTACCATCTCCTGTGATGGCTCCCTGGACAGGGAAGTTGATGCCCGAATCAGCAAAGCAAGCCAAGCGCTGGAAAGACTCCGCAACAGAGTGCTTAGTCAACACAACATTCGGCTGACTACAAAACTGAGAGTTTACAACGCAGTGGTCTTGCCCTCTCTCCTCTATGGGTGCGAATCTTGGACACTGTACCGCAGACACGTCAAGAAGCTGGAGAACTTCCACATGCGAGCTCTTCGCTCCATACTCGGAATCCATTGGCAGGACCGTGTTTCCAACCTCGAGGTCCTGGACCATGCTCACACTACAAGTATCGAGTCCATGCTCATCAAGGCCCAGCTTCGATGGGTGGGGCACGTCATCCGTATGGAAGAGCACCGTATGCCAAGGCGACTGCTGTATGGAGAGCTTCTGAACGGCAAGAGAAACCAAGGACGCCCAAAGAAACGGTACAAGGACTCGGTCAAATCAAACCTCCAGTGGTGCGAACTCAAACCAAAAGAACTAGAGGAGTGCGCCAGTGACCGACCTCTGTGGCGGGCCACAATTCACAATGCCGCTACCAACTTCGAAAGTACTCGACGCCAAAAGCTGACTGCCGCCAGGGATCAACGCCACAGAGCAGCAGCAGCAGTGATCACGACAACGGACTTCCAGTGCCCCACTGTTCCAGACTCTGCGCCTCCAGATTGGGGCTGCAGAGCCACCTCCGCGTGCATCGATGAGCTGCAGAAACGCTAACGTCATCTTCGGATCCGAAGGACTACCACACTAATTGCGTTCCCGCCTCCCCCACCCCCCATCCCAAACCTTTCCTCCCCTCAGCCTCCCCTCTGCCTCCCGTCTCCACTCCGCCCTCCCTTCCCCCTTCCCCGCCTTCTTCTCTGCAACCCCCCCCTCCCCCCCCACCCCCCATCCCTCTCCAATAACACTGATCGGAATCTAGAAGAAGAACAGAAACAGATACACCTGGAGGTGCCAACGGGGTCCAGAGAAATACTGCCCTCATTTCGCCGAACCAAGCAGCGGGGAGCAATTCTGCATCACCCTTGGAACCTGTGCGGTGTTGACATAGGATGCAGGCATGCACAGTTGGGCTTTCCATCAAGACGTCAAGGGACAAACTGCTCCCTGGCAGATCCCATTATGTAATTACCACTAGACGCGACAAAAAAAGGGGGACATCCCGATTCGCCTATTCCCATTTCGCCTATTCCTATTTCGCCTAATCCTATTTCGCCTATTCCTATTTCGCCTATCCACTAAGGCCTTTTTCCTGGAGGTGCCGTTTCGCCTAGGAACCCTCCCTACCCCCGTAAAACGGACCTGTTTTAGTATTACTATTGAAGATAGACAGGTATCACATCACAAAACAACATAAAAGCATTACTGTACTTACTAATGTCATGGCAGAGAATCAATACACAACAGAAAACAGCTTTTTTGCAGTTTTGATGCACGTTTGTTTGTGGCACTCGTGTTAAAAGAGGAATCATTAAAAATTAAACGAAGAACTATTTAAATGTAAAAAAAAAAATATATACCAGCTTAGTCCAGCTTTACTGCTAAAGAGCAGGCGTCAAGGTAGTTTAGGAGATTCCTTTGGTTGCTTTCCAGCTCGGTCTTCAGTGCTTGAAGCCTTCGTGACGTAGCCACAACTCTCCCTCTTCCTCCCACACTTAATGAGTCTCCCTCCCCCCCTCCCTCTCATTCTCAGTAATGATGTCATATTAAGAAGGTAAACATACTTCAACAGAATATATATCAAAATCATGATGCCTGACCCCCCAATATTGCACATACTGCCAGACAAACAACTTACCTTCACCCATGCATCCATCGCTGCGTTGGCTGTGCACGGAACATTGCAGTTATCATTTCTGCACTTCCACTAGACTTTGTCGTCCAGTTTTCGATTCAGCCGGTAGAGATGTCCTTCATACGCTAAAAGTTTTCCTCCACGTTGGCTTAGTATAGTTTCCATATCTCAACAAACAACTGGTCGGCAACCAGTAACAGTCAAGTTAGAGAATTCGCAGTTAATAACAGCTCACAAACATTCATGAAGTTCGGAACACAATTTCTGAACTACACTCAACAATCTCATCGGAACACACGTTCTGAACTCTGCGTAGGCGATTTGACACTCGATGCATTGGCGAAATGACACCACGCGCCACTCTATTTTTGGTACGGGAAAAGTGATGGAAATTGTGGATAGGCGAAATGGGAATAGGCGAATCGGTACCACACCAAAAAAGCACCTCCGCAGAAGCGTCACAATAAGTGTACAAATCACCATGACTGGGCTTTTCCCCACTGCCGATTAATCCATTATGCTAGGGCAGAAGAAGGGAGGAGGATGTTGAGGGGAAGTGGGAGGGGGGGGGGGGGGGGAGGGGGGGGGGGAGGAAGGGGCACAAGTAATAGCGCAGACGTGGCAGATAGAATGAGACATGAAAGAGGTTAAGTCTTGGATGCAACAGGACATTGAGAGGAGAGAGAGAGAGAGAGAGGAGAGAGAGAGGAGAGAGAGAGAGAGATGATGAGAGCCGAGAGAGAGAGAAGAGAGAGAGAGATGAGTATAAATAAATGCCGATGAGAGAGAGAGGATTAGATAGCAGAGAGAGAGAGAGAGAGAGAGGAGAGAGAGAGAGAGAGAGAGAGAGAGAGAGAGAGAGTTGGTATTAAATACAATCGCCGATGAGAGGAGAGAGAGAGAGAGAGAGAGAGAGAGAGAGAGGAGAGAGGAGAGAGAGAGAGAGAGAGAGAGAGAGAGAGAGGAGATTGGTATTAAATACAATCGCCGATGAGAGAGAGAGAGAGAGAGAGAGAGAGAGAGAGAGAGAGAGGAGAGAGAGAGAGAGAGAGAGAGAGAGAGAGAGAGAGAGATTTGGTATTAAATACAATCGCCGATGAGAGAGACGAGAGAGAGAGGAGAGAGAGAGAGGAGAGCTGCAGAGGAGAGGAGAGGAAGAGAGAGAGAGAGAGAGAATGAGAAGAGAGAGTGAGAGAGATTTGTATTAGATACAGTCGCCGATGATTATTTTTTGTTCCAAAAATGTCACTCAACCCTGTCCTGTTCCTCTGTATCGGCCTTCTTAATCATCAGTGCCTGCATGTGGCGCGGCAGCGGACTGTGACATATAGTACCATCACTTAGCAGGACCTACACATCTCCCGAATCCGTTGGAGTCATTTGGGCACTACATAAAGAACAGTTCACCATTGGGGCACTACAGTGAAGAACAGTTCAACATTGGGGCACTACAGTGAAGAACAGTTCACCATTGGGGCACTACAAAAAGAACATTCACCATTGGGGCACTACAGGGAAGAGCAGTTCACCACTGGGGCACTGCAGGTGAAGAACAGTTCACCACTGGGGTACTACAGAGAAGAACAGTTCACCATTGGGGCACTACAGTGAAGAACAGTTCACCATTGGGGCATTACAGTGAAGAACAGTCCAACATTGGGCCACTACAGCGAAGAACAGTTCACAGTTGGGGCACTACAGTAAAGAGCAGTTCACCACTGGGGCACTACAGGTGAAGAGCAGTTCACCATTGGGGTACTACAGACAAGAACAGTTCACCATTGGGGCACTACAGTGAAGAACAGTTCACCATTGGGGCATTACAGTGAAGAACAGTCCTCCATTGGGCAACTACAGTGAAGAAACAGTTCACGGTTGGGCCACTACAGTGAAGAACAGTTCACAGTTGGGGCGCTACAGTGAATAACAGTTCACAGTTGGGGCACCACAGTGAAGCAAAGTTCACAGTTGGGGCACTACAGTGAAGAACAGTTCACAGTTGGGGCACTACAGTGAAGAACAGTTCACAGTTGGGGCACTACAGTGAAGAACAGTTCACAGTTAGGGCACTACAGTGAAGAACAGTTCACAGTTGGGTTACTACAGTGAAGAACAGTTCACAGTTGGGGCACTACAGTGAAGCAAAGTTCACAGTTGGGGCACTACAGTGAAGAACAGTTCACAGTTGGGCACTACAGTGAAGAACAGTTCACAGTTGGGGCACTACAGTGAAGAACAGTTCACAGTTGGGGCACTACAGTGAAGAACAGTTCACCATTGGGGTACTACAGTGAAGAGCAGTCCACTACTGGGCCACTACAGTGAAGAACAGATCGCCATTGGGGCACTACAGTGAATAACAGTTCACAGTTGGGGCACTACAGTGAAGAACAGTTCACCATTGTTCACCATTAAGAGAAACAGTGACGAAGAGTTCACCATTGAGGCACTACAGTGAGGAACAGTTCAACCTTGGGGCACTACAGTGAAGAACAGTTCACGGTTGGGACAATACCGTGAAGAACAGTTCACCATTGTTCACCATTGGGGCACTACAGTGAAGAATAGTTCACCGTTGGGGCACTACAGTGAAGAATAGTTCACCATTGGGGCACTACAGTGAAGAACAGTTCACCGTTGCGGCACTACAGTGAAAAAAAGTTCACAGTTGGGGCACTACAGTGAAGCACAGTTCACAGTTTGGGCACTGCAGTGAAGGACAGTTCACAGTTGGGGCACTACAGTGAAGAACAGTTCACAGTTGGGGCACTAGTAAAGAACAGTTCACAGTTGGGGCACTACAGTGAAGAACAGTTCACCTTTGGGGCACTACAGTGAAATACAGTTCACAGTTGGGGACACTACAGTGAAGCAAAGTTCACAGTTGGGGCACTACAGTGAAGAACAGTTCACAGTTGGGGCACTACAGTAAAGAACAGTTCACCTTTGGGGCACTACAGTGAAGGATAGTTCACCACTGGGGCACTACAGTGAAACACAGTTCACAGTTGGGGCACTACAGTGAAGAACAGTTCACAGCTTGGGCACTGCAGTGAAGAACAGTTCACAGCTGGGGCACTACAGTGAAGAACAGTTCACAGTCGGGGCACTACAGTGAAGAACAGTTCACCTTTGGGGCACTACAGTGAAATACAGTTCACAGTTGGGGACACTACAGTGAAGTAAAGTTCACAGTTGGGGCACTACAGTGAAGAACAGTTCACAGTTGGGGCACTACAGTGAAAACACATTTCACAGTTGGGGCACTACCGTGAAGCAAAGTTCACAGTTGGGGCACTACAGTGAAGAACAGTTCACCATATGCCTCCACCTTTGTGGGACATGTGAAGATCTGGGTCTCTCCAAATTTTCGCTTGTCTACTCTGCTATTTTGTCAGTCCATCGTTTGTTTGTTTGTTTCTATTTCTGTCTTCCCCTCCGTCTCTCTCCTTCTACAGTTCCTTGGAGGATCGTTTTAGCAGGACCAGAATTAACAATCCTATAGACATTAGAGCAACCCGTAACTCAGATGAATATGAACACCCGCAAACTACCAAACAACTCACAACATTCATGGACATCTGAGCAACTGCAACTCAGAAGTTTATACAAAGACCTGCAAACAAAATAACAAAAAACCCTAAGAAACCCATACACACTAAAGAAACTCGTAACCCAGACCAATGTAAACATCCACAAGCATCCAAACAACTTATAACCCTCATAGACATCATAGCAACCACGCTCGCGAGCGGCCTGTCAACCAAATAAACCTGTAAACATTAGAGAAACCCGTAAGCCACACGAATTTACACACAAACCCAAACCACTACATACAATTTGACACACACACACACACACACACACACACACACACACACACACCACATACAACACCACACACACACACACACACACCACACACACACACACACACACACACACACACAAGTAAACATTTGAACTACATTAGAGCAAAGGAAAAACACAGTTAAGATCCGGTGGAATATTAGAGGAGAGAGAGAGAGAGAGAGAGAGAGAGAGAGAGAGAGAGAGAGAGAGAGAGAGAGAGAGAGAGAGAGAGAGAGAGAGAGGAGAAGGGGACAGGAGATGATGGGAGGGCCGAGGAGCGTGAGGGAATTGAAGAAAGAACAAACTGGAAACAAAAAGGACTCATTCTCTTTTCCTGTGTAGATGGGCAATGTGGCTTGAAAAAAAGGAATACACAAACAAACACAGAAAAAAGAAAAGAAATGTGCTCCGTATATGGCATGCATATGAATGAATGAAACCAAAGCTCTCGTGAAATGCAGTCTTAAGAATGCATTGCCCTCAGGGACGGTATTCTCGCAGGATAACAATCTTCTTTCTCTGGAAAAGAGGTTCACAATGATAGTGATACAATCGGACATTTATTCAGTGGACGCTTTGAGCTCAACTCGTGGCGCTTAATAACAAAAATTACTTTCTGACACACTCAAAATGCTTTAGCCGTGGACACTCCTTACGTGCGACGAGCATACACATATGACATACAAAGAATCCCTACCCTACCCATTCATACCCAGTCATGATACAGTCACGCTTCTATTATAAAGGGTACTTACTATGGAACCGATGTGTTTTTAAGCCTGTACTCAATCATGATACACTCACACAATCAATATAATTATGTGCTACTTATTACGGAAGAGACGATATTTTTTTCCCAAGCTTGTACTCAATCAACATACAATCGCACAACTAATATGTATGCTACTTATTACGGAAAGACGAGTTTTTTTTTTAAAACCTGTACTCAATCGGCATACATTCCTATTAAAGAACAGACGCGTTTTAAGCCTGTGAGAAAACGTCAGTATCTGAGAGACAGCTAGGTACTTAGTACCATTCAACTGTGACTGGCAAAGAGAAAGACTTCTTCCATTCATCCACTTGTTGACCAGCATCAGAATTCTGATTATTCTGTCGTTTTGCTGAAGACCACAATTTGAAACACCACTTGGATTATTGAAATATTGAAGAAACAAAAACAAACAAAAAAAGGTGGTGAGGGAGGGGAGACATCCTCACTGCAGCCACTACCACTTGCTGACCCTGTCGAAAACGGTCTGTTTAGCTGGCCCCAGCATGGTGCAGACTCCCATCCGAGACCGTGACCAGTTTAATAGAACAAGAACAAAAATGAATACTTATGTAGCGCCTATTCTCGGCTAGAGACCAAGTTCTAAGCACTTTACAATCCATACTCGTTTACACAACGGGCTGCCTACCTGGGTAGTGCCGACTGAAGAACTGCCAGCTGCTGCGCGCTGGCGCTTCAGTCAGTCGTTTCCTGTGTCATCCAGTCAGCAGCAAAACTTTCTTCTTTTTTTTTTACGAAACAGAAAGACTGAAAGAGCGACCCACATCCTTTTTCAACGAATGGCAATCCGACCTTGAAGCACTCCAATGGCTCAGCGGTCCAACCTCCAGTGGCAGGGAGTTCTGGTCTATGATGGTCCGAATGAAGGACGTCTGTCTGTACTATGTGCACAGCGGGATAGGATGCTATAACTGCAGGTTTTTGTTTGTTTGGTTTTTTCCCCCGGAACTTCCTCGTTCATGGATAGTCTTGCTTTTCAATGCGGGCAATCGCAGAAGATGCGAATCAGAAGAAGAGCGGGGCTGACGAGAAAGTGTGCAGATGTGAAGTCATTCAGACACATGGTCTGAGGACGGAGACAGAGGTTAAACTCTGAAGAAGACGGAATGCGGATGCCAGAGTGGTGAAATGATGCAAACTGGCCGTACGAATCTTTATCTCGCACCACACGAAGTGCGCTCAATGACTGACGTTTACCGCTGTGAGTAGATGCATCGGGTTTACTCCCCATGATATACCGCTGGAGAACTTTAACCAACAGCGCCCAGCCATGTTATGATTTCCTTAGTCATTACCCATGTTATTTCACTAAGACTGTAGTGTACTACTGTTGTAGTGTTCTGCTTTGGTCTGGTTTGTCCTTTGTGTTTGTCTTGAGCGTAGAAACCCTCTGGGTGAAAAAAGCGTGCGTCTTCATCTTGCATTTCACCTGGTCTTTTTCACTCTCCCCCCCCCCCCCTCCCGCTTACACACACACACACACACACACTCTCTCTCTCTCTCTCTCTCTTTCTCTCTCTCCCGCACCCCCCCCCCCCCCCCCCCCTCCCCCGACACATTTCCAGTTTAACTAAGTTCTGAAGAGTTAAGTCAATTTCTGACTCAAAAATTGCCCCGAAATCATTATTCACGCAATGTGTTGACATCTTATTCTTGGATGGCCCTACTGTCAAGTGTGGGTAGGGAAGGGGGAGAGAGACATTGAGATGGGAGTAGAGTGTGGGTGAACTAAAGAAAAACAACCCAAGTTTTTTAATCGATCATGTAAGAAAATTGCCCGGGTGATGAAGAACGGAACGAGAGTGTGTACGAGTGGCCGACACCATGTACGCTTCAGGGCAGAATTGAAAACCGACGATGACATTCGCCGCTCGGTGTGTGGACAGATTTAATCCTGCATGTGTTAGGTGGAAGTGGATGCTCGCTTTAAGTCAGTCGTGTGTTCCTTGTGGCACGCCCTCAACGTCTGATGCACGTGTTGCCGTCAGAGTGGAGTCGGACGGAAAGTGCGACACAACGTTTCACTGGTGGAGCGTGTGTGGATAACGTGTATCGGTTCCTTGTACATCATCGCTTCAGACGATTGAGAACATAATTCAGTATTACACTGAAAAGGTAAGTGCTGGTGACAAAGATATAGTCTAGCAGACCCCCCCCCCCCCCTCTTCCCCCTTCTTTCGTTGCATTCATTCTTTTATATTTTTCGCTGGGCTGTCAAACTTGGACTTTGTCGCTGGTAACCAGCGTCAGTGTAGTAGATTCAGGACAATCAATGCAATGGCAAATATAGTTCGTTTTTGGACGGTTTACATCAGAATTCACCCGTAACGCCTGTTCAGACCATGAATAATCAGAGTACAGACGTACCATTACCGGACACATTGAATTTGTTTCAACAGACTGAACACAGGTAAAAAAAAATTAAAAAAGAAGAAAATTAAGGACAAAAAGAGAAATGAAAGAGACACACTTTTCATGGCTGATGAATTTAGCAGAACTGAGCAGCATTTTTTTTTTTTTTTTTAGAAAATATTACACAAACCTGAAAGCGGACAGAGGGATTCCTGTGAACAGTGGGTATCATGTTCATCAGCTACCCTTGGGATGTTTCATGATAAAAACCCTGCGAACGGGTCAGATCAAAGCGAACGTTTGTTGACAACATTGCACGAAGTGTTTAACTTGCTGAGTTATGACGTCACGCTGAGTCGTCGCCCTTTTGCCACGCCCGACGCCTTGGGGTCCCTCATACGGGACTCACCTGACAAAACCTCTTTTCTGGCCATTCTGAATCTGACTGATGTGCACCCAAAGAATGAATCAACAGGACGGAGCGATACGTTATTCACTGTACACTTGCAATGAGAACACTCATAATTTATAAAGTGAAGTGTTCAGTTTTAAGACGTTACCGCAGATCCGTGCCATCGCCTGAAAGAGACCGACATTTTTCATTCGATCTGAAATATGATGGAACACAGACTCTTTGTGAATTTTTGGCTGATGCATATTTAAGAGTTTTGGTTTTCAAAGAGAAAAAAAAAATCGTATGTGGAGAAATAACTTTGACAAGATGGCGCTTGCGTTCAGCTACGCTATAAAGAACATCAACCGAACTGCGTGGTTATCAAAGATCTTTGAACACAGTGAAAGAGTACATGTTCAGTGCAACATGACATAATTACGTTGCCAACATTTCTATACAGTGTGGTGTATCATTATGGATATGTTGGCACACAGCGTTATGTTCTTACATTATCGAGCACGTCTACAAACACTTAAGTAGACTGGTGTATTGTTGAGTGCATTTGCAAGCAGAATTATATATTCCTATTCACAGAATACATCTGCGATAAGTGTGATGAGTTATATAACACAGTTTTGTTGATTGTCCGAAAGTGTGGTTGCCGCATGACACATGACATCGGATCCTTTGAAAATGATTGTATTGACACTTTTTATTCCAGCCAAACAGAAGCAATTTTAAATGCTGCTACTGAGTCTATTCCAGTTTTAAAAGGATCATCAAACCTAAAATATAGTGGAAACATATGGTGGACAAAAGAATGTGAAGAGGCTGTGGAACATAAAAAAGAATCTTTTAAACTGTGGTTAAAAGCTGTGATAGCAAAACAAAAGGAAAAGGACAAGAAGAAAGATCAGGTCAGTTATTCATCTAATGATATAGACAACAATACAGAAGAACTTTTTCAAGATATGAAAAGAGCTAAAATTCACAGCAATAAAGTTGTGGCCCGAGCCAAGAAAAACTACTGGACTAACTTTTGCAATACTGAAGTATATGAATCAAAAGATCTACATAAAGTCTGGGCAAAGGTGAAAGAAAAATGAAAAATGGATTTACGCTTCCAATCTTTCCCATAAAAGTAGAGAATAAGCAATTTCTAACGTCTAAAGAAAAAGCTGAACTGTTTCTTGACACATTTACTAGCAACAGCTTATCCACAAATTTGGATGCTGATAGTGTTCATTACAGAAATAAAGAGGAAAGTAGAGATTACTATGTTGACCTAAATCTTGACAATACACACTTCTTAATGCACCAATTCAGTTTGATGAATTTACTGAAGCACTGGAGTCATTTCTTCAAATAACTCTTCTGTTGGTTTGGATGGCATTTCGTATCAGCTTCTGATTCATTTACATTTAAATGGAAAGAATTGTTATTTTCGTTTTACCAAAAATGTTGGTTAAATGAAGCTCTTCCTAAAATCTGGAAGCAGTGAATTGCAATTCCTATTCCAAAACAAGGTAAACCGAGATCAGATATAAGTAGTTATTGACCAATCGCTTTAACTTCCCATGCCAGTAAATTTTTAGAAAAAAATTATACAGAAAGATTATTTTATCACTGTGAAAAACAAAATATCATTCCTACATGTCAAGCTGGGTTTAGAAAAGGACGTTGCACAACAGACAACTTAGTTAAACTTACAACTCAAATAAAGAAACAATTCTCAAAAGAAAAAGTACACTTGCCCCATTATTCGATGTACGAAAAGCTTATGATTGTGTTTGGCATGCACGACCTTTATATAAATTGAAAAGAATTGGAATAACAGGTATAACATATCATTATATTAGTAAGTCAGACTGGGAAATGTCTACTCTTCAACGAAAAGAATTGATATTGGCATTCCCCAAGGATCTGTACTAGCTCCATTTTGGGTTTTAAAATATTAATTCACGATCTACCAAACTGTCTATCAAAAACAACAATTGTTGTGCAATACGCAGACGATATAGCTATTTGGATCAACACATCTTGAGAAAACATACAACAAAAGAACTGTTCATTACGTTCAGAATATATACCAAAGAGAACTCAATAATCTAAATCAATATATGAAAGAAAATGGATTGAAGTTGTCTTATGAAAAGACTTATCTTATGCTTTTTAATAATGGTGAAAATCCCTAAAACTCTTCCTCAGTTAGTATTGGATGGAAACCCACTTGTTTATAAGCATTCTGTTAATTTTTTAGGTGTACATTTAACATCAAAATTAAATTGGAAAGTTCATATTGAATATTTGATTTATAAAGCAAGAAAAAGATTAAATTTCTTAAAAATCATAAATAATCAGACATGGAGCCAAAATACCAAAACATTACTACACCTTGAAATTTCTTTAGTTCGATCAGTACTCTCTTATGGGCAAGAGGTGTATTTCAGTGCTTCAAATACTCTTTTAAATAAGTTACAAAGCATAGATAGTAGGGCTATCAAGCTAGCTCTTGGTTGTCCCTATGTACTCTAACACTCATAGAACATATAAAGAGGGCAACATGTTGTCATTAACAGAACATCGAAAATTTTGCAGTTTCAAAATATATAATCAGAATCTATCTGTCGTTAATAATACACAGGAAGAAATATTCTTAAATGCAGAAACAGAATTCCCAAGAGAGCAAAAACATAATTTTTGGACTTTGGATTCTATCTTGAGGGCACATAAGACCGTATGGCGAAAGCTTGGCTGTGTCTGGAGTGGCACTGTCTTCATCTGTCCGTGGGCAGGGGTGGTTGGGTCTGTGGGGGTGTGCTCGGCAGCTGGAGGGTGGTTGTTTTTCGCCGGTGGGCTCTGCAGTCATGAAATACGGGCTGGTACACCCATGGGGATGCTACTTTAAGGCTGTTATGGGCTGCATCCTGTAGTCTAATTTACTCTGTTCAGGAGCAGTTATGTCCCTTGATAAACTTAATGGAGTGTCCTGCGCGTGCCTGTACCCATCGTCAACACAGCGCAGGCCTCCAAGGGTGGTACAGGACTGCTCTAAAGGCAGGTGAAGACAGTGCTTCTCTGGGTCCTCCCCAGCACCTTCGGGTGTTTCTTTTTCTTCTTTGCCTTAACTAGGCTGACCCTGGAGAAAGGTCCAGTGACGGTGAGGAAAGACCCACTGACCACAGGGAAAGTCCTGTTGACAGTGGGAAAGACTACAACTTTGGATTCTCTCTTGAGGGCACATAAGACCGTATGGCGAAAGCTTGGCTGTGTCTGGAGTGGCACTGTCTTCATCTGTCCGTGGGCAGGGGTGGTTGGGTCTGTGGGGTGTGCTCGGCAGCTGGAGGGTGGTGTTTTTCGCCGGTGGGCTCTGCAGTCATGAAATACGGGCTGGTACACCCATGGGGATGCTACTTTAAGGCTGTTATGGGCTGCATCCTGTAGTCTAATTTACCTCTGTTCAGGAGCAGTTATGTCCCTTGATATCTTAATGGAGTGTCCTGCGCGTGCCTGTACCCATCGTCAACACAGCGCAGGCCTCCAAGGGTGGTACAGGACTGCTCTAAAGGCAGGTGAAGACAGTGCTTCTCTGGGTCCTCCCCAGCACCTTCGGGTGTTTCTTTTTCTTTTTTCTTCAATTTTACTGAAGACGTTATGAGTAAAACCAAAATAGATATTCACAATATTTCAGTCATGCCTATTATACCAATGATGCCACCATGGGAACAAAGAAAGGCAAAGTTTGATATAGAATACAGCAGTTACAACAAAAATGAAGAAGAGAATTTATTAGTTACTGACGTTCGCCTTCATTTAGATTCAAAATATTCAAACCATCTAAAAATTTTCACTGATGGCTCCGTATTGGAAACGTCAGACAGTGGTGCAGGTTTTGTTATTCCTTCGCTCAGAATAGAAAAGTCATATTATTTAGGCAAAGGTGTTTCAATATTTACGTCTGAATTATACACAATAATGCAAGCTTTAGAATTCATTTGTGATCTTACATATACTATGTGTTGATTCAAAATCAGTTTTACAAACGCTCAAGCAAAATAGCTGCAACGGTCGTAACGATATTGTCTTTGAAATTAAGTATTTAATTCATCGTGTTGCTATAAAAGGTATTGGTATTGACTTTTGCTGGGTGCCATCTCATTCTGGGCTCTTTTGGAATGAGGTTGCTGATAGAGCTGCAAAACGAGGAGCTTTCAATAACTCTGACGTGGTTTCAAATGAGAAATTGGCATTATCAACAGATGAAATGTACTCCTTGTTGGAAAAAACCCACTTGTACTAGTCCATCTGCTTCTAGATCTAAAGTCTTGACATATAGTAGACCTATAATTAGTTTACTGTACAAAATACGACTAAACTCGTGGAAAGCTAAGTACGCAAAAGTTAATTGCATTTGCAATCTTAAACTATCAATTCATCACTTACTATTAGAATGCCCAATTTTGCTGGCTAGATACCGAATGAATAATGTGGAGTTTTTTCTGAAGTACGACAACATAAGGGACATTTTGAATGATGAAGAAATTGACATTATTTTAATTGCAAAAGTTATTCTATCCACACCTATTGGAAGATTACTTTGATGTTTTATTTCACTTGTTCTTATTTTTGAAGGGGGAGGGGTAACTTTTGCATGGTGTCTAAAATCACTATCCTTGTGAACAGACATTAAACTAAATATTTATTCATTCATTCATTCATTTTGGTTGCCACTATTGAGACTGCCAATGCTGTTTAACATGCAGACATTACTGAGCGCATCTACCTCACCGAGTTTCACGATTCTGCGGTAACATCGAGTTATCATTACTGTCATCATTTCATTATTAGCATTCAAGTATTATTGGGTATGTTTACAGGAACGCTAAGCTGGTTGGTTGATTGACTTACTTACTACTAGTCCGGTCATGTACGTTGGTTAGTGTAACTCCAGATGCCTTTTCAAACGGGTCATGTCAATGTGAGCAAGTGTCGTTGTGAGCAAGTGTCGTTGTGAGCAAGTGTCGTTGGGACCAAGTGTCGTTGTGACCACATGTTGTTGTGACCACGTCGTTATGGCCCAGTGTCGTTGTGACCATGGTTTTCAGTAGTTCACCAGAGAATGGTAGACTTGCCGATGTGACCACAAGCTGATGTGACCACATGTCGTTGTGAGCTATTGGGTCACAACGACATATGGTCACATGGGCAGGTGGTCACATCGGCATGTGGTCACCTGGGCATGTGGTCACATCGGCCTCGGCATGTGGTCACATCGGCATGCGGTCACATCGGCATGCGGTCACATCGGCATATAGCCCAAATGGGGGGCGCATGATGCCGCCCTCCCCCCCCCCCCCCCCCCCCCCCCCCCCCCCCCCCCAAAAGGCCTACCTTTAACACTGTGCTTCAGGCGTCAGTCGCCTCTTTGAAGTGGATGAAAGAAAAAAATGGATGCTTAATCCTTTGAAATCTTGCAGTTCGTTTTCCCACAACGGATCAAAGTTTGCTGCTCGTACCCTCAAGTCATTTACAGGGCTTTAGCAGTCAGTGCTAACTCCACATTCTGTTCATTTCAGGACACAGCCAAACACAAACAGCCCCATGTGCAGTGCAGCTTACTTTTAGAACTATCAACTTTTTCAGGTGATGTCACCTCATGGATACCATTCTGGAAACAGTTTCAAGTCGTCGTTGATGACTCTGATTTACCTGAAGTGTCTAAATTGTTGTTGTCTTCGGTCCCTTTTAAAAGGTAAAGCCAAAGCTGCACTTAAAGACTTTTACTTTCTGGTGGGAATTACAAAGCAACCTGTGACATTCTAAAACAGTGTCTTGGAAGGACAGAAAGGATAATCTTTTCGCATATACAAAAACTATTGTTCATTGAAGTTCCTCGTCAGCCCGAAATAACTGTTCTTTTGAAAATGTTTGACAGCCTTTTAACACATGTTCGGAGTCTGGAGACCCTGGGTATTGCGGGTCAACAATATGGTGTTGTTCTAACACCTCTCATCCTGCTGCGTCTTCCTTTAGTGCTGCCTTTGGGAAAGAACGTAGAAATTTGTGATGTCCCTGAGGGTAAAGAAGTTAAAGTATATATTGTGATCGGGCTTGATGCCTGCTGGAAGTTTTTGTGATGTCCCTGAGGGTAAAGAAGTTAAAGTATATATTTTGATCGGGCTTGATGCCTACTGGAAGTTAATGACCAGTGAGATGATCTTTTTGTCAGAAGGTTCGGTTCCTTAACGTTAAGTGTTTGGTTGGGTACTGTCTAGAGATACGTCTCCTCGCAGCCCCGTAAGTGTAATCATCTCTCATCAACATTTCTGATCACAACTATCTGAATCTTCTTTGAAAAACATGCGGGACTTGGAAAGAACAGGGATACAGGGAAAGCAGCCCCTTTCAGTTGATCCAGTGTTGGATGATTTTAACAGGTCTATCCAATCATCAGAAGGAAGGTATGTTGTGTCCCTTCCGTGGACGAGTGAAGAAATGAAATTTTTACTTCTGAACAATGAAAAGCTAGCCAGGTCTCGTTTAAACTGTGCAACTCATCGTCTCACAAAAATCCAGAGTTAGATCCCAGGTATCATGGAGCCATGTCTAATATAGTGAAGAATGTTATTAATGAAGAAGGTATTGAGGATGAGGTTTATGTTCAAACCATGTGTTCTATCTGCCACACCCTCCAGTAGTTAAAAAGTCTAGTCTAACTACAAAAGTGCGCCATGTTTTTGATGCTTCCATGAAAGGTTTGAAAAGAGGATCTTTGAATGACTGCATGAACACTGGTCCTAATTTGTTTCCAGATTTGCCAGGAATTTTGTTGCGGTTCAGGCATTTGAAGGCTGCTCTGACTGCATATATAGCAAAAGCACTCCTGCAGGTCCAAATGTGTCCTGAGGATCAAAAAGTTCACAAATTCCTTTGGGAAGACAAAGGTTCCATGATGATGAAGTTTGTTGGCGTGCCTTTTGGCAATAGAAGCAGTCCTTTTCTTCTGAATGCTGCTGTGAGACACCATTTATCACAGTATCCACCATCTCGCGTGAAAAATGAGCTATCGGAAAATGTATACATGGATGATTGGCTGTCCAGCTGTGACAATGATTCTGAGCTTGTGAGATAGTTCAGCAAACTAATCAGATAATGGGTCAGGTCAAAATGTCTCTGGCAAAGTGGATTTCAAATAGTGGAAAAGTTGGTAATTTGTTGTGTTGGGAGTTTCAGGATAAAACTATTGAAAGGGAAAGATCCTGGGAATGCGTTGGTTATCTTCTGAGGATTGTTTTTCCTTCGATGGCCTAGAAGTTTCAAAGGACTTATGTGTCCCTAAAGGAGCTGTCTTGAGTCTCATTTCAAGGCTGTCTGGTTTTTTGGGTTTTCTCATTCCTTTCACCATGAAAGCCAAATGTCTTATCCAATAAATTTGGAGGTTTGGATTACCTTGTGATCAAGTTTTGCCGAACTGTTGCAAGACAGGTTTCTTACATTGGGTCAAAGAACTGGAACTTTTGAAACAGTGGAGGATTCCTCGAAGTTACACTGGTGAGATCCTTTGGAGAGACACATCTGAATTTCAATTGCAGGCCTTTGTTGTTTGTTAATGCTTCATAGTCTGCTTATGGAACTTGTGTTTACCTATAGGTGAAATAATATGAAGGTACTTGGAGTTCTTCCCTGGTTGTGGCTCGGGCAAAGGTAGCCCCTTGAAGAGGATCAGTTTGCCACGACTGGAATCATTGGGATCCCTTCTCTGTGCAAGACTGGTAGTGTATATGAGACAGGCATTGAAGTTGCCAGAGGATGTGCCCTGTAACTGTTGGACAGATTCAGCTGTTGTTTTGGGAACGTCCCACTAGTCCGAGGGTTCACTAGTCCGAGGGTTCACTAGTCCGATGGTTAGGGTTAGGGTAGTCCGAGGGTTCACTAGTCCGAGGGTTAGGGTTAGGGTAAGGGTTAGGGTTAGGGTTAGAACCCTACCCCCGGACTAGTGAACCCTCGGACTAGTGAACCCCTCGGACTAGTGAACCCTACCCGTTGTTTTGGCCTGGATTCAAAGTGATCTTTATTGGTGGAAGCCCTTTGTTGGCAATAGGGTTGCTGCGATTCAGGATCTCATCAGTTCAACACAGTGGCATCATTGTACTGGCAAAAACAACTTTTAAGGCATGTTCAAGAAGGGGCATTTTCTGAGGAACTGAAAGCACTGAGAAATGGACAAAGGAGTTCCTTGTAGTTCTTTCATCTAAAAGTTGTCTCCGTTTGTTGGGAAGGGTGGTGTGCTTCGGGTTCAAGGCAGGCTTCAATTTCCAGGCTTACCATATGAAACTTAGCATTCAACTGTTGTATTAAAGGGTCATGCCGCGCTTCTTTTCGCGCGTCATGTACACTGTACTTTGAAACATGCAGTTGTGTACAGCATGCTCACAGAGCTCAGAAATCAGTATTGGATTGTCGGTGCAAGGCGTATCAGTAAGAGAGTGAAACACGAGTGTATTTCATGTCAGCGTTTCGATGCCCCTCCTGGTTATCAAACCATGGCACCACTACCTG
>CM031599.1:83490104-83505104 GCA_018398815.1 Conus ventricosus | reverse complement strand
GAAAGGATACCAGGCTGCAAAACTTGTTCTGTGTGGTATTATATGCCCTGGTCAGAAATGGAATTTGGTCTGTTTTGCAACAGACACAGCTGACGGACATCTGATGAGTTCCAAACATTTTCCATCCAGTGAACACCAGTCGTCCCCTGGAGTGATGTCCCTTGGCTGTCTTGTGTGCTCGATTGCTCAGTGGTATTATATCAGTTCAGTTCAGAGGTTTGTTTAATGTCTTTTCATCGCCAGATGATATTAGACACTTGTTTAAAAAAACAAAACAATCTTTTACACTCATTCAACTTATCTAGTTCCTTCAAAACCACTTCTGATATATGCATATTTACATAAGTGAAATACCCTAGTGGTACACAAAGTTGCGATCTTTATAAAAAAAAAATTGCAACCTGTGACTGCAAAATAACCATGGCAATTTCAGCAACACATGAACCATATAAGACAGTATTGACATTATCAAAGTTATTCTTCTCAATACCTTCCTCCTGATAGAGCGAGGTCAGTACTGAGCATTCAAACAAAAAATGACGAACGGAAATGTTTTCTCCGCAGACACAAGTAATACCTTGAGAATATTTAGTGTTCCAGGTATTCAGCCTTAATTTATGAATTAATCTAACAATGTGCCTAGGGCACGATGTTAAAGTAGCCACTTTTTTTTTTTACTAAAATTTTGCTTATGTGTGTACTTTTCCATAATTTAGATTAATTCACAAGAGGACAAATCTAAGGGATTTTTTTGTGAAATTTTCAGCATTTCTATTTGCTCCTTCTTTTGCAAGACTGTCTGCTATTTCATTCCACTTTATACCACAGTGTGGTATTATATATTATACATTATCCTACATCTCTGTCTAAATGCAAATTCAAAATGCCCATTATTTCAAGAAGAAAAAAATGCAAACAATGTAACCGAAGGTGCAGGTGGGACCCAGAAAAGTACTGTCCTCAAATGCCAAACAAACCAGCTGGGACCAATCCTGCACCCCCGTTGGAAGCTTGCGCTCTATTGACACAGGGAGCAGACACACACAGTGCATTCCATTAAGACGTCAAGGGACATAACTGCTCCCTGACAGATGCCGTTATGCAATGGCCACCTCCAAGTGAGCGTTCCGATAGGTGTACCAGCCCATATTTCGTGACTGCAGAGACCGCTGGCAAAAAATGCCACCATCAAGCAACTGCTGTGTGCATCCCGCAGCCTCACTCGCTGTTCCGCTGACAAGTGAAGACAGTATAACTCTAAAAACGACCACGACCAAGCTTTCGCCATGAGATCTTACGTGCTCTCTGAAGAGAATCCCAGGTCACAGTTTTTCCTGTTGTCAACAGGACTTTCACTGCGGACAGTGAGTCTTTCCTCGCCATCATTTCAACTTCTGTCAGTTGAATCTTCACTGACAGTCTCTTTGCATCAGTCCCGTTCAATGAATGTTCAGTTCCAAAATATTATTGTCTACTCAGAACCTAAATCATACAACAAGAATTTCACTATACATAAGATTTTAATTTTGAGCACTTCGGCATTCGTCTTCACTAACACTTACTTAGTTGATAAAAAAAAAATTTAAAATAAAAAAACTAATCAGATGAGATTCTGCCAAGCGTCAGTGCGTGAGATCGCTAAGTACTTTGTATTCACACAGGTGTAGTTCTGCAATAAAAATCTTCACATCAAAATCTGCTCAATACTCTCTCCCCAGTTCGAAGTTTCATTGATGTCTGTTCGTTGTAAACACAACTTCTGTCACGGTGGATAACGATGAAGAATACCACTGGAGATTTTAGAAATAATGAACACAGAAATGTTCTAAATGCTTTCTAAAGGATTTATAAACAAATTCTGAACACATCCAGATAATCTTCTAGGGCAGAAATATTTTCTTTTATGCATGCCTTCACTGTACGGCATGCATTATTCAAACTACAAATTTAACTTGTCTGGGGGGTTGACACCACAGCGTGATCTTGTGGTGTATGTAGTTGTTTTTTTTTCTTTTTTCTTTTTTTGTGGTGTATGTAGGTTGAAAAGATGTGGGTTGAGAAGATGTGTATGTGGGATGAGATGTTTGGACTGAGGTATTTCTTGCTGGTACTGTCAGCGGAAGTGGTGCTGGTTGTGGGATTGTAGCTGGTGGAGGTGATGATGAAAGAGTGTACCAACGACGAGGAGTAGGAGGCGGTATGCAGGTGTTGCAACAAGATGTGAGTGGATGCGACGAGTATTTCCACGATCAGTCTGAACAATGTAAGAGCGTGGATTATTGTGACGACGAATGATCTGACTCTGGCGCTGGAGATCCTCTATGTAAACTGGGTCACTTGCGTTCAGTGAGGTAAGTCTTTAGTTGCATGGCCAGAATTGTAGTTTTGCTGTTGTTTCTGTTTGTTCAGCTGTTCTTTGTGTTGAAGACTGGAGAAGATGGGAGTTTTAGGGGTGAGATTGGAGGGGAGAATAGGAATTTTGGTGCTTAAGTTTATGGCCCTTGAGGATTTCTGCTGGAGACAAGCCATTTCCAAGAGGTGTGCGATACATAGGAAAAGCCAAATATGGATCATCAGCTTTTTCAGGAGCCTTTTCATGGTTTGAATAGCTCTCTCTGACTCACAATTGCTTTGTCGATATTTTGCTGCGTGCGAATTGGTAATCGTTGGCAAATTTTCGGAATTCTCCACTTGAAAATTGAGGGCCTTTGTCAGAGACAACAGTGTCTGGGATGCCATGTGAGGCTTTTGCTGGCATAGATTGTTGAGGCTGCTGATTCGTCTTGGAGAATCCGAATCTCTGCCCATCGTGAAAGATAGTCCACAACCACAACATATTTTCGGGACTTCAAATCGAAGAGATCGATCCATACTCTTGACCAAGGACGTTCTGGTATGGCAAATGGCATAAGAGGATTTTTGACGTCTGGACGAAACTTGCGACATACACGACATTTGTTCACCATCTCCTGAATTGGGCTGGAGATATTGGGTCACCAGACCGGTAGTGTTGCCCAGGATCGGCATGTCGTTATTCCAAGATGACCGTCGTAAGGGCTGTTCAGAGTGTCCAACCGCAGATTTTTTGGAAAGACAATGTGTCATAAAGCAGGGAGTCATCTACAATGAAAAATGTTCTTTGTTAGTGTAGAACTGTTTCAGCAGACGGTTCTCTTGAATGTATCCTGCTATCCGTATTTACAGTATGTTCTAATTTGTGCAGGACCTTATGCTGGAGCTCTAGAAAGTGAGTCAGCTGTTACCTGATGTTTGCCAGTAACATAGACGGCTGTTGGGTTGTAGCACAGGAGGCGTAGTTTGAAACTCTGTATGTGAGGAGGCATTTTCGCATTGTCCTTGCTGTTGAGAAGTGGAACCAGTGGTTTGTGGTCCGTTTCTAGCGTTAAATCTACACCAGGTATGTGCTCACTGAAACGTTCAATAGCCTACGTTGCCGCCAGTGCGTCTTTTTCGATAACAGCATTTTTGGATTCTGTCTCTGTCAGAGACATGGAGATGAAACTGACATGTCTGCGTGTGCCTTTGTCTTGGATTTGTAACAGGACAGCGCCTATCCCTGCCATAGATGCATCAGCTGCTGCAACTGTTTTCCTTTTAGGAGAATAGTGGGCTAATACAGCAGGCTCAAGAAGTAAGTCTTTTGTTTCCTGGAAAGCCGTCATTTGCTCACTCTTCCATGTCCAAGACGTATCTTTTTTCAATGATTGACGGAAAGGTGCCGTGATTTTTTTCCATATTCGGTAAACACTTTGCCAAGTCATTTGTCATACCCAGGAAGCGTTAAAGCTCAGTGACGTTCTCGGGTGGTGGGAAATGAGCAATGGCTAGAACCTGAGGATCCACATTTTCACTTATACCATCGATGATGTAACCAAGAAAACTTCACAGAAGTTTTTAAAAATTCACATTTACTGCTGAGGGTAAGACCTGCACCTTGAAGTTTTTTGTAGACCTAGACGTGCGATCATTGTCTGGTGCATGAATCAGAACATCGCTCATGTGACAAACAATGCCGTCAGCATCTCTTAACAATTCTTCTATTGTTCGTCGAAATAATTAACTAAAAGAACAATTGCCAAAAGCAGTACGATTCATGCAAAAACGTCCAAATGTGTGATGAACGTGGTGAGAAGACGTGACTCTTTGCTGGGAGGTACCTGCCAGAGTGCGGATTTTGCATTTAAACGTGAAAATATTCGTGAGTTGGCGAGTTTGGCTAGGCTTTCCTCGAGAGTTGCCATAGGGTATATTTCTCTTCTAACACTCTTGTTGAGGTTAGTGAGATCGATACACACCCTAATACATCCGTTTGGCATTGAAACAACTACCATATCTGACACCCTGTCACTGGGGAAATGATGCCCTCTTCCGGCATTCGTTCAATCTCCGCCTTCACTTTGGGTGTGAGAGGATGAGCGATTATTCTTGGAGTATACAAACAGGAGCAGCATTGTCTTCGAGTCCAGTAGTATGTTCTTTTTGTAATTTCCTAAGGCCATGAAACAAATCAGGGTATTTATGGCCAAAATTTGGCATTTGTTTTTGTACATTGCCTAGTCGAGTTGTGAGGCCTAACTTTGTACATGCTGAACGATCTAAAAGACTATTTTCTGTCCAGCAATTACGTAGACAGTCTTGACCATGGAAGTGTTCTGGTTGAAAGTTTTGCATCAGATGTGCCAAGAACTTTCAAAGATGTATTTCCAGGACCTTTCAGTTGTTTTTTGCTGGTGTTAGTTTTCGTGATTTTGCGAAATTTATTCAGCAGCGACTGTAACTGATGCCCCCGTGTCCAGTTTGAAATTGTGAGAAATGCCGTCGACCTTGATTTCTGCGGATCAGACATCTGTGTCACTGATTGCATTACCGTTACCTAGAAATTTCACTTCTTCTTCAGTTTCTTCATCCAGTTCGTGTATTTTGTTATTTTGTGGGGGTCGGAAGCAACTCGCTCTTTTGTAGTGTCCCTTTTTTCCCCACAAACACTGCATGTAGCCTGCCTAGCTGGACAAATCTCCCTCTTGTGCAGTTCATGTCAACAGTAATTGCACGTTGATTTTTTGTTGAACTGGCCTGATGTTTTGTTTCCTATGACATCATTTGAATGTTGACAGGTTTGTGGGGAATGCTTAGTTTTATTTGAAAAGCGGTGATAACCATGATGTTTTATAGCATCAACAGCTTCAGCTTCACTACAGAGAAGTTTTTGCCCCTCTTTGCTAGCCTCTGCTTCTCTGGCTGCATCAGTAGCTCCTTGAAGTAAAATTTAGGCTGAGAGCAAATTGTCTGACAAATCTGTATCCCTTATTCCCACTACAATTGTATCTCTGAACAGTTCATCCTTAATTGTCCCATAGGCAGGTAATAAGTGCAAATCGTGCCACAAAGAGTCAAACATTTGCATCTTGTATTTGGCTACAGCGATTGAATTTGTCTCGGGCAAAAATCACGTTTTTACTAGCACCAACACGACCTTCATTTTTTTTCAGCAAGTCTTGGAAATGGTTCCTTTTTCGCCCTTATGTATAACCATAATATCATCAGCAGCTTCTAGCTTTGCGTACAGAAATGTGCACATTTTCGTTTTCGTTCTTTGAGGTCGGTAACCAGTGAGTAATGTTCGAAACGTGCTCGCCTTTTCGGCCAAGTCTCAGGACAACCGTCGAAAGGCTTTAGTAAAGGAACCATGATGCGGCGAACCGATACTTCACCTGCTTGATTTTCCTCAGCCGTTGTGACGCTGCGACCACCACTGCCACCATGTGGTTTTATGTGTTCTGGTCATAACTGGAATTCGGTCCGTCTTGCAACAGATACAGCCAACGGACATCTAACGAGTTCCAACCGCTTATTACCCAGTCCCCTTAGCTATCTTGTGTGCTCGATAGCTCAGTGGCATTATACATTATACATTATCCTACATTCTTGTAATTAAGATAGCTTTTTTAAGGACGTTTAAGATATAATGGCTCTGCCACAGCTGTTCAGAGCAAGCCACTTAGTTTTGAGAGTAAGGGGAGTTTACAGTTCACCCACAGCTGCAGAGGCCAAGCCATGAATGCAGGTCAGGGAAAGGGGTGTTTTCTGCAGGCTGCTCCCCACCAGCCAGCTAACTGTACTCGGCGAACTGAATGTCATCTGTGTAAAGCCGATCTGGCAACAATGTGTTCGGCATTGCTGAGCGGCCATTACAAGTGGGGCTGTTAGTTTGATAATTAATAGTTGTCGTGAAAAATGTAATATATCTGTGCTTTTGAGATGACTGAATAGGCAAATTCCCGAGAATTCTTTTAATACCAAACTCGACTAGGTTTATTTTCCTGTAGATAATGTAGATACAGCATGAAAGCTTGTACACAAGTGGTCAGGCGATGTTCAAACAATGACAACACACACACACAATTGTGCAAAAATGACGTCATCACTTTCTGGGAAGTTGATTTTCCCTAGTTAACTAATACACAAGTTTGATACATGCCTCTGCTTGGACTACAACAACAAAAATGTTGGATTAGAAATGTGTGAGCCTTGTTTGTTCAGCCCTTTAACTAAATGTCTCGAATGGGACGGAAAAATAAAGCTGTGGCTGCTGCTGCGTCTCAATTCCACTATCTTGAAATCTTTTGGGGATTCAAATTGTTCAAAAGTAATTTTAACAGGTTTGTAGAAAAAAAAGTTCCCAGATCCAAGATCAGCCTAGTGCAATAGGTCTGTTCTTTATATCACATAACCTAGCTGTTGACTTTGTTTAGAAGACAGAAGAAGACACCTTGGTAAGTGATCACTTGCCAGTCATTCTGCAGTTGAATGAAGTTAAAACCGACATGCAAGAGATTGCGGATAAAATCTCAAAGTTTTACTACAAACTCATAGATTGGGAAGCTTACATTAATCAACACATTCTGTTCAAAATTTTGTCAACGTGTATTAACAGCTGATGAACAGTCTATACCAAAATGTTCTTGTGAGAAACTTGTTAAATGTGTCGGTAACATTTGGTGGACAAAAGAATGTCAGATAGCTGTCCGATCTAAGAGACAGACTTACAAATAATGGGATCAGGAATAAGAACAAGACCAATCTCTTAAACTAGGAAGCAACAGAAAGAACTTGTAATAAAATAATCGCTCAAGCTAAAGAGAAGTACTGGAATGAATTTTATAAAAGTGAAATTTTTGAATCAAAGGATTTGTATAAAGCTGAAAAAGCATAAAAGACTTGAAGAGTCAATACAAAACTCGAGTTTACCCAGTGAAATTAGGAAAAGACTTTCCAAGCACATTAGAAAAAGCAGAGGCATTTGTGGACTTTTTTTTCTGAAAAGTCTTTCCGTGAACTTTTTAGCAAACTCGAAACTTTTAGACTTGACAGTAAGAATACAGGTAAGATATTGGATATGCCTTTTCATTTTGATCATTTTCTAAATGCTCCCATTCAGTATTCAGAACTGGCAGAGGCTTAAGAGTCCGTTTCATCTCAGAATAAATCAGTAAGTCTGAACGGCATCTCTTATCAACTACTTTTTCATTTGCCTCCTTTTTAGAGATCGTTACTACATTCTGTGTTCCGAAAATGTTCGAATAAAGGCATTGTTTTTAATGTATGGAAGAGTTCGGTACGATATCTATTTTGAAAGAAGTGAAGACAAAAACACTGTTAAGCAGGTATAGACCTATAGGTTTGACTTCTCTTGTCGGCAATTAATCAGAAAGAAAAATTGTGCAGAGGTGTTTGTTACGTTACTGTGAGAAAAATGACATACTCCCGATTCCACAAGCAGGTTTTAGAAGAGGTCGATCCACAGTAAATCACATAGTTAAACTGACTGCCCAAATTAAGGAAACATTTCTCCCGGAGAAAAAACACGCTTGGCACATTTTTTCAAATGTTAGGAATGCATACGATAGAGTGTGGCATGATAAATTACTCTACAGACTAAGATGCGTTGGAATAACTAGAAAAAATGCCCTTTTACGTGAAAAGCGTTTTGTCAAATAGGCCCATCTGTGCAAGGAATGGTAAAACATGTTCTTCATTCAGAAACATTAACATGGGAATTCCTCAGGGATCAGTCATAGCACTCCTTCTGTTCTGTATTGTTATTGGTGACATTCCTGATGCGTTATCACAAAATATAAGGTGGTACAGTGTACAGATGACATAACAATTTTGATGAATACTAGTTTAAAGAAACACACAAATAGAATAATCCATGTGCAGAATCTTTTGTCTGCTTATATGACAAAATGGACCAGAATTTTCGGGCGAAAAAAACACTATGTTTAATATTGTTTAACAGTGGTCATGATCCCGAGTTTTTCGCCTTCAAAACCGAGTTGGCCTTGTGCCAAATACACATTAAATGACTCAATAATTGACTATGAAGCAAGCAACTGATGAGAAATGAAAAGAAAAACAAACTGGAAATAAAACACTAGCTAGAGAGAAAAAAAAACTAATGGAATATGAACATTTGAACGTAAAAAGAAAATGGGAGTGCAAACGGAAATTTTGTTTCAAACGCAAAGCTGGAAATAGCGCAGATTATTGACCTCAGTAAGAAAAAACAAATGCAAGTAAAGTACTGAACGATCCATTGGTAAACAAGCAAAAGAATATACGAAAACAACCAAAATAAGTAGCTCACAACACCAAGATTCTGCTTCAAGCCAGCAAATTAAAACATAAACAGGAGATGATAAAGGCAAACGTCTAAAACGGGGAGAAAACATGCACTATTCAGAGAACACCGTTAGAAAAACGCTAAAATGAATATACCCTAGGTAAGCGCTTGTGGTCGAGAAGGTAGGGAGCAGTTTTGAAAGGGAGGAAAGAGACCAAGGGAGGTAAAGCACCGAAGTAGCGAGTAGACGAGAAGAACAATGAAAGAGGCCCTCTGGTAGAAACCCAGTGGCTGCTACCACCCATCTGCAGGAGACGGCGAACCTACCTAACAATCAGAGCCAAAGGAACACCGGGGCAGAGGTGGGGAAGAAAGAAATCTAAGAGGAACTAGATCATGAGAAAGGGAGGGACAACTCTCTCCAGCTCTTGCATCCCCTTCCTGCGATTTAGAAAGAGGAGGCGGAAGCCAATCGTCCCCGGGTAGGGAAACGAAAAGAACCTTACTGAACAAATTCAAATATAAAAATGGGATAGTAGTAAAGGGAGGGACAACTCGCTCCAGCTCTTGCATCCCCTTCCTGCGATTTAGAAAGAGGTGGAAGAGCCAATCGTCCCAGGGTAGGGAAACAAAAAGAAAACTAACCAGTGAATTTCAAATAAGGCACAAATCGGTCCAGCGATAAAATGATAAGTTACATAAAACAATCAAAACCAAGAGGAAGAACTGTAGCCTACATAAAGCATACCAAACAGAGGAGGGGGGGGGGGGGGAGAAAAGTAAATCCTAATTAGATCATGTACACACACACACACACACACACACACACACACACACACACACACACACACATAACACACACACACACACACACACACACACACGCACACACACACACACATATATATATATATATATGTGTGTGTGTGTGTGTGTGTGTGTGTGTGTGTGTGTGTGCGTGCGTGTGTGTGTGTGTGTATGTGTGTGTGTGTGTGTGTGGAGAGAGAGAGAGAGAGAGAGAGAGAGAGAGATTGATTTATTTATTTATTCAGATTAGGCCATAGCCCATACTGAAGGGGACACACCTGGAATACACGAATAAAGACAAATTCTCACAAAAAGAAATGGGAAAAAAGCAGATACACATACATACTATACAAACTGTTATGAATACATTGCTCGTAGTCGCTTTTGTGCTTCGTATATGTACCTGGCAAGATCAAAGAGGACACACTCATTTCCTGATGTTAATAGTAAGCTGACTCTAAAACTACAAGGATCAGAATAATACTTTGACTTAATAAATTTTACTCGAAGATCATTGAGAGCAGGACAGCAAAATAAAAAATGTATTTCATCTTCCTTGGCCTGGTAACATAGCCGACATATCAGTCTATTTTCATTCAAAGCACTGTATCTGAACCGATGGCAAGCTATGTCAGAAATACCAAATCTAAACTTAGTCAATGCACTCTTAATATACCTGTCCATTTTCATTTTGATGTATGGCTCAATCATATACGTTGTTTTAATCAGTCTGTATTGTGCAAATCTGTCACTGTTGTTGATATGGTCATGCCAATCTTGCCATCTGCAATCAATCATTCTTTGTTTAAAACATTTAAAAAATCCCGATATATTTTCAACGCCCTGGTTGTCCCAAACATAGGCAAAGCCATACGAATTTAAGCACTGACGAACAGTGGTAGCCCATGTCTTCTTACCATTATAATCCAAATTTCGTAACGTCCTATAAGCTTTATATGGTATCTTTGTTTCCTCCATTCTGGTTATTTTCAGCCAATACTTAATGCATTTTAAAAACGAATTAATATAAATCGGATACCTTCCAAGTTCGCCATAAACTAAATCATTTGGTGTTCGATTGTCTACATTCAAAAATCTTTTCATAGCATATAAATGAACATTCTCTATTACAACACTTTTCTCAAAAGCCCAGATTTCTGCTCCATACTGTAGAATTGGCTGCACCTGAGAGTCAAATAATTTCGAAAAAACAGAAAATGCGCCACTATTCAATTTGTATAAAATACGAAGTATAACTGTGACTGCTCTCTTTGCTCTCTCTATTTGCTAGGTCTTGACATCCAAAGGTGAAACTTAATTTGGTAGTAAAATAAAACCCAAGATACTTGTATGCATTGACTACAACCATGTATTAACCTCCATAAATCCATTTCTCACTACGTGCTAAATATCCACCGTTACGAAACACAATAATGTTGGTCTTATTCAAATTAACTTTTAATTCTAATTTAGTAGCAGCTGAATACAAACTGTTCAATTGTCTTTGCAGACCAACTACAGTTGCAGACAATAAAATAATGTCATCAGCAAAAAGTAAGACAAACAGTTCCAAGATATCAAAAGTCACACCATGCCGTCCATTTTGAATAATCTCCAAAGCCAATTCATTTATGAACAGAGAAAATAAAACAGGACTACAAACATCCCCTTGCTTGACCCCTCTCGTACACTTGACAAAATCTGATAATTTAGCTCCCGCTCTAATTCTTGCTTTCACCTCCTTATACATACCTTTCACACAATGATACAGTTTACCTTGAATTCCATGTTTTAACAAAATAGGCCACAGCAGTTTCCGTGAAACTGAATCGAAAGCTTTCTCAAAATCCACAAAAGCCACATGCAGCTTCTTGTTGTTTACAAATTGTTTTTGAATTGAAGCTAAGAGACTAAACATGTGATCAATAGTAGAATAACCTTTTTTAAATCCTGCTTGATGTCCTCCTGTTATATTGTTCTGAGATATCCATTCATGTAGTCTATTATTAATAACAGAACTATAGAGTTTACTACATACATTGCACAACGAAATACCTCTATAATTGTTTACATCGTTTATCTCCCCCTTCTTAAACAGAGGTAAAATTATAGATTCTTTCCAATCTTCTGGATAAATCCCGGTGTCAAAAAGATAATTAAACAATTTAACTAAAAATCCTACAACAGTCGCACTGGAATGCTTAAAAAACTCTCCAATGAGTCCATCAGGTCCTGCAGTTTTACCATTCTTTAATTTCTTAATAGCTGTTAATATTTCCCCTCTGGATATTGGTCTGTCATAAGCAGTTTCTTCATTATTTATTGCATTGTCAGTCTCAGTGGACTCATCAACGTCCTTATCCAAAAGATTTTTAAAATGTAAGAACCACTCTTGCATCGTAATATTATTTGCAGGTTGTAGTTTCTTTGTGGAAATCTTGTGAATAGTTTTCCAAAATAATTGCTGATTGTTACCCGAAGACAGAAAATCGTTTAATAGGAGATCATTATGTTCTTTCTGTTTCCTTTCATTTAAATGTTTATATTCCCTTCTCGCTATACAAAACAATATTCTATCCTCTTTATCCATTGTATTCAGAAAAATTCTGAATAATCTTCGTAGTTTACGTTTTTCTACCCTGCATTCTCGATCAAACCAATTCTGTATAAATTTCTTATTTATAGGCACAACTTTCCTCATTGTTTCAGCTTGGTCTTTGATAGTTATATTAAACAAGTTCAGAGCTTCATTAACATTCACAGAAATAAGATTTTCAGCGGCGTTTAACTTTTCTAAAACATTTGAAGAATTTATGCATAAAGAAAACTGTTGACTGTAATCTGGATTCCAGCAATATTTAACAATAAACTGGTTAACATCTACATTAGAGGCAAAACTGATATGCGACTGTTCATTTGGCATTTCAATGCACAATACCAGGGGTAAATGATCAGAATCAAATCTTTCCATCACATTTAGAGTCATCTTTTTACACATTAGTTCAAAAAAATCTGTAGACACTAGAAAATAATCATTCACACTACTCCCCACATCCGAAATGTATGTGAAACACCCTTCGAGATCGCCATTACATACTCCATTCATAATTGTCAATCCTAGCACAGTGCACATACAAAGAAGCTTTTTCCCATACACATTTAATATCTTATCTTGAGAACATCTATTGTATTTGCTGTCTGCTGTCTTGAAATTAGCATAAAGATCACGATCATCTACATTACCTGGAGAAATATTCGCAGTTCTTGCATTCATGTCACCACATAAAAGTATCTCAGCATCATCAAAGGATAACAACTTGTTTACAATACATTCTTCCAACATTTCAATACCATTATCAAAGCCATGCAGTGTGTAGAAAGGTGCATTTTCCAACATTTCAATACCATTATCAAAGCCATGCAGTGTGTAGAAAGGTGCATTTTCCATTATCAAAGCCATGCAGTGTGTAGAAAGGTGCATTTTCCGGAGGGACATATGAACACACAAGTAAGACAGGCTTATCAGAGCAAAATAATTCTTTATCAAATCTAAATAACATTGTATACAGACTGTCACAATCCACCTGTTGCACATACGGGACAAGACTTTTACGAACCATACAAACTAATCCTCCCGAGGCCCGTCCCTGTCTTGTAAATTTTACAGCTGGTTTTACAAATAATTCATAGTCTTGAAAAAGGTTTGATTGAAACGCTTCAGCAAACGTTTCCACTAAGCAAACAAAGTCAAAGGAAGAAATAAACTGTATAAAATCTCTGTCATCCAGTTTTTGAAATAATCCACATATATTCCAATGAAGAAATGATACACTATTTACAAATGTGTTCATTGTCATACCATCACCACCATGTCCCGTTTCAATCGTAGTCGTAGAATCAATTTTAGTCTTCGGGTCAGTCGCAGTCTTTAAATTAGGTTTGGTCGTTGAAATAGACGATGACGCAGAGGAGAGAGAGAGAGAGAGAGAGAGAGAGAGAGAGAGAGAGAGAGAGAGAGAGAGAGTGAGAGAGAGAGAGGCAAACGAAGTCTTTCTACTGGGCCCCAAGTCACAGCGCAAAATTAGAAAATACATTTAATATTTAATGATTCATTACAAAAACCCTTTCGTTCTTTCTTTTATTCGGGGTCACCACTGTCACACGACGGTCTCCACGTACACACTCACATGCATACAGAGACAATCATGTGCCCTGCATGCAGCCATATGTCTGGCCCCTTTCTTTCCATAAAACAAACCAAAACTAAACCAATTTTGAAGTTCTCCCCCGGTAATTTTTTCCCCTGCGCCGCACTTTGGCGCAAGGGAGTTTTAATATTTCTTTGTTTTTTTCCCACGGCCAATATATCATTCAACAAAGCGTTACTTCACACACACACAAAAAATTGTGGTAAGTGCACATTAATCTCAGTTGCTTCATTTACTGTACAAACTTTCCAGCTTGCCCTGTACAAATGACTCTGGGTTCACAGACCCCGATTCGTATTCATCAAAAGATTTCATTCTTCCAATCAAATCGAAAAAAATATCAAGTTCCTTTTAGCAGCGGATATCTCTCATCGCAAGGGCTGTGAGGGGCTACCAGGGTTTTGACATCTCCCACGTACAGGGTGCTTGCCCTTGAAAGACAAGGCAGTGTGTTAATAATCAGAACTGCTTAATGATCGATCTGATGATCTTCCTTCTGTCTCTTTAATGTCTGTTCTCTCTCATTCGCTGCTTCCACAATCTCTTTTTTCCCCCAAGAGCACAAATCGCTATGTGAGGAGAAAGCACCCTGTAAAAGTGAGTCTCCAATGCGGGTTTAAATTGCTCACAAAAAAGACTTGTTTCAGGCGCATGACAGTCCTACTGTTACTTATGTTGCTCCCAATCACACAAGGAAAATTACCCGTTATTACCAGTGGGCCTGTTTAAAAAAAAAAAAACAACAACCAGCAACCTCTTTTTTTTTTCATTGCGCAAATATTCGACACGCCTGAGCGAGGCAATCAATACACTCCTTTCTCCGTACTTCATGACCGGAGGTAAATTTCAGCGAGGCCATCTATACACTCCTTTCTCTATACTTCATGACAGGAGGTAAATTTCAACAAAGCCATCTATAGACTCCTTTCTCTGTACTTCATGACCGGAGGTAAATTTCCCCGACGTCTGTCGAAACGCCTATCCACAAATTCACGAAAGATTCAACGAAGTGTGCTTGCCAAAACTGGCTGTCCCTCATTCTGCATCCCTGATCTGTCTTGATAACTTTACACCATCTTCACTCCCTCTTCACCTTCCCCCTTTTCTTTCCTCCTCTAGACCCCCTCTACTTTCCCCGCTATGCTGCATATTATCTGTTTCCTAATACACGTTAGACTTTTTTTTTCAATTAAACACCCCTTGTCCATATGAATAAAGGAAATAATCAGTAGTGTGTGTGTGTGTGTGTGTGTGTGTGTGTGTGTGTGTGTGTGTTTTAGCCGATTCAAACAAATTCTCCACATGCACTGGCATGATCGGAGCGGCAAAGGGGTGTGGGGA
>CM031599.1:83435104-83485104 GCA_018398815.1 Conus ventricosus | reverse complement strand
TGTAATACGTTTAAGTATAAATCAGCACAGTACTATGCAATGCATACAATAACATTCACTGCATTGCAAAGCAGTGCAATACAATACGATGACATGCAATACTGGGCAATTCAGTGTAGTAAAATACAGACCACAATGTATTAACTGCTGTGAACCACCAGAAACTAATAGCTCTCATCCCTAGTCACGTTAGGATCCACTACAAATCATCCTGAAACACGATCTGTTATGTGAAAGCCTGTTTCACACCAGATTTTCAAAACAATGTTTCATGTCGAAACAGGTTTGCAACATGACGTTTTCTGTGAGGTAAAATTTTGTTTTCAACTGGGTATTTTTTTTCAGCCGTTTCGCACATGTTTCCATCCTATCATCGCACGTAGATTTGATTGACGTGTGACTAAAATCCATTTGGCATGAAATCAATACAGCTGAAAAGTAGGCAAGCCCACCTCACGGTCTTAACAGGACTAAAGCGTCACCTCTGGTCGGTCTGTGCTAAAGCCACTTGACCGGAAAACGAGAGATAGAAAGCCGAAAGGAACGGGGATAAAACATGAGACAACTCACTTTTTCTCATGCAGTTCACTTCACTCAGTTGCAGCACTTTTTCCCCTGAAGTGTCTGTATTGTATGGTATGTCATACAACAAAACAGCTTCCAAACAAACTCACATGCATCTTGGAAAATGTGTTTCAGATGAAAACACCGTCGCGTGACAAAAACCTGGCTGATCGTCATAATTGGTTCATAGTTGTAGCTTCGCGTGAATCACCGTGAAATAGTGTCCGAGTTTAACTGAATTTGTTGACCGGTTGTTTTGAGTCGACATGAACCATCCCCAACCTTTTTTCCCCAAAAAAGATTAGTGAATTGACCTTTTGAATAGACAGGAGGGGGAGCTTAACTTCCTATTCCGAACTGAAGAAGGAGGGCTGAGGCAATACTGTTTGACCCAGATTTAGTTATGGACCATATGCCTTGAGCGATTTGAGACTGTTGACCACATACACATGTCTTTCAGTGTATAGAGGAAAGTTGTGCATCCTGTCTAAGATTAAATTTAGGTGGCCAGGGTAGGAATGAACATTCCGTCAGCGATTGATTGAGTGATCTTTCAATTTTCAGTCAATAAACCGGAAGATCCACTCTTACGAACGATGAACGAAAGCAGGGGCATCAGCAACTTTAACGAAATTAGCGACAAGAGCCACAGCGTAGCAGTAGCGACCCATACAGTAGTGAGATCCCGGATGTGGAGAGGTATGTGGAAACGGTGGTGCTGTCAGTAATCGCCCTTCTGTCCGGCGTGGCGAACATGTCGTTGTGGATTGTGGTTCTTGGCACCAAGTCTCTCCGGCAGCAGTCCTCCATGTTGCTTCTACTGTGTCTCTCCCTCGCTGACGTGCTGGTTTCCTGTATCAGTATGCCCTCCACGGCCGTCACTGTAGCTCTGTCAAGGTAAGTATTGCATTTCCGTTTCCATCTGTGTTGATTTTGTTCTCGTGTAATCTCCCTTGACCCTGCTTCCCTTCTTGCTCCCTTTTCTTCTAATTTAGTTTTATCCCAGTTCACGTCCTGCGGTTTTTGTTCGCTTTCAACTGTTTTTGGTTTGGCTTCTTTCACAGATTCTGTGTTAATACCCTTTCACTTATTGTGATTTCAGTCCCTTTTAACTATTTAGGCTTTGTCACTTCACCTGTTGATGCTTCTCTCGAATTCATCTCTTTTGTTTTGTTTCTTCTTTTACGCATTTACTTTTGTCCCTCTCACCAGTTTTGTTCTGTCTTTTTCAACTGTATATTTTTGTCCCGTATTTCATTTACTTTCACAAATGTTTAGGGTTTTTTTCATATTCACCTTTTCTGTACCCATTCCCTTATTTTGTTGTTAATCATTTCACCGATTTGTTGTTGCAGTTGTCCCCATTGATCTATTTTGATTTCAGTACATCAGAGGAGGATTGAACATAGGAAAGTTTTGATTTCGTCATTGCTGTCACTATTGCTCTGACTAGAACAATACATCATGTTCCATTTGACCTATTTGATTTTGTCTCCTTTGCTTAGTATAGTTTTTCTTTCACTAATTCTAGTTTTGTGTCTGTTCACATATTTTGGGTTTGGTCAGTTTCAGCATATTTTGATTTTGTCTCCATTCGCCTACTACGAGTTCATCCTTTTGACCTAATTTAGTTTTGTCTCCGTTCGGCAGTTGTACCTCGACATAGTTTCAGTTCTGTCCCATTTCACATGTTCTGGTTTTGTTTACATGTCTGTTTTCGGTTTTGTCTTATTTCACCAATATTGATTCTGTTGCGGTAACCTGTGTGTGTGTGCGTGCGTGCGTGTGTGTATGTGTGTGTGCGTGCATATGAGTGTTTGTGCGCTCGCATGTGTGCGTGCGTGTGTGTGTGTGTGTGTGTGTGTGTGTGTGTGTGTGTGTGTGTGTGTGTGTGTGTGTGTGTGTGTGTGTGCGCGCATATGTGTGTGTGTGTGTGCGTGTGCGTGTGTGTGTGTGTGTGTGAGGAGAAAAGAGAGAGAGAGAGAGAGAGACAGACAGACAGACAGACAGAGAGACGAACGAACGAACAAAAACATGTATTGCTTTAAAGCAGTACAGCTTCATTAGCAATGCAATTCGATGGACCATGGTAAAAACTGACCGCGATGCATGTTACTTCGACATGGAAACCATGACAAACTTGTCTCCTTTTTTACCACAGTTCTGACATGTTTTTTGTCACACGTAATATCATCACGTTGATTTCATCTGCAGCGTGTATAAAAGAGACTGTCATCCCAGGTAGAACTTAATCAGGCCGCGTAGCGTTTCCAGAGTTCGTTGAACACGTGCTTGGATGTCAGTGTGTTGTGTTCTATCGACTCGGTTTCTCCGGAGGAGATTGGCCAGTCTTGTCCCTTAAGGTTTAGTTTCTTCAAGGTGTCACTCCGTGCAGACTAGTTCATATATGCGACACCACATCCGCTAATTTCCGAGACCACACTACGCATGATTTAAAGCTGATGGATAAGCGAATTAACGACTAAATCGAGAGAACTTAAGAAGAGGGTCTCATGACTTCAATTTACGCATTAACCCAACACACTGGTCAAACCTTGGGTCAGACAAACCAGAATGAGCAGTTACTGTCGTTCGGTGTTTGTGGAAACTCCAACACCAGATCGTCCGAATCACATATGAACATATCTTATTTAATTCAGCGATGAAGGACAACTTTTCTAAACAGCTTGTTTGTGCCCTTGTCTCTCAGTCCTATTTGAACGGTTCTATCTGTCAGTAGTGGCATTACTTTGTACATCACTGGCACTGATTCCTGCCACTAGGTTCTCAAAACGTGCTTCGATGTCAATGTCAGGTAGTGTGAGGGGAAAGTACTTTCAAGATACTCACACATGTACGTGTATTATCATGTACCATCATGCAAGCGTAAAACATCAGTCTCCAATCGTACTTGATCACTATGCGGATATGCGGATGGTCAGCTTTTTTAGCATCAGTGTGATTAAGGTCAAATTTTGCCCTGTTTCTTTCCAAGCTTGGGATTGGATCAGTATGAGAAATCTTTGTCAAGGAGTCGGGGGTCAATTCAGTTTTCTGCAACAAATGGGCAGAGTACGAACCAATAGTAGACAAGCAGGAAATATTTTTTGCTCGTTTGGGTAATCAGTAGATGGATTTAAAGAGATTTCTGTTTCATTCAGTAGATGGATTTAAAGAGATTTCTGTTTCATTTACGCCTTTCATAGCTGTACATTTCACAACATATTTTACCAAAGTGAGTGTTCTGTATTCGTTTAAAGGCAAAACATCAATTTCCGAATATGTCCCTACTGTAGAAGCACGTACAGGGATTCCCAAGCATAATTTAAAAGCCTTGCCATCAACACTTTGCAGCAAATATTTAGGAGCACAAAAGAAAGCTTCTTGAGTATACGATAGCTTAGAACGAACGAGTGATATTGCCAGATGTTTCAATGTTTCTACATCCTGGCACCAGCTTTGCTTGCTTAAGATTTTCAAAAAATTCAAACTTTTCCTAGCCTGGTTTAAGAGATAATCAATGTGAACTTTCCATGTCAGTTTAGATGTGAAGTAAACTCCTAAGAATTTTATTGAGTGTACATACTGAAGTGTTATTCCATCAAGTCTAAAAGACGGCAAATCAACAGGATCATCACCATTATCAAATAACACGATGTGTGTGTGTGTGTGTGTGTGTGTGTGTGTGTGTGTGTGTGTGTGTGTGTGTGTGTGTGAGAGAGAGAGAGAGAGAGAGAGAGAGAGAGAGAGAGAGAGAGAGAGAGAGAGAGAGAGAGATTGTAATATATTTTATGCTGCTGCTAAGGTAAAGATAAAAAGGGGTATACTCATGCCATGATCTTCATAGTAACATCACACAATCACACGCAAGCGCGCGCGGGCCCGTGTGTGTGTGTAAATGAGTGAGTGAGTGTGTGTGTGTTGTGTGTGTGTGTGTGTGTGTGTGTGTGTGTGTGAGAGAGAGAGAGAGAGAGAGAGAGAGAGAGAGAGAGAGAGAGAGAGAGAGAGAATTACACGATGTGATTTTGCTCATTCTGTGCCCCTCCAGTGGCATCATGCCCATCCCGCTCATTCTGTGCCACTCGAGTGCCATCATGCCCATCCCGCTCATTCTGTGCCACTCTAGTGCCATCATGCCCATCCCGCTCATTCTGTGCCACTCTAGTGCCATCATGCCCATCCCGCTCATTCTGTGCCACTCTAGTGCCATCATGCCCATCCCGCTCATTCTGTGCCACAGCAGTGCCATCATGCCCATCCCGCTCATTCTGTGCCACACCAGTGCCATCATGCCCATCCCGCTCATTTTGTGCCTCTCCAGTGCTATCATGTCCATCCCGCTTATTCTGTGTCACACCAGTGGCAGCATGCCCATCTCGCTCATTCTGTGCCACAGCAGTGGCATCATGCCCATCCCGCTCATTCTGTGCCACACCAGTGGCAGCATGCCCATCCCGCTCATTCTGTGCCACTCCAGTGGCATCATGCCCATCCCGCTCATTCTGTGCCACACCAGTGGCATCATGCCCATCCCGCTCATTCTGTGCCACACCAGTGGCAGCATGCCCATCCCGCTCATTCTGTGCCACACCAGTGGCATCATGCCCATCCCGCTTATTCTGTGCCACACCAGTGGCAGCATGCCCATCCCGCTCATTCTGTGCCACACCAGTGGCATCATGCCCATCCCGCTCATTCTGTGCCACACCAGTGGCATCATGCCTATCCCGCTCATTGTGTGCCACTCCAGTGGCAGCATGCCCATCCCGCTCATTCCGGCTCGCTGTCCAGTCACGCCCTGGCTTGTCCCGCTACATCTCCGGCACCTGCAGTCAGTTGGGAGAGACAAGTCAAGTCGCCACGAGGCACCCCAACAGAGGAGACACGGTACCGCTGCCTAGTCACATCGGTGGTGTTCAGTGGCGCCTCTTCCGATTCAACATACTTAGGACACCAACTACTACGCCCTCTACTGACGACAATAATTGCTTAGTCGCAGAGTCAACGTGATCATCTCCCTTTGAAGCGCGCCACCACGTCCGTCCAACGACAGTCCATAGGAACTCGCTGATACCTGTGACCTCGGTATGAACTCGCCAAGGCATGGACGGGGAGATAAAATGAAAACAGATATCACCCTGAGAGCAGGCGATTGACGAGATAGAATTTGAGACTTTTTTTTAAAGTTCTAATGACGCTGTGGAATTTCATTCTGGTTTCAGACTGCATAACAAAACTGTTTTGTCTGCTTAGTTTCATGATACATGTATTCCCCTGCGTCAAACAAGCCCAAGAAATACAGATACTTGGGGAAATTTGAGCAACACCCAGAGTCGCCTCCATGAAGTGAATGAAACTGGGCTGTGTGGTTGTAGCGTTCCCAGCTGACCCCATAGCACTCTGTGCTTTGGGTGGGAGCTGGTCATGGGCTGAAAAATTCTATGAATATAAATGGCTCTGATGGTAACTGCACCACGGACACCCCCTCCCCCAACTCCTCTAGACGACTGTTTAAAAAAACAACAACAACAAAAAAACCACGTATATAGCAGAGAGGAAAACAACAGACATTTAAACAAGCTGTCGCTGAACATAGTGGAGACAAAGCCATCCCACCTTTTTTTAATGGGTGACTTCAACTTCCCAGAGATTGATTGGTCAAAGGAGAGATGCAGCACAGGTGAAAATCACCCAGCAAGCACATTTTTTAATACAACCCAAGATGCATTTCTGATACAACATCAGAAGGAAAACACGCGCATAAGGTTGGGGCAGAGACCTACTCTGGACGATTTTGTTCTGACAAACAAAGACGACATAATTAACGCCATTACCACAGCTCCAGCACTGGGTAAAAGTGACCATGCCACTCTGATCATTAACGTCTCATGCCGTTACCAAGGAGCCACGAACAACCCCCGGTTAAATTTTAATAAAGCAAACTACAGTGAGATGGAGAAAGATCTAGGAGCTGTTAAATGGGAGGATGAACTCAGCAGCTTGCCAGTCAATGAGGCATGGATAAAATTCAAAGAGCGACTGAACCAGTGTGCAGAAAAACATGTCCCCAAAACCAGTGGTTCAAACACTCCGAGGGAAAAAATAGATGGATGGGGGAACGCTGAAATGAGTGCGCAAAAAACACAAGCTCTTCAGACGATGGTCAGGAACGGATGATGGCAAAGACTATCAGGCATATGCAAAAGCCAATAACAAGGCATCTAAGGCATGCCAAAAAGCAAAGAAGAAACTGGAGGCCACAGTCGCCGCCCAGGCCAAAACCAACCCCAAAGCATTCTGGTCTTATGTCAAATCAAAAACAAAGATGAAAACAGGAGTAGGTGACCTGGAAAAAGAGGATGGAACTAGAACATCAAACGACAAGGAAAAAGCTGACCTCCTAAACAGCTTCTTCTGGGGCGTCTTTACAAATGAGATAGAGGGCGAATTACCAGAGATACCCCAGTACAGTTATGAAGAACTGTCGATTTTACTATCACTACAGAAGAAGTTAAGAAACTCCTCTCGAATTTAAATGCTTCCAATGCATCAGGACCAGATGGTATCAGCACGCGCATGCTTGTTGAGTTGTCAAGCGTCCTAGCAGTTCCCGTGACCATCATTTTCAAGAAGTCCCTAGAGACGGGTAAGATCCCAGAGGATTGGAGAACAGCAACTGTCACCCCCATTTTCAAGAAAGGAAGTCTTAAATCTAACAACTACAGACCTGTGAGTCTCACCTGTGTGCTGTGTAAGACGATGAAAAAGCTGATCCGTGAGAAAATGATAGCGCACCTACAAGACAACAATATAATCAGTAGACGGCAACACGGTTTCACCAAAGGACGCTCATGCATAACCCAGCTGCTGGAAACCCTAGACATCTGTACACAGACTTAAGATGCTGGGGGTGGCATCGATGCCACATACATGGATTTCATGAAGGCTTTTGACAGCGTCTCATATCGCCGATTGATAGCGAAAGTTGAGGCCCATGGAATAAAGGATAAAGTCCTTCAATGGATCCAAGATTTCCTGACCAACAGAGTGCAGTGCGTCAATATCAACAGAACAAAGTCAGGCCAAGCAGATGTGACCAGTGGCATCCCACAGGGCAGTGTGTTGGGGCATGTTCTTTTTCTGTTGTACATCAACGATTTGCCCCAGCACGTCCAGAGTCATGTTGAGCCTTTTGCTGATGATACAAAAATCTTCGCCCGAAACGAGTGATGCACAGCAAACTCTCCAAGAGGATCTCAACCGACTCCAGAAGTGGTCAACCGATTGGCATTTAAAGTTCCCCTCAAAAATGCAGTGTGATTATGCTTGGTAACCCCAAAACGGAGGCAACATACTGTATGAACAGCAAAAAACACTGAGGGTGAGGACTGCACTATCAGACTGGAAGAGAGTGAAGTAGAGCGAGAAATGGGAGTGTTGGTGGACAAGGACCTTAGTTTCAAGAACCATGTGGCACAAGCAACGGCAAAGGCCAATGGGATCCTTGGGGTCATCAGAAGGTCCTTTGATCACCTTACACCAGAAACCTTTGTCCAACTCTATAAATCCCTTGTGAGGCCAATTCTTGAGTATGGTCACGCGGTATGGCAGCCAAGATTCAAAACCCTGTGTGCGGACCTGGAGATGTTCAAAGGCAAGCAACAAAACTCATTGGCCCCCTGAAAGAAATATCATATCCAGAGCGCCTAGCAGCACTTAAACTGCCAAGCCTGGAACACCGCAAAAATAGAGGCGACATGACTGACACCTTTAAGTTTATGCAAGGCTTATATGACACAGACAGACCACAACTCCAGCTCCACCAACGTAGAGACACTAGAGGGAACTCTCTAAAACTAGAGAAAGGACATTTCAGACTAAACATGCGTTCTAACGTCTTTGCGCAGCGAGTGGTGTCCACATGGAACAGTCTTCCAGATAGTTTGGTGACGGCCCCGAGCATTAGTGCCTTTAAAAGAAGACTGGATGCCCGTTGGGAAAGTCTGCCAAACAAATTTGACCCCAGCTGTCACAACTAGACTGCTTTTGCCATGCCACGCACGCAAGTCTAGTTTGAACAGGAGTGGTGAACATGACTTGTGAAAAGGCCTCAAACACCCAATATATCAAGTATCAAGTATAATCATGCTTTGACTTCATAACATCAGACGAAATTGTTCGGTATGTGTGTACGTTGGAGGACAGGGCAGCAAGGGCGAGCGGCCAGAGGTGTGTGTGTGTGTGTGTGTGTGTGTGTGTGTGTGTGTGTGTGTGTGTGTGTGTGTGTGGAGGGGGTGCTGTAGGAGGGGCAGGGGAGGGGGGGCAACGGAATAGGGCAGGAGAGGGGGGCGAGAGGAGGAGACCAGTAACTGTAATAAATGTTGTGCTTCACCGTACTATGTGCAACAACATGTGTGTGTGTGTGTGTGTGTGTGTTTTGTGTGTGTGTGTGGTGTGTGTGTTGTGTGTGTGTGTGTGTTCTGTGTCCATGTGTGTGTGTGAGATGTGTGTGTGTGTGGTGGGTGTGTGTGCCTGTGATGGGTTCCTCAAGTGTGAGTTGTGTTTGCAGTGTGATGTCACTGGGTTGATCAGCATCAATCGTTACATCAGAATCTGCCGCTCGCTTCTACTACAGACGGCTGTTTTCCTCGCGTCGAATCTTCTTCATGACCTTCGGTGCGTAGCTCTGACGTCTTTTGATGAAAGGGAACAGAGAGATTGGGGAAGAGTTGGGTGAAGAAGGGAAGACGGGGGTGAGGGGGCGAGTGAACGAGGGGGGAATGGGGCGGTCAGAAAGTGGGAGACGAGCAACTGATGGAATGGGGGGAGGGAGGGGGAATGGGGCGGACAGAAGGTGGGGTGACGAACAAGTGACGGGATGGGGGTGGGGGGGGGGGGGGGGAGAGGAGGGGAAATGGGGCGGACAGAAAGTGGGTGACGAGCAAGTGACGAGATGGGGGGGGGGGGGGGGGGGAGGATGGGGCGGACAGAAGGTGGGGGACGGTTAAGAGACGGGATGGGGGAGGGGGAGGGAGGGGGCAGGTGAAGGAGGGGGAATAGGGCGGACAGAAGGTGGGGGACGAACAAGTGACGGGATGGGGGGGGGGGGGGGGGTAGGGGGGGGAGGGAGGGGACAGGTGAAGGAGAGGAAATAGGGCGGACAGAAGGTAGGGGACGAGCAAGTGACGGGATGGGGGGGGGGGGGGGGGGCGTGCAGGTGGCAGGTGAAGGAGGGGGAATAGGGCGGACAGAAGGTGGGGGACGAACAAGTGACGGGATGGGGGGGGGGGGGAGGGAGGGGACAGGTGAAGGAGGGGGAATAGGGCGGACAGAAGGTGGGGGACGAACAAGTGACGGGATGGGGGGGGGGGAGGGAGGGGACAGGTGAAGGAGGGGGAATAGGGCGGACAGAAGGTGGGGGACGAACAAGTGACGGGATGGGGGGGGGGGGAGGGAGGGGACAGGTGAAGGAGGGGGAATAGGGCGGACAGAAGGTGGGGGGACGAGAAGTGACGGGATGGGGGGGGGGGGGGGGGGGGGGGAAGAGGCGGGGTCAAAGAGGGGAAATGTGGCGGACAGAAGGCAGGGGACGAACAAGTGACGGGATGGGGGAGGGGGCGGCTTGTTCGACGGACAGACCACGGACCGAGCGGACCGACCAGCCGGACCAAATCAGATTGACCCGACCCAGCTGTCCATTGCGTGGTGTCTACTTGCCCACCGTGCTTTTTGATGCTTTTCTTGTAGCACTGTCATATTTACTGTGTTTTACATGTGAGCTATGAATGAAGGCAAAGGCCTTTTAACATTATATTTAGCGGCCTGAAAGTCATTATTATATTCTTTACAATTTTATGATTATGATGTTTATTGCTGGTGTGTGGGGGGGGGGGGGGGGGGGGGGAGGGGAAGGGTAGTGCCTCTGACGGGGGAACATGCGGTGCTCTTCGGAGTGGTTCATCTGCTTAAGGCCCCACCTGACATTCAACTCCTACTGTGGCTCCCGTAGCTCTTTGCATGCAACAGCGGCCGCACTCTGGGCAACGGCTTCCACTGGCCGGCAGAACCAGTGACGGTAGCCGACGGGTCTTCCACTGGCTGGCAGAACCAGATGACGGTAGCTGACGGGTCTTCCACTGGCTGGCAGAACCAGGTGACGGTAGCCGAGGGTCTTCCACTGGCTGGCAGAACCAGATGACGGTAGCTGACGGGTCTTCCACTGGCTGGCAGAACCAGGTGACGGTAGCTGACGGGTCTTCCACTGGCTGGCAGAACCAGGTGACGGTGCGGGTCTTCACTGGCTGGCAGAACAGTGGGTAGCGGGGTTTCCACTGGCTGGCAGAACCAGATGACGGTAGCCGACGGGTCTTCCACTGGCTGGCAGAACCAGATGACGGTGCCGGGGGGGTACGTGGACGGTCTTCCACTGGCTGGCAGAACCAGATGACGGTAGCGGATGGGTCTTCCACTGGCTGGCAGAACCAGGTGACGGTAGCCGACAGGTCTTCCACTGGCTGGCAGAACCAGGTGACGGTAGCGAGGGTTTCCACTGGCTGGCAGAACCAGGTGACGGTACCCGATGGGTTTCCACTGGCTGGCAGAACCAGGTGACGGTAGCGACGGGTCTCAACCCTCGGTGACTTGGGCTTGTTACCTACGCATGCAAAGACTGGTTCCAGCGGACTGGGCGGAAGAAACCATAAGGTCCAACGGCTAGGAAGCGGTTCCAGCAGGCAACCGTGGAGTGCTCAGAACAAGACAAGACACAAAAGGAGTCTTGGTTATCCACTGCAGCAGGAGAGGTCTCAGACGTAACAGTTGTCTGTGCCATGGATTAAGATTTCTTCTTCGAGAGAGTGGGATTGACCTGTGCACGGCTCTTCCACTTAACCTTTTGATGCCAGGAACTTTCTGGTACCCGAGGGTTAGTCAAATTCACGCACAAGTGTCCCGTAGCCCAGCCCATCAACTCCCAAACCACATGTTCTGTGGCGATGGGGGAGTGGCGAAAGTGACAGGTGGAGATAACCACTGGAGGTCATAGTCACGAGCCTGCATGTAGGCAGCCTGGGACCAGTGGTCGTGTGTTCTTTGAATCCAGGGCAAAAAAGAACTGCGGCAGCATCTCAGGTGACTCTTCAGGACAGCACTGCTCACCCTAATAAGGCAGGGGCCTAGAAAAGGTGGCCTGAACAAAGCTTGCCCTCAACTGTCCGGCCAGCTCACCGCTGCTGGCGGATTTACCCACTTGCAGTCGATTTCAACAGAGAAAGAAAAAACTAATCATTGGGACGTGAAACGTACGTACCTCATGGACAGAGACAAGCCCTCAAGGCCTTGAAGAAAGACATTTCTCATTGAAATTGTTGAGATACAACATCGATATCGCAGCTCTAGGTGAAACTCGGCTTGCTGAAGAAGGGTCAGTGTCAGAGTCAGGCAGTAGATACACGTTCTTCTGGAAAGGCAAGGCCAGAACGGGGACAGAATACACGGAGTTGCATTTGCCATCAAGTCTAACCTTCTTAACCACATTCCCAATCTATCTACTGGTATCAATGAAAGACTGATGAAACACCGCTTCCCTATTAGCAACAAGCGCTTCGCCACCATCATAAGTGTATATGCTCCCATCTTGATGAGGAGATCAAAGAGCAGTTTTATGCTGACCTGGACAATCTGTTGCGCACCACACCTGCCTCCGACAAACTCATAGTGTTAGGCGACTTCAACGCCAGAGTTGGCAGAGACTATGACCAATTGAAAGGACTAATAGGTAAGCATGGAGTTGGGATGATGAATAGTAATGGCCTTCTTCTACTGAGCCAATGTGCAGAGTACGACCTGCTGATAACCAACACAACGTTCAGGCAGGCTGATAAGTACAAAACGACGTAGATGCACCTCAGATCTAAACGGCATCTCATTGACTTCATCATCACCCGCCAACGTGACTGCAGCGACGCACTTATCACTAGAGCAATGCGTGGTGCAGATTGTTGAACGGATCACAGGCTTGTTAGAGCTAAGCTCAACATGCGCATAGTCCCTCTCCACCGTAAACGCCCAAAGCTCATCAGAGTGGTCTTCAACACAGCTAGACTTCTGCCACCCAGATGGCAGCAGGAATTCCAAACCAGCCTTGATGACACGTTTGAGGCGACAGGACCACTGTCTGGTGGACCTGAGTAAAACTAAAAGTGGAACCAGTTCAAAGACGTGGTCACAGAGACAGCCAAGACAGTACTAGGCCCAAAGAGGAGGCTGCATCGAGACTGGTTTGATGAAAATGATGAGGCCGTGCAAGTGCTGCTGAATAATGAGAATAAGTCCTACATTAGCTGGCAGAACCAACCCAGATGTTCTTCACGACGTGACAGATTAAAGGACTGTCAAGCCACAGCCCTAAAAAACGCCGAGCCATACAGGACAGTTGGTGGGAAAGAGCGCCGATGAAGTGCAGCTTTATGCAGATACTAACAACTCTAAGATGCTGTTCAGTGCCATCAAGGCAATCTACGGCCCCTCAAAAGGACGGGCAGCCCCTCTGCTTTCTGTTGACGGTTCTACCATTATCAAGGACAAGGAGGGAATCAGCGCAAGATGGGAAGAGCACTTCAGCCAACTTCTATACCGGGCATCCACTCTTAATTTAACCAGAAAGCTCTACAGCAGATACCCCAGAACCTACACTGGTGGATCTCAACCACCCACTGAGGATGAAATCAAGCAGATGAACTGCGGAAAAGATGGAATTCCTGCTGAAATGTATAAAGCACTGGGAACCACAGCTTTCAGAGTGTTCCACGAAGTCCTCTCGGCCATCTGGGAGGAAGAGGACATGCCAGCAGACCTCTGTGGTACCATTATCATGGCACTTTATAAGAGCAAAGGGACAAAATCAGACTGTGGTAACTACAGAGGAATTTCTCCACTCTCCATTGCTGGAAGGATACTTGCCCGCATCCTCCTCAACACGCTCATCAACATCATCTCTGAAGGCAGCCTTCCTGAAGCCCAGTGTGGTTTCCGCCCTGGCGCAGTACCCTTTGGCACGGTTTTTGCTGTGCGACAAGTCCAGGAGAAATGCATCGAGCAGCAAATGTACCCGTACGCATGTTCATAGACTTGACCAAACCTTTTGACACTGTCATCCTGATGAAGCTGGGATGTCTACACAAGTTCACCACCTTGATAAGACTCTTCCACATCACTGGACATGTCCTTTCTAGGTGATTGTACAAACTCCTTCAACATCTCAAACGGAGTAAAACAGGGCTGTGTCCTCGCCACCATGTTGTTCAACTTATTCTTCACGCAGGTCGTTTCTTCATGCTGTGAAAGATCTGGACTTGAGCGTATACATCAAGTACCGCTCAGATGGATCCGTGTTCAACCTCCGTCGTCTTGCTGCTCGTACCAAGACCAAGATCCTGGAGAAACTCATGCTTGAAGCCCTTTTCGCGGATGGCTGTGCTCTCATGGCACACAAGGGAGAAAACACCTGCAGGTCATTGTCGACCACTTCACAAACGCATCCAAGCTGTTCGGACTGACAATCAGCCTTGGAAAAATGGAGGTCCTGGTCCAAGCCGCCCCTATCACAGCCAAGCCCCAGCCAGCCATTACCACTGATGGGATCCAACTGACGTGCGTGGAGAGCTTCAAGTATCTGGGCAGCGTTATATCTGCAGATGGTTCACTGGCAAAGAGATCATGTCCAGGATCCAGAAAGCCAGCCAGACCCTTGGAAGATTAAGAGTGAAGGTCCTCCAGCAGAAAGGCATAACACTGTTTACAATGTTTAAGATCTACAAGGATGTAGTCCTTCTTCACTATTGTGTGGATATGAAACGTAGCCCCTGTACGGAAAGCATATCAAGCAGCTAGAACAGTTTCATACGCGATCGCTGCGCATGATTATGGACATTCGCTGGCAGGACAAAGTCACAAACCAAGAGGTGTTGGACAAAGCTGGCTTGACAAGCATTGAGTCAATGTTGCTGGACTGGGCACGTCATCACAATGGATGACAGCCGTATCCCAGGCCAACTAATGTATGGTGAGCTCAAGGAAGGCTCACACAGGCAGGGAAGGCCTAAACTGAGATACAAAGATACCCTTAGGAGCAATCTCAGATGGTGTGGCTTCCAGCCTCACGAGCGCAAAACCCTTGCTGTTGACAGATCAACTTGGAGGTCCCTCATCTTCAAAGCAACAGCTGCCTTCGAAGAGGACGGAAGACTGCGTCTCACTGCTGCAAGGGGCAGACGACACAGGGCCTCGTCTTCCTCAGTCCCAAACTCAGACCATCGGAGTGAATTCTGTGGCTGTGTCGCCTGTGTGCTTCCAGCTTCGGGGTACAGAGTCACATGCGCCGTCATCATTATCGCTGATTACACAGACTATTGTCTTCGTCGGCTCCTGACGGACTGCTGCTACTGGTGCGTGCGCGCGCGGTATCGGATTAAAGTCTCTTAGCCTCATATATGGGAAGATAATTTGTTATCAAGTAAAAGTCCATAGCCTCATAGCTATGAGGACGATGAACTGTCAGAGGTTCACCCAGTCCATGCCATGGCACTGTGAAAGGCAAAGCCATTCCTCCTTCTGTCGCCTTAAATTATCCTGACCTGAATCTGGTACCCATTTACTGCTGGGTGGAAGCAGCCTGTTTTAATGGTAAACGCCCAACATTCGAACGGTTCGAACTCACGCCCATCAGCTCGGGGAAAGTCTTTACTCTTTGATTTATAATGCACGGCGGTATCCGCTTCATGTTTATACAAAAAAGGTAAATCATGTATACTAGCCCTGCACGTTGCTTTTGTACCTGAAACTTTGGCCGAGTGAAAGAGACTGGGTTTCTGTTTCAGGTGTGTGGTGTCTGTCAGCCGTCCTATCTTCCCCTCCACTGTTGGGCTGGAGTCGCTATAACTACCTTTCAGGCCAGTCCTTCTGCTTTTGTGATTGGCGCACCTCTGTCTCCTACACCTTCTTCATGGTCATCGTTTGCTTCGGCGGTCCTGTCTTCATGATGACCGTATGTAACGTGCGCATTCTGCAGACCTTCCGCGAAAGTAAGCGCGTCCTGCAGAGTTATGACATGACCACGTCCTCCGCAAACGTCATCGTGAGGAATGAGCGTGTTTCCATCCCGGGGGAACAATCCATTGCAGAGGAGGAGAAGGAGAACCGCAACATAGATCGTTCTCTTCAGAAGGTGTCTTCTGTGTCGGCGTCGCCCGAACCGGTGCCGACCATGCCGCAGGAAGACTCTGCAGCGGAGGCAGCTTCTGATGACGAGATGACCTCTCTGGACCTGAAACCCGTGAACTTAGCATTAGGCTCCAACGATGTACCGCAGGTCAACACACCCGCCCCTCAAACACCAAGCAGGCCGTCAACTTGCACAGTGGATCGATGCATGTGGTCTGTGATCGCCCCAGCTACTTGTCAACGACACTAAAAGTGCAGCGGAAGGAGAAACAGCGTGCAGAAGATTTCCAGCTGGCGCTGTCGCTGATGGTGGTTGTGGCGGTGTTCGTCATCTGCTGGCTGCCGTTTTGCATCACCATGTTTATCTCTGTGTATGCTCCCCACAGCCTGCCTCGTCCTGCCGACATGTTCACGCTCCTTCTGGGTTATAGCAACAGCTGTGTCAACCCCATCATCTACGGAGTCCGCAACAAGCGTGTGAAGGAGGGCTACAAGGACCTGTGGAGGACGCTCACTACCTGCTGCAAGGTCTGTGGGGGGAAGGTCGGGAGCAGGAATCTGTCTCATCAGCGGAGGTCCAGTATCCCGATTGGGAGCTCTGCAGAGTACAACGACGCTCTACGTTAATGAACCAGGCGAGTTTCTCGATATATTTGCATACTGTCACCTCCTGCACGAATGTCTGAACAGAGCTCTGCTGTGACCGGGTAAACAGAACCACGCCCTGCAGTGATGCAGTACTCGAATTTCTCGGTGCGACTGTCCGCTGTGTATTGTGCTACATAAACTTCTGAACACAACTGTCCAGTGACTTGGCCTGTAAAACAATACTTTGTCTTAGTGCATTAATCTCTTGGAAACGTGGTTAATACCCTTTAGAAAGGGAGAGAATCCTGGGACTGGGGCTCAAATCCCGTGTGTGGCAGCCCCCCCCCCCCCCCCCCCTCCCCTTCCCCCTCCCTTCACCTCCCACCGCAAATGCGAATGTGGTTGGTCTAAATGCTATTCCTTTGGATGTGACGAACCAACCCTTGTCTGCATCATGCACTTGACGCATGGGAATACAGACTATGCAAATGAGAGGTTGACATTTACTGCAGCATTGTGCAGTAAAAATGTACAATGTGTATATGTGAATAAATCCATGTGCAGGCAAAAGAAGAAAGGGAAATATCTGCAGCTCCGTGTTAAAGCGAAGTGATGTCCCATGGAAAAGCAGCTCAAAGTTAACACATATTTCTCCAGTGACCATAATAGTTATGCAGTCCAGTCCAAAAGAATACAGTACAGTTCTACTCTATATAATACAACACAGCATAGCTCTTCCGTGCACCATACATTATACTATACAACACTTCACCGTGCAGAACTACACTATACCAAACAAAATGCAGCAGTACTTATTTCTATACATCATGCTGTACAATTCAGTACAGGACAGAACTACACTATAATTGTATAACACAGTGCAGCTGCACTTATTTCTATACATCATACTACACAATTCAGTACAGAACAGAACTACACTATAATAGATAACACAGTGCAGCAGTACTTATTTCTATACATCATACTGCGCAATTCAGTACAGGAAAGAACTACACTATGTTAACCCGTTCACTGCCTTAAAATGTTACAAACAAAGGCTTTCCCAGTGCCAGGGAAATCTAATGATTTGGGGGTAATAATTACGAAAAATTCTAGCTCAGAAACTACAAAAGATATAAAAATAAAATATATATGATGTTTGAAGGAAATTGAATGAAGATTTTGAATCTGGGCTTCTTTTGTTTTAATTTTGATAATAAAAAAATATTTAGGCATTTAGATTTGGATAGATTTTTTTGCACGATCAAAAACATATGTATTTACCACTACAGCTTCACATCCAAAAAAGAACACGAAGCAAAAAGGTTGAAAATAAAGTTTGTATTGTCACACTACACCTATAAATGAAAGTAAAACAGTTTAGAAGTCTATCAAGACGCTCACACTGTATGCAGGCAGGTCAGTCCACGACCACGCCCCCTCCCCCCACCACGCCCCCTTGCTGGACTTCAACCTTCGCTTTCACTCCTCCTCTTCCCCTACCTTTCCTTCTGCCCCGTGTCACGCCGCGAGCAGGCCACGCTCCCTCTCGCGCTGACTATCACATCACTGGCCACTGGCACGCAGTGCAGAGTGCACACTAGGCTAGACAGATCAGTAGAAGACAGCTGTACATTAAAACTATACAACAGAGTAGAGGACAGAACTGCATTGTACAATGCAACACCGTACAGCACCACGCTATACTTTACAATACAGTACAGACCACAGTAGGCAAGGTGGTGTGGTAAAAAAAAAAGAACAAAAAAAAAAAAAACCCATACCACACCATACTAGACAGTACAGCTCTACACTATACTATACAGTACAGGACTACAGTTCACTACACAAACGATACTGTGATTCAGCAGAGGACGACTCCTTACAATCAAATACACTTCAGCAATACACTATGCTGTATAATACTGTTCAGCACCACACGATACTATATAATACAGTGCAGCATTATATGCCACAATATGCAATACAGCACAGGACTGCAGCGTACTATACAACGCAGTGCAGCGCTGCACTCTATTATGTAACGCAGCATAAAGCTAAACTGAACTGTGCAATGCAGTACAGTATAACACTGCATTATGCAATGATTCACAGAACTACACTGCACTACAGTACAGCACTACACTATACTATGCAAAAACGTGCAGCACTACACTTTACAATACAATGCAATACAGCACTACACTACACTATGCAATGCAATACAGCACTACACTACACTATGCAATACAGCACAGCCCTACACTACACTATGCAATGCAGTACAGCACTACACTACAATATGCAATACAGTACAGCACTACACTACACTATGCAATACAACACAGCACTACGCTACACTATGCAATGCAGTACAACACTACACTACACTATGCAATACAGCACAGCACTACACTACACTATGCAATGCAACACAGCACTACAGTACACTATGCAATACAGTACAACACTACACTACACTATGCAATACAACACAGCACTACGCTACACTATGCAATACAACTAATCACACCATGAGACAACTAAAGTACAACTCACCAGAAGAAAAAGAAACACCCGAAGGTGCTGGGGAGGACCCAGAGAAGCACTGTCTTCACCTGCCTTTAGAGCAGTCCTGTACCACCCTTGGAGGCCTGCGCTGTGTTGACGATGGGTACAGGCACGCGCAGGAAACTCCATTAAGATATCAAGGGACATAACTGCTCCTGAACAGAGGTAAATTAGACTACAGGATGCAGCTCATAACAGCCTTAAAGTAGCATCCCCATGGGTGTACCAGCCCGTATTTCATGACTGCAGAGCCCACCGGCGAAAAACACCAGCCTCCAGCTGCCGAGCACACCCACAGACCCAACCACCCCTGCCCACGGACAGATGAAGACAGTGCCACCAGAAGAATACAACTAATCACACCATGAGACAACTAAAGTACAACTCACCATAATACAAGACAACACGACGAACCATAACACCACGAACATAACAGATCACCAACCTGGACAGACAGACGACTAACCACACCAGTTCTGCAACTGGCTGAAGTGGCTGCCAACGAAGACGACACAGAACCCGGCACAGGCCAAGGCACACCAGACCCGACGAGGACCTGGCCCTAACTATGACTCGAAGTCACTCACTCAGAACTAACGGCGCTGGCGCCGCACTTACAAAGAGCACGCCCACTCCGACGAACACCAGGGACCGAAGTGAAGCTACCCCAACGCATTCCGCCATGGTCGGAATCAAGCGAACTCTACTCACCACACAAAACAACGATTGGTCAGAGCAGTGTATCCCTCCGCTGAGCTGACACGCCTGACCAACGGACTAGTTGTTGCTCGTGCAAAAACACGACAATTTACCACAACAACTCGCTGACCTGACAACACAACAACAGCCGATATCCTGCCCCGCACTTTCTCATCTTGAACCAACGCAACAAGGGGTAACAGTCGGAAACGAAACAAACTCCCTCCTACCACTCCCTCAATAAATGAAGACTGGAAGGCAAAAATACTGTATGTCCTACTTCACCTGACCCCCTACTAGCCTAATCTTTCTACCTAACCCCGAGGACCTTATCCTAACCTCCACCTAACTAAAACCCCAACCTACACACACACACACACACGCGCGCGCGCGCGCGCGCGCGCGCACACGCTATCTTGAACCACCACTACTCTTAAACACATGGACATGCTAGTTTAGTACCGCCGATCGGTGTTGTATAAGTTCCTCTCGTGTTTGTAAAGTGTTCACATCTTGTTGTTGAAGATGTGATTGCTGTTTCCACTCCTTTCCTCCCATTTTCTATGTTATTCATTTTATTTTTCTGCTACTGTGCCTCTTTTTCGGCTGTTTGTCGGTTTTTTGTTTTGTTTTCTTTTGTCTGTTGTTTGTTGTTGTTTTTCTTTTTCAATGTTTACTTAAAAAAATCCCAAGCACGAAGTGAAATCTGAGTATATTGTGAATGTATTTAACCGCCAATATATTGTAAATGTCTGTTTGAGCACAGTATAAGCCTAGGGCTTGTTGTTGCTCATTCGTCCTGTCAGTTATGAAGGTATTCTGTTCATTTGTTTCTGAAATAAAAGTTACTTAAACCAAACCTATGAGACTCTCCCAGATGATTGCCATACACACCGCTCAGAATAGTATCATGAAGCTGAGCCCCCACTGGCATGCCTGAGGACTTTTTCTATGTTAAGGTGCGAGCTGACGTTCATATTTTTCACTCCAGATTCCATGGTATCCTTGACGTCATTTTTATGGCTTATAGTGACGTGTTTTTTTTTTCTTCCTTTGCTGTTCCGACGTGTTTTTTTCTTTGAATGTTTCTTTCGTAGGCCTACTTTTCTGTTGGGATTTCTGCCGACTGCATTTCTAATTTTCACTGTTTTGTCGATGCGGTTGGGCTGTTGATATTACTAGCGTTTAACTTCTCCGCATATGTACGAAGGTCAGTCTGATAATTTTCTGTTTGACCGTTACTGTGGTGATGGATGGTTTCTTTCTGTACATTTTTGATTGTTTCATTTCGGTACATTTTTTCATTCAAGATCTAAATCTTTTAAAGTCAAAGTATCCACAGCAGCTAGCAACTCATGCAGTAGACTCACAGTGTGAGCTTTGTTCCTAACAGATGTGTCGCAAAGTTGCTCCAAACTGTTCTCTTCGGTCGATTCTTGTTTTTGTTTTTTTACCACACCGCCTTGTCTACTGTGGTCTGTACTGTATTGTAAAGTATAGCGTGGTGCTGTACGGTGTTGCATTGTACAATGCAGTTCTGTCCTCTATACTGTAGACTTCTTGGACGCTTTGTATCAGTAAGGCACTTTTTCTTGCGATACGAGTTTGAAATGGAGTAGAGGATACGAGGCTGCAAGACCTGTTCTGTGTGGTGTTATATGGTCTGGTCAGAACTGGAGCTTGGTCTGTTTTGCAACAGATACAGCTGACGGACATCTGATGAGATCCAACCATTTTTCACCCAGTGAACACCAGTCATCACCTGGAGTGATTTCCCTTAACTATCTTGTGTACTCGATTGCTCAGTGGTATTATATATTGTACATTATCCCACATCTCACTCTTTTAAGCAAATTCAAAATGCCCGTCATTTCAAGAAGGAAAAAAAATGCAAAAACTAGATCCGAAGGTTGGGGTGGGACCCAGAGAAGTATTGTCTTCAAATGCCGAACAAACCAGCTGGGAGCAACCCTACACCACCTTTGGAAGCCTGCGCTATATTCACGTGGGGTACAGACACACACATTGCATTCCAGTTAGACGTCAAGGGACATAACTGCTCCCAGACAGATGCCATTGTGTAATGACCACCTCCATGGAAGTGTTCCCATGGGTGCACCTGCCCAAACTACATGACTGCAGAAACCGCCAGCAAAAACGCCATCTTCAAGCAACTGCCGAGTGCATCCCGCAGCCTCACTCGCTGTTCCGCTGTCAGGTGAAGACAGTATAACTCCAGACACGACCACGACCAAGCTTTCGCCATGAGGTCTTACGTGCTCATTGAAGAGAATCCCTGGTCACAGTCCTTCCTGTTGTCAACCGGACTTTCCCTGCGGTCAGTGAGTCTTTCCTCACCATCGTTTCAACTTCAGTCAGTTGAATCTATACTAACAGTCTCTTTGCATCAGTCCAGTTCAATAAATGTTCAGTTCCAGAATAACGTTATCTACCCAGAACCCAAATCATAAAACAAGAATTCCACTATATATTGGATTTTAATTTTGAGCACTTCGGCATTCATCGTCACTAACACTTAATTAGCAGATAAAAAAAGAACTATTCAGATGTGATTCTGCCAAGCGTCAATGCGTGAGATCGCTAAGTACTTTGTATTCACGCAGGTGTAGTTCTTCAGCAAAAATCTTCACATCAAAATCTGCACAATACACTTTCCAGTTCGAAGCTTCACTGATGTCTGTTCATTTTTAAACACAACTTCTGTCACGATGGATAAGGATGAAGAACACAACCGGATATGTTTAGAAATAATGAACACAGAAATGTTCTAAATGCTTTCTTAAGGATTTATAAACAAATTATGAACACGTAAAGAGAATCTTCTAAGGCACAAATATTTTCTTTTGTGCATGCCTTCACGGTACGGCATGCATTATTCAAGCTACAAATTTAACTTGTCTGGGGGGTTGACACCACTGCGTGATCTTGTAGTGTATGTAGGTTGAGAAGATGAGTATGTGGGCCGAGATGTTTGGAATGAGGTATTTCTGCATGGCATTGTCAGTGGAACTGGTGATGGTTGTAGGATTGTAGCGGGTGGAGGTGATGATGAAAGAGTGTACCGTCGACGTGGAGTAGTGGGGGGTACATCAGGTGTTGCAACAAGATATGAGTGGTTTCGACGAGTATTTCCCGGTCAGTCTGAACAATGTACGAGCGTGGATTATAGTGACAACGAATGATCTGACTCTGGCGATCCTCTATGTAAACTGGGTCACTTGCGTTCAGTGGAGGTAAGTCTTTAGCTGCATGGTGAGAATTGTAGGTTTGCTGTTCTTTCTGTTTGTTCAGCTGTTCTTTGTATTGAAGACTGGAAAGGTTGGGAGTTTTAGAGGTGAGATTGGAGGGGAGAATAGGAATTTTTTTTTAATACTTTTTTTTTATTGAACAATTTTTCGTTTTTTACAAGACAAATGCAAAGCACAAATAAGCACAAATAAGCACATATCAATAGAAAGGAATAACAATGAAAGTAGAGGTGATAATTAAATAAAGGTACCTATTCCAGAAACAGCATTGGACACAGCACCTCGATAATCAAGCATGGATTCGACAGTACTGGTAATAATACTATTTAGCAACTAGTATCTAATGAATCAGTAAATGCTATCATCATTTCAATGAGCAAAGTTGATTTATAACACTAGTTTACATAGGCATTATATTGATCATACAAAGAGCTATGTATAGTAATTCCAATAGTTATAACCCCAAAAGAAATAAAGACATTGATACATGAAACATTCACCTTGTCACTTTCTAATAATGACACCAAATAGCCTCTATGATGAGTGCACACACACACACACACACACACACACACACACACACACACACACACACAAATACACACGTACACACACACACATATACACACATGAACACACACATGTGTATATAAGCACTACATAAACACCGGCAAGTGGTGTAAGGAAAGCAGTGCGAATCTAATGTGGTATGGGTCATTGGGACAGGAGAGGTATACCATTACATTGTAAAGCACTCAAATTCCTTTACCATAGTATATAAAACAGTCCAGTCTCACAATTGTAAATAACATGAGAAAAGGTAAGTTATACACCTCCATACATGTAGGTGTTCACACATCGCAAAGGAAGCTAAGGTACAATAGGGTAGTAGGGCAACCAATTTTCCTCAAATTGTCCTATACTATGATTAAGAAAAGCCAAATATTTTTCATGTTTGAATCTGTGTCCTAATACTGCGAGAAAGACATGTAGGTCAGGAGCGGAATTTTGTAATTTGCATTTGTAAATGTAAAACTTGGCAAAGAGCAGAACAAAATCAATAGCTTTATCCGTTTTCACATGCTGTTTAGTACCAAATAAAATCAACTCCTTGTCAATAATGAAGTTGTCACAGTGTTGACATTTATTTTTTAATAGACTTTGCAGATTTCTCCAGAACCTCTGTACAATAATGCAGTCAAAAAGCATATGATCAATGGTCTGCTCATCGACTTCACAGAAGTTACAGATAGGAGATTCAATAATTCTACATAGAAAAAAATACCTCTGTGTTGGGAGCAATCTGTGCAAAAGTCTGCATTGAAACCATCTAAGCTGCACATCTGTAGAAGCCTTGTAGCAGTGAGAGAAGATGGTTTTCCAATTAAGATTTTCAAAAAGATTATTCCATTTATGGATAGCTGTTGGGGGGGGGGGGGGGGGGGGGGGGGGGGGGGGCATTATTTCCATTTAGAATGTTTTGAACAAATTTGTTACCTCTTTTGATATAAAACCAGGCTTTTGGGTCTCGGGGCTTGTATCTGGAAGTTAAAGCTATCTGGAGTTTTTGAAAATAGGTACGAATTGCATTTAAAATGCCTTCATATAAGAGAAAATTGGTATTAATACTTTGATATTTTTGCAAGAATTCTTGGTAAGTCATCCAATTGCCATTTTCATTCAACAGTTGTTTCACAAAGAAAATACCATAATCAATCCATTCTTATACAAAAATCACCCTTCTGTCCCTCAAAATATTGATATTGTAATGAATACATTCAACCATAAAATCATGCACAGAGATGGGACAGCATCTGGAACCTAATTTCTTATAATGCTTCATAACATCTTTCCAGAATGGATTATTAATGACATTCATAACAACATTTGAAAATTCTGCTCCAAGATTACATATAATGCCCAGGTTAGGGTACATATTAATGGTAAACTCCCTCCAATCAGACTCGCACATTAATCTTCTCAACCAACTTATTTTCATAGCAGAAATAAAATTTCTAACATTCAACATTCTGAGTCCCCCTCGCAGTACTGTTTTTGAACAACAGATTTTTTTATTTTACTTCTCTTACCATTCCATAAAAATGTTACAATTCCTTTTCCAATGCATCAATGAAATCCTCTGGAGGGTCTGGTAAATTAATTAATAGATGAACAATTTTACTAAACGCCAAAGCTTTAATTATTATAATTTTACCAAAAGGGGTAATATTTCTTTTTTTCCAAAGAGCGAGAACCCTTCTTATCTCAAAAAGTTTTTCATCATCATTGATTTGTACAATGGTATCAATGTTAGTGGAAAATTTAATGCCAAGAATTTTGAAAGTGACAGGATCCCAGACAAAATTTTTGTCCCTCATGTATCTAATTGGAGAGTTTTTTCTACTCCCCAACCACACAACTTGTGATTTGCCAAAATTGATTTTCAAACCAGAAACCTGTGCAAATTTAATGAGAATAGATACTGCCTCGTTAAATGACCGTTCTGAACCGTCCAAACACAAGCTAGTGTCGTCGGCAAACTGCGACAAGAGAATATCTTTGTTATTAATCTTAATTCCTTTAATAAGTTCATTGGAGCGGATCATCAGTGACAAGATCTCTGCACAAATTAGATATAAATAAGGAGAGAGCGGATCTCCTTGTCTGACCCCTCTCTCCATTGAGAACCATGTGGAGTACTGACCATTTACAGAAATACAAGTAGAAGTTTGGGTGTAGAATGTTTTAATCCATTTAATGATGTCTGGTCCAAACTTAAAGAATTTCAAACATTTATGCAGGAATGACCAAGAGACACTATCAAATGCCTTCTCAAAGTCAATTAGAAGGAACATTTCTGGAATATTTTCTTTTTCGGTATACAAAAGCACATCATATATCAATCTAATATTCTCCCCTATATATCTTCCCTTTAGAAATCCTTTTTGACTTTCGTGTATGATGTATGGAAGCATACTCTTAAGGCGATTAGCTATGCAGGCAGATGCAACTTTGTAAGTGGTGTTCAATAAGGAGATGGGTCGCCAGTTTTTAATGAATCTTTTTGGTTTAGCCTCTTTGGGAATACATGTTATTATTCCTTGTCGCTGGGTAATAGATAGTTGACCTTTGGAGAAACCCTCGTTAATTGAGCGCACAAGGTAAACACCGATATCAATGAAGAAAAATTTTAGGAATTCTACAGTAAACCCATCAGGCCCAGGGCTTTTATAATTTTTCATGTTTTTTAAAGCAATGGCAGCCTCTTCAAGTGTAATCGAACCCTCTATTGATTCACTTTCTGTATCAGACAACACTGGTGTACCTGGAAATCATCCGGGATGTTAATATCTGCCACATCTCTAAAGCTATATAGATTTTCGTAAAAATGTTTAGTTTCAGAAAGAATGCTATTTTGGTCTGAAATGACTGACCCATCTTCCCTCTCTAAGAAAGGGATTGATTTATCAATAAAATTTCGATTTTCAAGATTACAGAAATACTTGTTAATCTTTTCGCCTTGGTTCAACCAGCGGATCCTTGAACGCACTGCCACACCTTGGATTCTATGATCCTTGATTTCTTGTAGTTCCATTTTTAACTTCTCCAGTTTAGGAATGTCTTGTTCGTGTAGATTTCGTTCAATATTTCCAATGTTTGCTTCAAGCTCCTGTTCTCTTTTTAATTCCATCTTTTTTTGTGTGAACTGTATGAGATTGTTTTGCCCCTGATTTCAAGCAATAAGGTTTCATAAAAAAGTTGGTCATCAATTTGGAATGACAAGTTCTCATTCTTTATATTGTCAATATTATCCAAATTGTAAACGGGTAATGCATATTGCTTTTTTACCTCGCTTACTACTTTTTTTTATTTCTGAAATGTATTGTTTGTCTTTTAATAAACTATTATTAAATTTCCAGAAAGGACAGTCCCGTTTGAACTGCTCTTTTTTTTAAAATTAATGTAACTAGAGAATGATCAGACTTATAACCAGGATCTATGTGAACATCATTAACTTCTGACAATATTTCCTCGCTGATCATGAAATAGTCAAGTCTTGCTTGCTTAAAAGTGTTGAATTTCCGCCATGTATATTCTCTTTTGTCTGGATATATATCTCTATAAACATCAAATAGATTGTATTTTGTCATTATATCCTTTATTTTTTCACGAGTTCTTGGATGATTCCTGACACTGGTGTAATTTCGAGCATCTATATCCTGTTCAATGCACAGTTCCAGTCTCCATTAATTATAACGTGTTGGTTGCCAATGCGTTCAATGTGTTCGCACACTCTATCAAAGAATTCAGGTTATCACCACCACTGGGCCCATATAGGTTCACTAGAGTAATATTTTTTTCAAAAACTCAATATTCATTATAATGAAACATCCATTCCTATCTCGAATAACCTCAAGCAACTTGTACTCAAAATTGCTATTAAAGAGCACAGCTACTCCATTTTTGTTTGTTTCTGTGCCACACAGCCATACATTATAACCCCAGCTGGCTCTTATAAAGCTCTCGGAATCCTCTTTTAGATGAGTCTCCTGAAGACAAAAATGTGACTCTTTCCTTCTAAGAAAATCAAAAACATCTCTTCGTTTTTTTGAGTTATTGAGCCCATTACAGTTTAATGAGCAAATTTTAAACGATTGATTCTGAGCCATCCTGTTTTACAAGACAACAAAAAAAACTAGTTAACGGGATAAACATATCAACTATCCTCCTAGAAATTTGGGAAAGAAAGTGTAAAAAAAACTAACCAAAATCAGAACTATAACCTGCAAAAGAAGTGCATTTTTCCATTTGCTTATATATGAGCTAACACTTGCGACAATTGTCTGCAATAACAAGCATCCCAGACCTGTCCCAGTTTTCACTGTTTTGCACATGCACAATAAAAACAAATTTGACCCAGTTTCAGTCTCGATCACAAGCACGCCATATATCACATACACGGCAGACATGAATGACAAATTACAAAACATTAACTTGAAAACAACAATATAAACACTAACCTGTTATATAAAGGCCACCGCCATTACTCCAACACGAATAAATACAAGTTGGTGTTATTAGAATGAACAGAAAACGTAAGTTTTTACTCCAAAGCCTGAAAGTAAAACATGGGAATTGTCACGCTACACTGGTGACTATTTTTGGTACACAAGGCACGTGATCAAAACAACTTGAACTTGTTTTATCATAAACGCAATGATAAATAATGGAAAGAAAACCGAGAAAAAAGGTACACAGGGCGACGTCTCTCTGACGTCGATTTGTAGTTAATTTATTCGCGTAAGAAAATTTTCATAAACATGAGGTAACAAAAAGAATTTACAGAAACATACAAACCACAGGATTACTCCCTTGACCCTATCTGTCAAGTCTGACCTTGACCCCTACTCTACACAATGTCGACCATAGACTTAGCCACTGAACAACACATGATGTTTTATGAACGGACAAAGGACTCTACAAACTTTAAGATAACAACATGAAACCAGTTCGAGTGTACTCAAATCAGTCAGTGAGATGTACAACAGAGGTCATCCATAATCATACTGATCTACTGCAATAATACTGATCATACAACATTGACATATACGTATCACTGAAAGCAGACGCACACTAAAGCAGACGACATCCTGTGACATATCGGTAACAGTCTTGGCCTAGACCTAACGTAACTGTGTAACATCGGAGAGGGTTTTAACATTAATAATCCTACCGTTAACCGACTTCATTACCACCTTTCCGTTTTTTGTCCACGCCTGCTGACAAACTGACGTCTCATTTTTGACTGCACAAAGTAGCTGTTAAGCTCGGGGAGTCAGATCCTCCACTATAGTTATCTTTGTGCCCTTCAAGTTCTTACGAGCGTATAGCACAGTCTCGAACACGACGCGAAACAAACCTGACAATAATTCCGCGACCCGAGGCTTTCGGAACACTGTTTTTTCCAGCTTTAAGCCTTTCCTGTTTCGGGCCCACCCGATGCACTGCTTCTATGTCCTCTCTCCTTACCTTGATTTTGAGTTTATCACAGATGAGAGAGAGAACCTTCTCCTCGCACTGCAGGCCCGTTTCCTCAGCCCCGTTCTCGTCTTCCTGAACCCCAAAGATGCGGAGATTGTTCCTGCGGGAATAAGCAGAAAGATCCTCTGCACGGCGGTCTGCAAGTTTGGCAAGATGCCGCACTTCTGCCAGCTGGGTGGACATCTGCTGTTCCTCTTCTTGCCGTCCTCGATCTCCTTTCTCAGTCGATCGTTCTCCACCTGGACCGAGAAAAGTGCAGCTCTCAAGTCCTCCACAGTCTGTGTCAGCTTCGCAATGTCCGCCCCGTTGGCACATAGTTTCTGCATAAGATCCGCGTTTGAAATTTCTTGCTTTCGCGCAACCTCGTGCACAGGGGAGAAAACTGCATCGGGAGCCTCAGATGTCAACAGGGGCAAGTCGTTTCCCTTGGACACACTGTCGTCCATGTTTTCCTCCTGTGGTTTGTAAACAAACTTGGACAGAATCTCTTTAGTAGCTAATGGAGTGCTCATAGCCTTTGGTTTCTTGGGCGTAAAGTTGGATGCTCACCATCACCACTTTGCACACTAGAGTTGGTCGCTGAGCTGGATCCTTTCTCTGCACCCCTCGTCCACGCTGTTTACGTTTTCGGTACCGTTTGTGACCGACATTTTCAGTTCGATTTTCGCCATTCATTCTCACTCTGGTTTCACAACATCGGCGAAAGTAAGCATTCCAAACTTTCGTGTGGAGGTAGGCAGCGGTCGCACTGTTAATTCTGCTGCATTTTGGTCAGCTAGTCTCGCGATAATTAACTAAAACAGTTAATTATATACGCTGCTTTCAAAAAGACGTCTGTCCGGACGGTTAATAGGAATTTTGGTACTTGAGTTTATGGCCCATGAAGATTTCTATTGGAGACAAGCCATTTCAAGAGGTGTTGTGCGATTAAGAAGAGCCAAATTTGGATCATCAGCTTTTTTAGGAGCCTTTTGATGGTTTGAATAGCTCTCTCTGCCTCACCGTTGCTTTGTGGATATTTTGCTGCGTGCGAATTGGTAATCGTTGGCAAATTTTCGGACTTCTCACTTGAAAACTGAGGGCCGTTGTCAGAGACAACAGTGTCTGGGATGCCATGTGGGGCTTTTGCTGGCATAGATTTTCGCCGCTGCTGATTCATCTTGTAGAATCCGAATCTCTGCCAATCGTGAAAGATAGTCCGCAACCACAACATATTTTCGGGACTTCAAATCGAAGAGATCGATCCATACTCTTGACCAAGGACGTTCTGGTATGGCAAATGGCATAATAATAATAATAATGTTAATTTTTATAGCGCCTATTCTCTATAATTTAGGGCTCTAAGCGCTTTACATTACCAACAACACACACACACACACACACACACACACACACACACACACACACACACACACACCACACACGCAAGACCGCGCGCGCACACGTGCTCACGCATGACCACACACCCACGCTCTCAGACACCTGCACGCACACACGCAGGCACTCACATCAACACGGCATGCATGCACAAGCAACACAACCACCTGGCACTCACGCATGCACGCAAAAACTCAAGGTGGATTGGGAAGTTGGGGGGGGGGGGGGGGGGGGTTACGACTGATGAAAGAAGTTAGTTTTGACAGCAGACTTGAAAGAAGAGGGTGAAGGTAGGTGTCTGACACTGATGGGAAGTGTATTCCAGACAGTTGGTCCTTGGAAGGAGAGAGAACGTTGACCAAAAGATTTTGTTCTGACAGAAGGAATGCGCAAGAGGCGACTGTCGGCAGAGGAACGAAGTTGGCGGGATGGGGTGTAGATGTGGAGGATGTCGGAAAGATATTTTGGTCCAGTACCAGAAACAGAAGAGAAACAGATAGAACCCAGCTTGTAGTCAATTAGCCTCTGGATTGGAAGCCAGTGGAGGGACTGCAACAGAGGGGTGACATGTTTACGTTTAGACGCTTTGCAAACAAGCCTGGCAGCGCTATTCTGAACCTTCTGCAGTTTATTGAGTAGGTACTTTGGTGAGCCAGCCAAGAGACTGTTGCAGTAGTCCAGCCTTGAGAGAACTTGGGAACAAACCAGAGTTTTTGTGGCTTCAGTGGAAAGGAAGTGTCTGATTGAACTGATCTTACGTATTTCCAGATATGCTGCCTTACAAACATTAGACACGTGGTGCTTGAAAGAGAGGGTGGAATCAAAAGTCACACCGAGGTTACGAGCCTGGGATGAGAGTTGAATATCAGAACTTCCGATACTGATGGAAGAAGGAAGGGAGGGATGACCTTGGAGTTTGGGAGGAGCAAGGAGTAGAACTTCAGTTTTGTCGTCATTCAGCTGCAACTTATTCAAAGTCATCCAATTCATAAGAGGATTTTTGACGTCTGGACGAAACTTGCGACATACGTGAGATTTGTTCACCATCTCTTCAACTGGGCTGGAGATATTGGGCCACCAAACCGGTGATGTTGCCAAGGCTAGGCATTTCGTTATTCCAAGATGACCGTCGTAAAGACTGTCTAGTGTTTCCAACCGCAGATATTTGGGAAAGACGGTTCTGGTGTGATAAAGCATTAAGTCATCTACAATAGAAAAAATGTTCTTTGTTAGTGTAGAACTGTTTCAACAGGGGTTCTCTGGCATGTATCCTGGCTATCCTGTGCAGTATGTTCTAATTTGTGCTACGACGTCGTCCTGTTTTTGCACATTATTGATTTCTTCCATTTCTGCTGATGATGCAGGAATGATTTCAACAGCTTTTTTTGGCAAATGGACCTTAGGGTTGAAGCTCTAGATAGCCCCGTCAGCTGTTACCTGATGCGTGCCAGTAACATAGACGACTGTAGGGTTTTAGCAAAAGGAGGCGTAGTTTGAATCGCTGTATGTGAGGAGGCATTTTCGCATTGTTTTTGCTGTTGAGAAGTGGAACCAGTGGTTTGTGGTCCGTTTCTAGCGTTAAATCTAAACCCAAATATGTGCTCGCTGAAAACGTTCAACAGCCCTGTTGCCGCCAGTGATTCTTTTCCGATAACAGCATACTTGGATTCTGCCGCTGTCGAGACATGGAGATGAAACTGATTTGTCTGCGCGTGCCATTTCTTGGATTTGTAAAGGATAGCGTCTATCCCTCCCATAGATGCATCAGCTGTACAACTGTTTTCCTTTAGGAGAATAATGGGCTAGCACAGGAGGCTCAAGAAGTAGGTCTTTTGTTTTCTGGAAAGCCGTCATTTGCTCACTCGCCATATCCAAGTCGTTTTCTTTTTTCAGTGATTGACGGAAAGGTGCCGTTATTTTTTCTCCAAATTTGCATAAACTTTCCCAAATCATTTGTCACCGGGAAGTGTTGAAGTCAGTGACGTTATCGGGTGGTGGGGAAATCAGCAATGGCTAAAACCCTGGGGAAATCCACATTTACACTTATACCATCGATGATGTGCCCAAGAAAACTTCAGATGTTTTTTTAAAATTCGCCTTAACTTTTGAGGGTGAGACCTGCACCTTGAAGTTTTTTTGTAGACCTAGACGTGCGATCACGTCATGTGTTCATTGTCCGATGCATGATTCGAACATCGTTCATGACACAAACAATGCCGTCAACTTTTCCCCAACAATTCTTCTATCGTTCGTTGAAAGACTTAAACTATGAACAATTTCCAAAATGGAATTTCGATTCATGCAAAAAAGTCAAATGTGTGATGAACGTGGTGAGGAGACGTCTCTTTGCTGGAGGTGCCCGCCTGTGTGCGGATTTTGCATTTTAAACGTGAAATATTCGTGAGTTGGCGAGTTTGGCTAGACTTTCCTCGAGAGTTGCCATGGGGTTTTTCGTTTCTGACATTTTGTTGAGGTTAGTGAGATCGATACACGCCCTTATAGACCCCTTTGGCTTTGAAAATGCAACCATACATAAACACCCGCAAAAGGGCTCTGTATGGGGAAATGATTCCCTCTTCCAGCTTCGTTCAGTCTCCGCCTTCACTTGGGTATGGAGGAGGAGCGATTTTTCTTGGAGTATACAAAAGGCACAGCTCATCTCCGAGTCTAATAGTATGTTCTTTTGTAATTCCTGAGGGCATAGGTGAAATCACGGTATTCATGGCAAAAAGTTGACATTTCTTTTTTGTATGTTGCCTAGTCGAGTTGTGAGGCCTAACTTTGCACGTGCTGAACAACCTAAAAGACATTTTTTTTTCTGTCCAGCACTTACGTAGACGGTCTCGACAATGGAAGTATTCTGGTATGAAAGTTTTGCATCAAATGTGCCAAGAACTTTCAAAGATGTATTTCCATGACCTTTCAGTTGTTTTCTTGCTGGTGTTAGTTTTCGTGATTTTGCGAAATTTATTCAGCAGCGACAGTGACTGATGCCCCGTGTCCAGTTTGAAATTGTGAGAAATGCCGTCGACCTTGATTTCTGCGGATCAGACATCTGTGTCACTGATTGCATTAACGTTACCTAGAAACTTCACTTCTTCTTCAGTTTCTTCATCCAGTTCGTGTAATTTGTTATTTTGTGGGGGTCGGAAGCGTCAAACTCTTTTGTAGTGTCCCTTTTTCCCACAAGCACTGCATGTAGCCTACCCAGCTGGACAACTCTCTCTCTCTTGTGCAGTTCATGTCTATAGTAATTGCACCTTGATTTTTTGTTGAACTGTCCCGATGTTCTTGTTTGCTATGACATCATTTGAATGTTGACAGGTTTGTGGGGAGTGCTTAGTTTTATTTGAAAAGCGGTTTTACAGCGTCAACAGCTTCAGCTTCACTACGGAGAAGTTCTTTCCCCTCTTTGCTAGCCTCTGCTCGTGTAGCTGCATCAGTAGCTCCTCGAAGTAAAGTTTAGTCTGAGTGCAAATTGTCTGACAAATATACATTCCTTACTCCCACTACACTTCTATCTCTGAACAGCTCATCCTTAATAGTCAGTGCTCAGCTAATAAGTGCAAATATTGCCACAAAGAGTCAACATTTTCATCTTGTAGATGGCTACGCCGATTGAATTTGTCTCGGACGAAAATCACGTTTTTACCTGCACCAAACGATCCTCAAATGTTTTCAACAAGTCTTGGAAATGGTTCCTTCTTCGACCTTATGTATAACCAGAATATCAGCAGCAGCTTCAACCTTCGCGTAGACAAAAATGTGCGCATTTTTTGTTTTCGTTCTTCGAGGTCGGTAACCAGTCAGTAACGTTTGAAGCGTGCTCGCCTTTTCGGCCAGGTCTCAGGACGACCATCGAAAGGCTTTAGTAAAGGAACCATGATGCGGCGAACCGATACTTCACCTGCTTGATTTTCCTCAGCCGTTGTGACGCTGCCACCACCGCTGCCACCATGTGGTTTTATGTGTTCTGGTCATAACTGGAATTCGGTCTGTCATGCATCAGATACAGCCGACGGACATCTGATGAGTTCCAACCGCTTATTACCCAGTCCCCTTAGCTATCTTGTGTGCTTGATAGCTCAGTGTTATCATAATTTATACATAATCATACATTCTTATCATTTAGATAGCTTTCTTTTTAAGGACGTTTAAGATATAACGACTCAGCTTCTCTATTCCACTATCTTGAAATCTTTTGGGATTCAGATTGTTCAAAAGTAATTTGTAACAGGTTTGTAGAAGATGTTGTTGATTCTAAATTAATATCATTAAATGATGGTCAAATGAAAAAGATCCCAGATCCCAGATCAGCCGAGTGCAATAGACATGTCATTTATTTCACATAACCTAGCTGTGGACTATGATTGGGAGACAGGAGAAGACACTTTGGTAAGTGATCACCTGCCAACCATTCTGCACTTGAATGAAATTATAACTGACATGCAAGAGATCTCGGGTAAAATCCCAAAGTTTTACTACAAATTCATAGATTGGGAAGCTTTCATTAATCAACACATTCTATTCAAAATTTTGTCAACGCGTATTGACAGCTGATGAGCAGTATATACCAAAATGTTACTGTAAGAAACTTGGTAAATGTGTCGGTAACATTTGGTGGACAGAAGAATGCCAGATCTGTTCGATCTAAGAGTCAGACTTACAAATAATGGGAATCAGGAATAAGAACAAGACCAATCTCTTAATCAGGAAGCAAGCAGAAAGAAATGGTAATGAAATAATCGCTCAAGCTAAAGAGAATTATTGGAATGGATTTTGTAAAAGTGAAATATCGGAAACAAAGGATTTGTATAAAGTCTGGAAAAGCCTAAACGACTTGCAGAATCAACACAAAATTCAAGCTTACCCAGTGAGATTAGCAAAAGACCTTCCAAGTGCATTAGAAAAAGCAGAGGCTTTTGTGGACTTTTTCGGAAAACAGTCTTTCCTTGAACTTTTCAGCAGAATCGAAGCATTTAGACTTGACAATAAGAATACAGATAAGATATTGGATATACCTTTTCATTATGATCATTTTCTGAATGCTCCCATTCAGTATTCAGAACTGACAGAGTTCTAGAGTCCGTTTCATCTAAGAATTCATCAGTAGGTCTGAACGGTTTCTCTTATCATCTACTTTTTCATTTGTCGCCTTTTATGAATCGTTATTACATTCTTTGGGGCATTATTTCTAACACATGGAAGAGTTTGGTATGATACCTATTCTGAAAGAAGACAAGACAAAAACACTGATGAGCAGGTATAGGCCTATCACTCTGACTTCTTTCGTCGGCAATTAATCAGAAAGAAAAATTGTGCAGAGGTGTTTGTTACATTACTGTGAGAAAAACGACATACTCCCGATTCAACAAGTAGGTTTTAGAAAGGTTGATCCACAGTAGATCACTTAATTAAACTGACTACCCAAATTAAAGAAACATTTCCCCCTAAGAAAAAACACGCTTGGTACATTTGTTTTATGTTAGGAAGGCATACGACAGAGTGTGGCATGGCAGATTACTCTACAGTCTAAGATACATTGGAATAACTGTAAAAATGTCCTTTTACGTGAAAAGCTTTTGTCTAACAGGCCCATCTGTGCAAGGAGTGGTAAAACATTTCTTATTCAGAAACATTAACATGGGAATTCCTCAGGGATCAGTCTTAGCACCCCTTCTTTTCTGTGTAGTTATTGGTGACCTTCTTGATGCGATATCACAAAATATAAGACTAGTGTGGTACAGTGTGTAGATGACATAGCAATTCCGATGAGTACTAGTCTAAAGAAACACACAAATAAGAGGGCAATAACCCATGTGTAAAATCTTTTTCAAAGTCATCTGAATAAGTTGTCTAATTATATGAAAAAAAATGGACCAGAATTTTCAGGGGGAAAATAAACAAACATAGTTTAACAAGGGTCATGATCCCGAGTTTTTCGCCTTCAAAACAAGTTGGCCTTGTGCCAAATACACATGAAATGAATCCATGATTGACTATGAAGCACGCAACTAATGAGGAAAGAAAAAAAAACAAATACTGGAAATGGCTACAAAAAAAAGAAACTTAGGCTTAAAACAATATGGACTAATGGAATATGAACAGTTGAATGAAAAAGAAAATGGGGGTACAGACGGAAATTTTATTTCAAACGCAAAGCTGGAAAAGGAGAGATTATTGACCTCAGTAAGAAGAAAATGAATGTAAGTTAAGTACTAAACGATCCATTGGTAAACAAGCAAAAAATATACGAAAACAACAAAAATACGTAGCACACAACATCAAGATTCTGCTTCAAAGCAGCAAATTAAAAAGAAAGGAAATGAAAAAGGCAAACGTCTAAAACGGAGGAGAAAACACGCACTGTTAAAAAACCCACCATAAGTAAAATGTGAAAATGAATATATACTAGGTAAGCGCTATAGTATTTATAAAGAGGGGGAGGGCCAATCGTCCGGGGGTAGGGAAACAAAAAGGAAACTAACCAATGAATTTCAAATAAGGCACAAATCGGTCCAGCGATCAAATGAATAATCATATAAAACAATCAAAACCAAGTGGAAGAACTGTAGCCTACATAAAGCATACTAAACAGAGGAAGGGGAGAAAAGTATATTCTAATTATATAAATATATATATATATATATATATATATATATATATATATATATATATATATATATGGAAGGGGGGAGAAGGGGGAGAGAGGAGGCAAACGAAGTCTTTCTACTAGGCCCCAAGTCACAGCACAAGATTAGAAAAAAATACTTGATGATTCAATACAAAAACCCTTTCGCTCTTTCTTTTAGTCGGGGTCACCACTGTCACACGACGTTCTCCACGTACACACTCACAAGCATACAGAGACAATCACGTGCCCTGCATGCAACCACACGTATGGCTCCTTTCTTTCCATAAAACAAACGAAAATACAATTTTGGAGTTTTCCCGGTAATTTTTTTCCTCTGCGCCGCACTTTTCTTTGGCGCAGGGGAGTTTTTACATTTCTTTTTTGTTCTTCCCTCGGCCAGTATATCATTCAACAAAACGTCTCTTCACAGAAAAGAATTGTGGTCAATGCACATTAATCTCAATTGCTTCACTTACTGCACAAACTTTTTTTCCATTTGGTTACACCGACGTCCAGCTTGCCCTATACAAACAAATCACTCTGGTTTACAGACCCCTGTTGTTATTCATCTTATTCATTCTTCCCATCGAAAAAGAAAAATCAAGTTCCTTTTAGCAGCGGATATCTCTCATTGCGAGGGTTGTGAGGGGCTGCCAGGGTTTTGACACCTCCCACGTACAGGGTGCTTGCCCTTGAAAGACAGAGCAGTGTGTTAATCAGAATTGATTACTTACTTGATGATCGATCTGATGATCTTCCTTGTGTCTCTTTCAAGTCTGTTCTCTCTCATTAGCCACTTCCGTCAAAGTGACAGTCTTTTGTTTTTTCCTCCAAGAGCACAAATCACTTTTTTTTTTTTTTAAATAACCAATCCGGAGAAAGCACCCTGTAAAAGTGAGTTTTCGATGAAGGTTCAAAGGGCTCACAGGGCGCATGACAGTCCTACTGTTGGTTACGTTGCTCCAAATCACACAAGGAAAATTACCCGTTGTTACGAGTGGGCTGTGTTAAAAAGCAAAAAAAAAACAAAAAACAAAAAAAAAACAAAAAAACAGCAACTTTTTTTTTCATTTTGCAAATATGCAACACGCCTCAGTGAGGGAATCAATTCTGTCCTTTCTCCGTACTTCAAGACCGGAGGTAAATTTCAGGAAGCCATCTATACACTCCACCTCTGTACTTCATGACCGGAGGTCAATTTCTCCGACGTCTGTCGAAACGCCTTGTCCACAAGTTCACGAAAGATCCGATGAAGCGTACTTGCCAAACTGGCTGTCCCTCATTCTGCATCCCTGATCTGCCTGATAACCTTACACCATCTTCACTCCCACCCTACTTTCCCCTTTTCTTTCCTCCTCTGTCCCTGCCACATTCCCCGCCATGCTACATATTATGTTTCCTAATACACCTTAGACTATTTTTTTAACATACCCCTTGTCCATTTAAATAAAGGAAAGAATCAGTAGTGGCTTTTTTAGCCGATCCAAACAAACCCTCCACATGCACTGGCATGATCGGAGCGGCAAAGGGGTGTGGGAGGAGAGCGGGTGGTTGTGGTTGTGGTGGAGAAGGTTTGGGAAGAAGGGAAGGGATGGAGTGAAGTAGGAGATAAGTGGGAAGGATGGAGGATGAACGGGGGTGGGGGTGGGCGAAGATTGGGGGAAAGGGGAGTTTGGTGGATGGGGAGGGGATTTGGAATACGGAGAAGGAGTGGGGCAAAGGACAAAGACCATGACAATAACTGATTATGTATTCAGTAACAATCGCATCCACAACCTGACAGCCTTGGCTACTGCATGCTGCGCAGCTTGAAGGTGACAGATCTGTGTTAGGGGAAAGCCAGCGTTGGGCTGGTGCACAGGTTAGACATCTGTTAAGTTACATCGTACCCGTGAGGCCCTCGTCTTAAATCCTTTCATCTTAGTTACGCATACAGGTATGCATCATCAGTAAATACCAAGCAGTGTGGCCTCGTGTCTTAGCAGATGTAGTGTTGCGTATATAGGCTACGCACGTAGTGACACTTTGATGAAACCGAATGCAAGAGCCCAGTCCAGAGATGTAAAAAGGGAGATTATCGATTTCCCACTCGGTTCCCCACCGTTTGCGTTTAGTAAGCTCCTGTTGACTTGAGCAAATAACTAACCACTTCCAGGTGAGAGAAATGTACGATCGGTCAGGCTGCCCGCTCAGGTTGCCATGTATGTCAGCTTCTTGTCACTGATCAGCAAGGCGGCCGACTCCCGCACGTTCCCACTGTCCGAGCTTGAACTGCCGAATGTGTGTTGTTTTTTTTCTTCCAAACTTAACAGTTTGACACTGTGAGCCGGGAAGTGCGATGAACAGCCACCAGCCTGCAGACAAAGAGCCATTCAGATCAACAGGATAGGAGAATGCTTCAATGTGTGCAAAAGAACTCATGTTCGCGACAGACGAAGTTACGGCTTCTGTGCCGTCGACACCGCTTCCCAGTCACACAGCTCTATGTCTTGCCATCACTGGAAGACGTTGTGCACAGAATGACTGCGGAAGGACAACACCGGGTATGGTGTTTGGATTAAATAACGGCTGAACGTAAATAGACAAAAGTTTATTCCTGACCTCTATCCTTTAAAGACAATTGTTGGTATAGAAGATGAAGTGGATATAAATGAAAAACAAGCTGAATCACGGAGAGCATTGTATCACCTTTGCTTTGCTTTTCATCTTTGTCGTCCTTTACTTCTATGTATAAACATATAAGGGTGTTACGTAATTTGCCGAATTTTGTCAGCTGACTGGCCATTGCTATTTGATCAATAGTGCTTTTTACCTGTGTGGGGGCTATAAGTGGGCAACAACTGTGCTGGAAGCGTGACTAGGAAGAAACAAACGGATTTTTGTTGTGAGTTTGAACATAAATAGAAAACAATAAGAGCAACAGTAGAGTGTACAAAGGCATTGAACGAAGAACATTAACCTCACATCACAGGAAGAACTGCAGAATTACATGTGACATCTCCTATAATGCAAATGATTTTTGACTGCTAATCTTCTTTTTGAACAATACAAGCCATCTTTGAGGATGCTCAGAAGATTTACAATAGAAAGAAAATAGAACAGAAATCATCGACGTTTCTGTCATAGACCATCTTGTAAAAACGCAGGAGTGAGGGGGGTGGGGGTGGAGATGGGGGACGGGGTGGACACTCCTATAGAAATGGTGCATATGGATCGTCCACATATGCATGTGTCTATGTGTATGCATACCTGGTGGTGGAGATGGTGTTTGGGGTGTATGTATGATTATATAAAAAAACAACAACACATGTAGCTGGAGTGTGAATATAAATATGTTGGAATAGGGATATTGGGGTAGGCAATGTAGAGAGAGAGGGGGGGGGGGGGATTGAGGAGAGGTTAGAGGCAAGAAAGAGTGGGCAAAGAGCTGGAACGACTCATACTAAAAGATGTCAGTTATGGGAGGTGAGTACATCAGAGATTGAGGTGCCAAGGCGAGAGGTGATCCTTGACTCCATGAATTCTCGTTCTGGAGCTGAGGAGCGTTTTGCCAAACAACGGTGACGAGATATGGGTCTGACTGTGGCAATTAGCATTGAAATGAATCCCCACTGGTGTTGGGTGGGACAACTGGATGACTCTGAGGAGCTCCACAAAGCGTTCGAGTGCGAAAGTCTCCCCAACGTACAGCTTTGAGCAAAAGCTGCATCTCAATACATACGCGCGCGCGCGCGCTCCACACCACACACACCACACACACACACACACACACACACACACACCACCTTTGAACACCTATTGTCCGTTTACGTATATGTTTTTATACGTCATTGTCTATGCGCATTTTCTTTTTATGTCTTTTATTTAATGTCATCAGTCCTGAAGACGGTTTATGACTGAAACGTTAATGATCTCTGTTCTGTTTTCTTTCTGTTGTAAATCTTCTGAGCATCCTCAAAGTTAGGTTGTATTGTCGTTACAACTCCTATTTAAACGAAAGAAATAGTGGGAATATGAAGCAAAGAAGCCCCAATTTTACACATAATTGAAAATGTGTAAAACCTGGTACAGTACAGGAAATAGTAAGAAGGCAAAGTGGGCTAATGTTCTTAACTGCTTACGATGATGATAAACAACGCGGACATACGTGTTTTTGACACGGCGGATGTGTGCTATATACATATTGATAATGATGTGATGATGATAGTGATGACGGTGATGATTTAGTTTTCGTTTCAGTTTTTTTTTTAACATTCAGTCTGAACTTACTGATTGAAGAAATTATTTATTGTGTAAGGTAAACTATAGTGATGATAATGCGTACTGATTCTAATGAATACACGCGAAACGTCCAGAATCTTGCAGTTTGTTCTTGAAATGTCTACAGTGTTCATTGTGAAGTAAATTGTATCCCTCATGGAAAGACTATGGAACGCACGCATTCTGATTGGCGTATAGTATTTGTCTTTCGCTTTGTTACTCCCCCAGCCATCGTATTAAAGTGGATCGTACATCCAAAGGACCTCCATACTTATTAAAAGCAAAGAGTTCATCAAGTTATTCATTTCAGTTGTTTTTGCCTTGTCGTGCTATAAATTCAGTATATTTACAGAGATTAAACTGATTTCGAATGGACATAAAAATGTCGAGTGAAACATAAGCAATCAGAAGTTTTAAGTAAGCAAAAATAAATCGATTTTGTCACTTAGCGAAGTTTATGTAAGATCTGAGACTAACATCATTTTAGACATTGATTGCACGTGTTTAATTATCTAAGACATACTTTATCACTGCAAACTGTCGATGGTCCTCTAATTGTAATTCTCATTTCTCTTTACGTCCCTCAGGATGATGCAATGTAAGGAACACTCAGGCGATTGAGTGCCCCGCGATCTGAACTTTACGTTTTCATTAAGCGAGTATTTAGGATAACAGAAAAGGCTTCTGGGCTGTATTTGAGTCTGAAGCAAACAGACGATTGTGACAGGTGTTTTGATAATCAACATTGTAATTGTTCCATGCAAGCGTTGAACCAACGTTTTATCCCAGAAACATCAGCATGTGTTTGTACTCAGTGAATTCATCGTAGTATGTAAGACTAATGGATCGGATCCATTCTTAAAAAGTACAAGATTAATCTTTTCCTTATACAGTTCAAACGTCTTTTTTCTTCCTCTGCATGTTGCCTTTCAATGCTTGTACAAATATCATAAGCATACAGTTATTGCACAACACCTTTTTATGCAACTTTGGTAGATACACAATGCAATACAAAATAATACAGTGCAATGCATTTTGATACAAACACATTGCAGTAAAATAAAATACTGTCAAAAGCAAAGCCGTATAATACGTTTAAATAAAATCAGCGCAGTACTATGCAATATAGTGCAATACAATAACATTCACTGCATTGCAAAGCAATGCAATACAGTACAATGCCATGCAATACTGTGCAGTTCAGTATAGTAAAATACAGGCCACAATGCGTCAACTGCTGTGAACCACCAGAAACTAATAACGCTCATCCTTAGTCACTGTAGGATCCACTACAAATCATCGTGAAACACGATCTCTTATCTGAAAGCCTATGTCACACCGGATTTTCAAAACAATGCTTCATGTCGAAGCAGGTTCACAACATGACGTTTCCGGAACGGGAGAATTTTGTTTTCAACTGTTTGATTTTTTTTTTGATTTTTTTTTTGAAGCCGTATCGCGCATGTTTCCATCCTATCATCGCATGTGGATTTGATTGACGTGTGACTAAAAATCCATTTGGCATGAAATCAAAGCAGCAGAAAAGTAGGCAAGCCCACCTCACGGTCTTAACAGGGCTAAGCGTCACCTCTGGTCGGTCTGTGCTAAAGACACTTGACCGGAAACGACAGATAGAAAGCCGAAAGGAACGGGGATAAAACATGAGACAATTCACTTTTTCTCATCACAACTGCAATGCATTTCACTCAGTAGCAGCATTTTGTTTTCCTGAGGTGGCTTCATTGTATGGAATGTCCCACAACAAAACAGCTTCCAAACAAACTCACATGCATCTTGGAAAATGTGTTTCAGCTGAAAACACCGTCGCGTGACAAAAACCTGGCTGGTCGTCATAATTGGTTCGTAGTTGAAGCGTCGCGTGAATCACCGTGAAATAGTGTCCGAGTTTAAATGAATATGTTGACTGGTTGTCTTGACTCGACATGAGCCACCCCCAACCTTTTCCCCCCCCCCCAAAAAAAAAACTGGTGAATTGAGCCTGGACACTTTACCTGTAATTTCCTGGTTGACCTTTTGAATGGACAGGAGGGGGGGAGCTTAGCTTCCTATTCCGGACTGAAGAAGGAGGGCTGAGGCAATACTGTTTGACCCAGATTCAGTTATGGACCATATGCCTTGAGCGATTTGAGACTGTTGCCCAAATACACATGTCTTTCAGTGTATAGAGGAAAGTGGTGCATCCTGTCTAAGGTTAAATTTAGGTGGGACAGGGTAAGAATGAGCATGCCGTCAGCGATTTATTGAGTGATCTTTCAATTTTCAGTCAATAAACCAGAAGATCCTTTATAAGAATGATGAACGAAAGCAGCAGCAGCAACAACTTTAACAGAAATGGCGACAAGAGCCACAGCAATAGCAGTAGCGACCCATACAGTAGTGAGATCTCGGATGTGGAGAGGTATATGGAAACGGTGGTGCTGTCAGTAATCGCCCTTGTGTCCGGCTTGGCGAACATATCGTTGTGGATTGTGGTTCTTGGCACCAAGTCTCTCCGCAAGCAGTCCTCCATGTTGCTGCTGCTGTGTCTCTCCCTCGCTGACGTGCTGGTTTCCTGTATCAGTATGCCCTCCACGGCCGTCACTGTAGCTCTGTCAAGGTGAGTATTGCATTTCCGTTTCCATCTGTGTTGATTTTGTTCTCGTGTAAAACCTCCCTTGACCCTGCTTCCCTTCTTGCTCCCTTTTCTTCTAATTTAGTTTTATCCCAGAAATGTCCTGCGGTTTTTGTTCGCTTTCAACTGTTTTTGGTTTGGCTCCTTTCACAGATTCTGTGTTAATACCCTTTCACTTATTCTGATTTCTGACCTTTTAACTATTTTGGCTATGTCACCTTCACCTATTGAAGCTTCTCTCGAATTCATCTTTCTTGTTTTGTTTCTCCTTTTACGCATTTACCTTTGCCCCTCACCTGTTTTGTTCTTTCTTTTTCAACTGTATATATTTTGTCCCATATTTCATTTACTTTCACGAATGTTTAGGTTTTTTTTTCCTATTCACCTTTTGTATTTCTATCCCCTTTCCCTTGTTTTTTTATTATTCATTTCGCCGCTTTGTTGTTGTCCCCATTCATCTATTTTGATTTCAGTAAATCAGAGGAGGATTGAACATATGAAAGTTCTGATTTCATCATTGCTGTCACTATTGCTCTGAGTAGAAAAACAAAACAAAAATACCATGTTCCATTTTACCTATTTGATTTTGTCTCCTTTACTTAGTATAGTTTTTCTTTCATTTATTTTGGTTTTGTGTCCGTTCACTTCATTTTAGGTTTGGTCTGTTTCACACATTTTGGTTTTGTCTCCATTCGCCTGCTACGAGTTTATCCCTTTTGACCTTATTCGGTTTTGTCTCCCTTCGGCAGTTTAGACCCCGACATAGTTTCAGTTCTGTCCCATTTCACATGTTCTGGTTTTGTTGACATGTCTGTTTTCGGTTTTGTCTTATTTCACCAATATTGATTTTGTTCCGGTAACCTCTTTTTGTGTGTGTGTGTGTGTGTGTGTGTGTGTGTGTGTGTGTGTGTGTGTGTGTGTGTGTGCGTGCGTGCGTGCGTGTGTGAGTGCGTGCGTGCGTGCGTGCGTGCGTGTGCGGCGCGCGCCGCGCGTGTGTGTGTTTGAGAGAGACGGACACACCAAAAGACGAACGAGCGAACGAAAACATGTATTGCTTTAAAGCAATGCAATTCGATGGACCATGGTAAAAACTGAACGCGATGCATGTTACTTCGACATGGAAACCATGACAAACTTGTCTCTTTTTTGGTAACCACAGTTCTGACATGCTTTATGACACATGCAATGTCATCACGTTGATTTCATCTGCAGCGGGTATAAAACAGGTATATCAATCTTACTTGATCACTCGTTTGACTGAGTGTGTAGTCACGGTGCGTTCCACTTCTGGGTCATGGGCACGCAGATTTTCAAGTCGCACATCGGTCGGAGATGGAGTAGTCACATAGGTTACTATGGCTTCTTCACGTTGTCCACTTGCCTCCCTGTCTTGCTGCTGTTGAGCTCTCGGTTGGTCACGTCGGATATGGCTGGGTGGTTTCTTCCTGTATACTGGACCTGTGTCCTTGCGAGTCAGGGACAGGTTCCTCCATGTGGGACATGTTGACAACTAGAGAGGCGGGAGGTTTGAAGCGCTAAGATAACCGGTGTTATCATCTTCTCCTGCGGACCTTGCAGCTTATGACAATGTCCGTTAGCAGGCATCGGGGAACTTCTTCACGGCCACTGTTGAGTTCAGAAACTGACATGTTTGTGTGAAACTTGTAAAATATATGGAAGATCAATCAGCGCGGCGCCCTGCTGTTTCTGCCCACGTTAAGTGATCTGTGTGTGCGTTGTGTGTGTGTGTGATGTGATGTGTGTGTGGGATTGTGTGTGGTGTGTGTGTGTGTGTGTTGTGTGTGTGCGCGCGCGCGCGCTGTGTGAATGTAGAGAGAGAGAGAGAAAGAGGAGAGAGAGAGAGAGAGAGAGGGGGAGAGAGAGAGAGAGAGAGAGAGAGAGAGCTATTTTTATAAAAATGGGGGGGTGAGAGGAGAGAGAGAGACGAGCGAGAGAGAGAGGTATTTCACTATGTGATTTTGCTGAGTCGAGAAAAAACCGGGTGTTTTCCTTTTATCTTGTTTTCTGTGCCACTCCAGGGGCATTCATGTCATCCGCTCATTCCTGTTGCCCACAGTGGCATATGCCCATCCGCTCTTTCTTTGCACACCAGTGGCATCATGGCCCATCACTGCTCATTCTGTGCACACAGTGGTTTCTTACCCATCACGCTCATTCTGTGCCTCACAGTGGGCTATTCACGCCCATACCGCCGCATTCTGTGCCATCCAGTGGCATCATGCCATCCGCTCATTCTGTGGCCACTCGTGGCATCATGTCAATCCGCTAATTCTGTGCCACACCCAGTGGCATCCATGACCATCCGCTCATTCCTTTGCCACACCAGTGGCATCTTGCCCACCCACTCATTCTGTTGCCCCTCCCAGTGGCATCATGCCATCCCGCCTCATTCTGTGCCACACAGTGGTATCATGCCCATCACGCTCATTCTTTGCCCACACCCGTGCATCATGCCCTACCCCGCTCATTTGTGGCCCCTCAGTGGCATCATGGCCCATCCCGCTCATTTCTGTGCCACAGCAGCGGCATCATGCCATCCGCTCATTCCCCCCCCGTGGCAACCCCCCCAGTGGTATCATGCCAATCCCCGTCATTCTTTGCCACACCAGTGGCTTCATGCTCATCCCGCTCATTCTGTGCACAACCAGTGCCTTCATGTCCATTCCGCTCATTCTGTGCCACTCTATGCCATCATGCCATCGCGCTCATTCTGTCACTCAGTGGCATCCATGCCCATCCGCTCATCTTGGCCACACCAGTGCCATCATGCCCATCCCGCTCTTTCTGTCACTCCTGCCATCATGTCCATCCCGATCTTTCTTTGCACACACCAGTGCCATCATGCCATCCCGCTCATTCTGTCACTCAGTGCCATCATGACATCCGCTCATCTTTGCCACACAGTTGCCATCATGCCCATCCCGCTCATCTTGCCAACAGTGGCTCTATGCCCATCCGCTCATTCTTTGCCACACCCGTTGCCATCATGCCCATCCGATCGTTCTTGCCCACACCAGGGACTTCATGGGGGGGGGGGCCATCCCGATCATTCTGTGCCAGAGCAGTGCCTCATGCCCATCCCGCTCCATTCTGTGCTGAGCCTGTGCATCTATGTCCACCACTCATTCTGTGCCGCACCTGTGCATCATGCCCATCCCGCTCATTCTGTGCCACACCAGTGGCATCATACCCAGCCGCCCATTATGTGACACTCAGTGGCTTCATGCCATCCCGGCTCATTCTGTGCCACCACCGTGCCATCATGTCCTTCCCGCTCATTCTGTGCCACACCAGTGCCATCTGTCCATCCCGCTCATTCTGTGCCACACCAGTGGCATCATGACCATCCCGACTCATTCTGTGCCACACAGTGGCTGCATGCCCATCCCGCTCATCTGTGCCACACCAGTGGCTCATTACCATCCCGCCTCCCATTCCCTTTGCCACACCATGTGGCATCATGCCATCCCGCTCATTCGGTGCCACACCAGTGGCATCATGCCCAAACCCGGCTCTTTCTTGCCTCACCAGTGGAATTCATGCCACTCGCTCATCTGTGCCCCTCCAGTGCATCTTGCCCATCCCGCTCATTCTGGGCCACACCAGTGGTTTCATGCCCATCCACGCGCATCTTTGCCACACCAGGTCGGCATCATGCCCATCCCACACATTCTGCTGCCACACAAGTGGCCATCATGCCCATCCCGCTCATTCTGTGCCCTCCAGTGGCATCATGCCCAATCCCGCTATTCTGATGCCACTCCAGTGGTATCATGCCATCCCGATCAGTTCTGTGCCACACCAGTTGCATCAGGCCCTCCCGATGATTCTATGCCACAGCTCAGTGGCATCATGCACATCCCGCTCATTCAGTGCCACAACCACCCGGGTGGGTATCATTACATCCCGCTCATTTCTTTGCCACACTGTGGCATCATGCTCATCCCGCTCATTCTGTGCCACACCAGTGCCATCATGTCCATCCGCTCATTCTGTGCCACTCAGGGCCATCATGGCCCATCGCGCTCATTCTGTCACTCCAGTGTCATCATGCCCATCCCGCTCATTCAAGTGCTCACACCAGTGCCTTCATGCCATCCGCTCATTTGTCATCAGTGCCATCATGCCTATACCGCTCATTCTGTGCACATCAGAGCCATATGCCATCCCGCTCTTTCTGGTCTTCCCAGTGCATCATGCCCATCCGCATCCCCCCCTTGCCACACAGTGCCATCATGCCAATCCCGCTCATTCTTTGCCACCACCAGTGGCATCATGCACATCCGCTCATTCTGTGCCACACCCGTGCCATCATGCCATCCCGCATCATTCTATTTGCCACACCGTGCATATGCCCATCCCGCTCATTCTGTGCCAGAGCTGTGCCATCATGCCATTCCGCTCTTCTGTGCCGAGCAGTGCATCTGTCCATACCGCTCATTCTGGTGCCCCCCCCGTATGCACTCATGGCCCATTCCACTCATTCTGTGCCACACCAGTGGCTCATTCCCATCCCGCACATTCTGTGCCCACTCCAGTTGGCATCTGCCCATTTCCGCTCATTCTGTGCCACCCCAGTGGCATCATGCCATCCCGCTCATTCTGTGCCACACCAGTGCCTATCATGTCCATCCCGCTCTTCTGTGCACCCAGTGCCTTGTCATCCGCTCAATTCTGTTGCCACACCAGTGGCATCATGCCCTCCCGCTCATTCTGTGCCACACCGTGGCAGCATGCCATCCCGGCTCATCCGGCTCGCTGTCCAGTCACGAACCTGGCTTGTACAGCCACAGCTCCGGCACCTCAGTCAGTTGGAGAGACAGTCAAGTCGCCACGAGCACCCCAACAGAGGAGTTCGGTACCGCGCCTGGTCACATCGGTGGTGTCGGTGGCGCCTCTTTTTGATTCAATTTACTTAGGTCACCAACTGCATGCTAAAGCCCTCTACTGACGACAACAATTGTTGTCTGCGAGAGCCAGCGTGAGTCAGCATCTCCCTCTGATCGGCGCCACCACGTCCGTCTATGCGACAGTCCCCAGGAATACGCTGATACTGTGACCTCGATATGAACTGCCATGGGCATAGACGGGGAAGAAAATCTGAACTGATATCAACCGTGAGAGCAGGCTATTGATGGAGATGGATTTGAGGACTTTTTGATGCTAATGATGTAGCTGGGGATTCATTCTGTTTGAGACGGCATAAACAAGACTTCTTTTCCTGCTTAGTTGTCATAATATATCCCGGCACCCAGATAACAGAACCTGTGAAATTTGAGCAACACACCGGAGTCGCATACATGAGTTGATGAAACTGGGCTGTGTAGTTGTAGTGTTCCTAATTGGACCCCTTAGCACACTGAAAGCTGTTGTCGGAAGCTGGTCAGGGCGAAAACTCCTATGATTAAAAATGGCTCTGATGGGAATTGAACCACTGGACACCCCCCCCTCGTCCTCCCTCCCCCTAGCCGGCTGTTTAAAAAACCGTATAATCATGGTTGACTTCACAACATCAGACGAAATTGTTTGGTATTGTGTGTACGTTGGAGGACAGGGTAATATGGCGAGCGGGCAGGTGGTGTGTGTGTGTGTGTGTGTGTGTGTGGTGTGTGTGGTGCTGTGTGTGTGTGTGTGTGGTGGGAGTGGGGTAGGAGGGGCAGGGGGAGGCAGCCCCGGAATGGGACAGTAGGGGGGGGGGGAGGGGCGAGAGGATTGTGACCGGTAACTGTAAATATCAATATGTTGTGCTCACCTTACTATGCGCAAAACTTGTGATTGCGTGTGGGTGTGTGTGTGTGTGTGTGTGTGTGTGTGTTGTGTGTGTGTGTTGTGAGAGTGTGCTTGAGGTGGTATGTGTGTGTGGTGGTGCGTGCGTGTGTGTGTGTGTGTGTTGTGTGTGTGTGTGTGGTGTGGTGTGTGTGTTTGTGTGTGGTGGTTCCTGAGTCAACGTGTGGGGTGCAGTTGGTGTTCGGTGGGGAGATGTGCCACTGTGATGGGGTTCCTCAACTTGCTGACGTTGGTATGCAGCTGTGTTGTCACTGGGGTTGATCAGCTTCTAATCGTTCATTCAAAATCTGCGCCGTTCACTACACACACCTGTATACTTGGCCTCGAATCTTCTCAT
>CM031599.1:83429164-83431664 GCA_018398815.1 Conus ventricosus | reverse complement strand
CATTTGGAGGTGTTACAATGCACATCTCTCCTTTTGGAGGTGTTACAATGCACATCTCTCCTTTTGGAGGTGTTACAATGCACATATCTCCTTTTGGAGGTATTACAATGCACATCTCTACTTTTGGAGGTGCTACAATGCACATCTCTCCTTTTGGAGGTGTTACAATGCACATCTCTCCTTTTGGAGGTATTACAATGCACATCTCTCCCTTTGGCGGTGTTACAATGCACATCTCTCCTTTTGGCGGTGTTACAATGCACATCTCTCCTTTTGGCGGTGTTACAATGCGCATCTCTCCTTTTGGCGGTGTTACAATGCACATCCCTCCTTTTGGCGGTGTTACAATGCACATCTCTCCTTTTGGAGGTGTTGCAATGCACATCTCTCCTTTTGATTGTGCTGCAATGCACATCTCTCCTTTTGGATTCCTACTGGCGGCGTTACAACACAAAACGAAATACCTTCTTTTGGCGGTGTTACAATGTATGTTACTCATGTTGGGGTTTTTTTACAAATCAAATTACTCCTTATGGAAATGTTACAACACACATTACTCTTTTCATCGATTTTGCGACACACATTACCCCTTCGGTGCTGCTACAACTCACAGTGCTCCTGTTTACGGTGCTACAACACACAATCACACATTATTCCTCTTGGTCTTGTTACATATACAACTCTCATCTGGTGGTGTTACAACACACAACACATATGCTCTTTTGGGCAGTGTTACAACACCTCAAATCATATTACTCCTTCCGGCGGAGCAACAGCACACATTGCTTCCTTTGGCGGTGGTATGATGCAACGCACATTGCACATTACTCCTCGTTGCGTTGTTACAAAGGACAGTACACATTAGTCATTCCAGCTGCGTTACACCATATCACATGATTACCCTTTTAGTGGTGCTACAACATATACTATTTCTTTTAGCGGTGTTGCAATAGACAACACACATTACTACTCCCTTTTTCCGCTGGGAAACAGCGTTAGTGTTACCACCACCTGTACGTCTGGGTTCGAACCTGTGACAGCTTGTCATGAAAACATATCAGTAGACAGGTTTGCACCAAATGCAAAATATTAATCAATAATTGGGAACATATGAAAAAGGTGAAATATGATTTATTAATCAGTAGTCGAGGACTCCATTTTATGAATATAAAATAGTGAGGAGTACTTGTGGACTACAGGCTTTTAACGAATATGAAGTCTTGATCGGTACTTGGGAATACTTTATTTTAAGGATTCATAAGATCAATAGTTTAAGACATTGTAATGACCGTCGATGATCATTCAGTCATCGGGGAAGATATTGTGAAATACAGGTCATACATTGACCAACATCACAGGACGTCGGCTGCACGGCCAGCTAATAACGGTATTCATGGGAGCATTCTGTGCTGGAGTAGGAAGAGTGCGCTAGTGTAGCAGACATCACGAAACATCACCGGAATGACTCAAAAGTAATGCATGATTTTTTTTTTAACGAACTCACTAACAGCCCATGAGTTTCTATTCTACAATCACTCATTAACAACGCATGATTGTTTTTTCTTCTGAAGTCATTCACCAACAGCATATAGTTTTCTCTTCTGAAATCACTCTCCAGCAACACATAGTTTATGTCTTCTGGGTCACTGACCAACAACGCATAGTTTTATCTTCTGAAATTACCCACTAACAGCACATGGTTTACTCTTTAGAAGTCACTCACTGAAAACCCGTAGTTTACACTTCTGAAGCCACTGACCCACAGCATACAAGTTTCGTCCGCTGAAATCACCTTCTTGCAACATTATGGTTTACACTTCTGAAATCACTCACGAACAACAGATTTTATCTTCTAAAATCAGCCTCTGGCAACATATATTTTACGCTTCTGAAATCACTCTCCAGCAGCATGTGGTTTACTCTTTCGAAATCACTATCTAGCAACATATGGTTCACTCTTTTGAAATCGCTCTCTAGCAACACGCGTTTACACTTTTGAAATCACTCTCTAGCAACATATGGTTTACTCTTTTGAAAACACTCTCCAGCAACACATGGTTTACTCTTTTGAAATCACTCTCCAGCAACACATGGTTTACGCTTCTGAAAACACTAACTAAGAACACAATAGTCTGATCTGAAATTTCTGTCTAGCGAAACATAGTTAACTCTTCTGAAATCACTCAGTAGCAACATATGGTTTACTCTCTTGAAATTATCCATTAATAGCACATGATTTCCTCTTCTAAAGTCATTGACCAATAATAGTTGGTCTCCTCTTTTGAAGCCTCCCACGAAAAACACATTGTTTCCTTGTTTAAAATAAGTACAAACAAAACATGGTACCCTTTCTGAATGAATTACGGATATTCAAGTTTTCTCGTTTGGAACAACTCACCAGCTCCAGACATGGTTTGCTCTGACAAAAATCGTGGTGTTCCCCTCTGAAACAACTCACAAACTCATGCTTTCCTCTTTTGAATTACCCCCTGTAACAATC
>CM031599.1:83419164-83421664 GCA_018398815.1 Conus ventricosus | reverse complement strand
AGACGGACAGACAGACAGACAGACGGACGGACGGACAGAGAGAGAGAGAGAGAGAGAGAGAGAGAGAGAGAGAGAGAGAGAGAGAGAGAGAGAGAGAGAGAGAGAGAGAGATAGTCAGGCGAAAGACAATATGACAGAAAGGGGCACATACTCCCGCGCTTGCGAACACGAAAAACCGTGAAAGGCACACTGACACAGCATAATCAGTGCATTGTGGGGTACAATGCAGTCACATTGGATACATCCATCAGACGCTAATCAAATTAGAACTGAATTTGGAATGATGAATACATTTCGGGATATAATGTAGTCAACACTGAAACATCAATCAGATTTCTGTCAAATCCAGATTTGAGTTTTTTTAACATTTGATTTATTTTTAAGTTCCCGAGGGATATGAATACATAGCCAACCTCTAGAATACGGTAGACTGAATTTGCATGAATTCTAAATGTAATTCATAACGCACCGCCAAAAAAATGCAGACAATCGAATTACAAGACAAATCACGACGCGTTTCGACCTCTTGTTTTGTCTTGTGATTCTTTTGTCTATATTTTTTTTGGCGGTGCGCTATTATTTACATTTAAAATGTGTTTAGATTTCCGCCTGCAGTCGACTCACTCTGCAACTAGATCTAAATTTGTATAAAAATAATCATTACGAAGGGATTTTGATGTGAATGTCGACAGTCGTTCACGGTAAACAAGTTCGTTGAAGAAGATGAAGTTTTAACACTGTGTCTTCTGCACTCGGAGGGAGTCCTTTAGTGTGCAAAAGCTTGGCTTTCAGAGAGAGAAGGCCCGCCTGATTGTAATTTGAGTCTGCCACTGCCAATAGTTCACCCATCATTACTTAGCTTTTAGTCATGAATAACCGGTCACCAGCAATGTAAGAAAATTATTGCTGGAGAGTCCAGATGCGTCGAGGCATCGTCAGTAACAGGTCAGACTCAAAAGTGAACAATAGTTCTTGTATGTAATTCTTTTAAGTTCCTATTTTTTGGTAGACAGTTTCTTTTTGCTACATTTCTTCGATTTGGCATTAGAAATACAAAGTACTGATGGATTTGGACAAGGTTTTGACGTTTCTGTCTCGTGGCAACCATCATGATTTCATTTCTTTCAAAGATGGAGAACCATGCCATTAGATTGTGTCCATTTTACCAGAAGATTGATATTTTCTTGGATGTTCTCGAAAAGCTGTTAGGGATCAGAATTAGTCATGTGTACGGCAGAATCATCAGCGAATATTTTCTTGTGTATTTTCAAGTACAACGCAGTTCATTGATGGAAAATGAAAAAAAAGAAAAATGGAGAATGCTACTTTGGTCGTGACATTAATCGCATGACATGCTTCATTCTGATCCGCCTCCCTAAGTCAAGGATCAACATCCTCTGTCATATTTAATATCGGTAACGAAAATGACTAAGATTATCTCTTTCAAACTAAAAACAATAACTAGCAGATAAAACTCTTACAGACAAGCAAGCAAATTATAAAATTAGAAGAAAAAAGAAATTGTCAAGGTAAATTGGGTGACACTACATAATATTAGAGCAATGAAAATACCTCCGTTGAAAAATCAATAAACAACAGGGAGTACACAAAGGCCAAAGACAATGCAAAATTTCATTGGCAAGAAGAGCAGATATGATGATCAGAATACTATCAAAGAATTTGGTGGACGTTTCTCCACCGTAGTCCAAATGTGTAACCAACCACAATCCACTCTTCTGAATCAGGTTATGATCATCAAACACATACATGTTGAGTAGGCATTTCCATTTCACACACACACACACACACACACACACACACACACACACACACACACACACACACACACACACACACACACACACACACACACACACACACACACACGAGTGCGCACTCATGCAGGCACAACACACATACACACACACACAAGGCATGCGCGCGCAAAGAGAGAGAGAGAGAGAGAGAGAGAGAGAGAGAGAGAGAGAGAGAGAGAGAGAAGAGAGAGAGAGAGAGAGAGACAATGACAATGACAATGAATACAGTTTAATGTCATCAGCAAAACCTGCTATTTGACATGGGGAACACTGCTTAAACAAAATTAAGAAAAATCAAAATTTAGGAGAATCAGAAAGCAAAGAGAAATTTGTTACACCATAAATAGCAAGCGACCAGCAGGCCTAGTCAATCAGTCGGCAGGACAATAGGGCTTAACAAGAAAGAACATTAATTCACTTAAGTATTGAGAAGCTTCCTTTTTTCGAAGAATATTTGCTTCTGCGATAAATTTAGCAATAGATTTTAAGTGTGTTTTCACTATCACTCTGTAGCAGAGTGACTAAGTCACGTTCTTCTGCTAACACTGATTTAAAGACATCGCATTTTCCCCGTACCTTTTCATACACCTCACATTGAAAGAAAAAGTGAAATTCATCTTCTATATTATTTTTTTTTACAAATTGGACAGATACAGTTCCGTTCATTATTAAATATACTATAC
>CM031599.1:83389164-83411664 GCA_018398815.1 Conus ventricosus | reverse complement strand
CCACCTCTTCATTTTTTGGTGCTTCACACTGTCCTCTTCATTTGCCAAAAAAAAACAAAAAGCAAAAAAAAGAAAAAAAACAATTTCCACTACTGTCTCTTTTTGTTTGTTTGTTTGTTTGTTTGTTTTTTCCTCCAACCAGTCCCATACACACCATGCATAGTCTGTTTGTTAATTTACAAATGGACATGTTTTTTTGCAGATTTTAATGTTTTGGCGTTTGATACAAAGTGTCTGGGTTTGTTAGTGTTCTAATGTGTGGTGAACTGGCACACTCACTCTGACAATGTGTTGCATGTACAAAGAAAACAACATGGATTAAACAAAAGACTTAAATTTTCTTTCATTTCAGTTTTTCCCAAGTAACGAGAGAGATGGAGAATATCTGCTAGCTTCATTTTGTGTTGCACACACACAAACCCCTCCCCCACACACTCTATCTCTCTCTCCCCCCCTCCCCCCTCCCCCCCCGCACCCCCCCCCCCCCCCCTCTCAAACATGATAACGATGGTAGTTAAATATTAAAGGCACGGTATCAAAGCAAAACAGTATGCATAAACGACCAATTCCGTATGTACACACTCCTGAAAGGATATCGTTGGTCCCAGTTACCAAGACGGGAACAGACCTCCCCATCCTTTTACCCAAGCGCGTGAGCGCTCCTCACGTCACGCCACCATTACGACGACCACCACCCACCCACCCAAAGAAAACAAAACAAAGAAGAACAAAAGAGAGAGAGAGAGAGAGAGAGAGAGAGAGAGAGAGAGAGAGAGACGGGCAGACAGACCCGACAGGTAGACAGAGGACAGACAGTCGGACAGAGACGGCGTCAAAGTGAAAGAGAGGGAGAGAGTGGGATGTTGCGGCGGGGGAGAGGGGGGGGGGGACGGGGGCGGGGGGGAGGGGGGGGAGAGACCCACAGAGAGAAAACGACAGGAAGTGAGCCACTGAGTCAGACGGACAGACAAGCAAACAGGCATGCACACTCACATACAGAGATAGATAGAAAGAGAGAGAGCGCGCGCGTGAGAGAGAGAGAGAGAGAGAGAGAGAGAGAGAGAGAGAGAGAGAGAGAGAGAGAGAGAGAGAGAGAGACAGACAGACAGACAGACAGACAGACAGACAGACATACGGAGAGAGAGAGAGTGAGTGAGAGAGAGACAAGCAGACAGTCAGACAAACAGGTAGGTCGACCGACTAGTGAACGTGTAAAGAACATTAAAGAAGAGTCGCTCTCATGCCATAACAGAGAGAGAAAGAAGGAGAGATGGAGCAAAGGACGAGCGGACAGACAAATTGACAGGCAAGCAAACGGACGAGCCGACAGACAGACAGACAAACTGAGAAAGACAATTTCAGAGAGAAAGAAAGAGATGGAGGGGAGGAACGAGGGCGAGAGAGACAGAGAAAGGAAACACACAGGCTTCCTAACATACTTCTCCCAACGGTAGCAGTAACTGTTTCGGTAAGATATGCAAAGAAGTTCTACATCAGAGAATGTAAATATACGGGTTCACGACCACCCATGTGATTCTGCCCGAAAACCCCCTTTTTCACATACAAATCACGTCCATTACATATCATGTTTTGGCCAAATTTACACCTGTTTTACAAAAAAATTAACACCTCAAAACCTCTAAATATTGACGAAATCAGTACATTGAAACGGGGGGTTTCCGTGCTAGATAAGATTTGGGGATCTTGAACAAACATATTTACATTCTCTCCAGGAATATAAAAATTAACGTCCGCGGGAATGAGTCCTTGATACTTTTCTAACATGTTCTTCTACTTCCAGCACCATTAATAAATTAGAACAAACAACTGGCTTTCCGTCTTGATTAACTATTTTTACATCCAATGAATTTAAAGAACCCTCAATTAATTCTTTAAATTCAATGTCTCCGCCAAACCTATGTAACTGATAATCGCAAAACCCTACATTAGCTGGCGGCAATGCTCGTAGGACAGCAGATGGATAGCCATTAAACAAATTAGCATCTGTTTTTAACTGTTGTAAATGGACATACAAAATGGGTTTACGAGAAAAATCAGATGGCCTACTACCTACATACTCATAAAGGCCGCTTTTTAAGTACATATGTGTTTTAATATGATATGTTTCACCACTATCATAAAAGCCTAAAAGTCGAGCAAGACTTCTAGGAAAAACGTACTCCCTTTCTTCAAGTTCTAGAAAAAATTCATGAAAATTTAAAGATTTGCCTCTTTAAATTTTTTTAATTTAATGTTAAATTACTAAAACTTCTCTTAAAAAACAAAATTGAGTAACCATCGTATTTTTAAATTTTTTAATAGCTTCCCCTGCCCCTTTAACATTACCCATTATCTTATCTTTTTCAGAAAATGTTAATCCTTTTTAATTTTTTAAAACCCAAATTTCTAAAAAGGGGCAACCCACAATCGCCGCGCCTATTTTAAATTTGGGATAGTTCCTATTTAAAAAAAAAATTTTTAAAAGGGTAGCTTTTAAATATATTGAACATTTAAACTTCAAGGGGGATTTTTTTAAAACCCCCCAAACTTTTAGACTCAGCAATTTAACCATTCAGAGATGGTCAAAACGGCTTCCAATCAGATTTGTAAACCCGCTAACTAATATTTAAATCCCCCAATAAAGAGGCAGATGCCATCAGCGGGAAAATCCCCCCCCCCAGGGCTTTTTTCCAAAATCAGTTAAATTTGCCATTTACTGCGAACTACGGGCTGCGGTGTTTCATATGAAAACCCTTTTAAACCCCCCAAAATTTTAAAAAAAGGCAGTATATAACTTTAAAGTTTTTTGCCAGTACAGCAATTTCCTAAAAAAACAATGCCACCCCTAACGACAAGCGTTTTATCCAAATTTAACACCCCAAGGGAAATAATAAGCATATGAAAAAATTTGCAACAAAATTTAAACTTGATCCTTCAATGATTTTAGACAAAATTAGACCGCAATCGGGGTTAGGCACTTTGTATTGTGGGCGAACGTAGAGAATATAAAAAAGCAACGGGCCCGGCCACACCTTTTTTCCAAAAAAACACACAATTCGTTTGGGGTCAATTGAACAAAAACATCCTAATGCGGACAACTTTTATTTTAGAAAAAAAGTAAAGGCCTAACAATGCCGGAGTGCAAAATTAATGACCCATAAGGACAAAAACGTTTGGTGTGTTTGGGAGCGAAAGCACGCCCAAGTCAATTTTTGACATCTACAGGTTTTGATGCTAGAAAAAAATTTTCTGCTAATTTAAAAAGATGCTATTAACTCTGCTTTTGATTTGCCTCCGCTACAAAGGTTCAAGACGTTTTTGCAATGCTAGTCAAAGTTGACTTTGTGTGGGTTACGGTTTATACAGCTGCCCTCGACCTTAGACACAGACGGCATAATACAAAATTACAAAAAAAAAACCCTCAAGCTGGAGACGAAAAAGACTTGGGCACAAAAAAGGGAAAAAAAACCAAGGCCCGCCCCATCCTTTTAAAAAAAGGCCTAGCCCTGAAGAAGGCGATCCTTTTAAAAACCCCCACACCAGAAAGCGTTCCACACCAAAAGCGGCCCCGTATCTGCCTTCACTGACAGCCATACACAAAAAAGACGGCTCTTTTTGTTTTTTTAAAACTTTACTGATTGCTAAACTTATTTCATAAAAATTATCGGGGCATTTGCACCCTAACGTCCCAGAGGGTCACCATATAACCACCCACCTTACTTTTGTAAAAAAACCCCCAACTAACAAAACTGCCTATTATGCCGGGAGATCAAGCGTTTTTGGCAGTAACTCTTAAAAGTTAGCTAATGATGAATTTTGTTTTTAATCCAATTTTTAAACCGGCTGAGGTGTTGGGGGGCTCGGGCCCCTGTTGGCGACCACCTGTTAAAGCATAAACGGATGTAGAGATAGAAAACCCCCTACACCTGTTAAATAAAAACTATTTAATCCCCTGTTCCCGAACAGAGCCCTTTATTTTTTCTGCTAGCGTAGTGTTTTTCTAAAGTATCGTTTTGTTTCTCTGTTTCTGCTTGTTTGCGCTGCTAGCTGGCTCTTTTTAGTAGACAGAGCTTCTAACCTATTCCCCCTTTAGCACTTAAATTTCTGTTTTTTCTGTGTATTCTACCCTTTTCTTCCGCCCAAATTTTGTTATCATCTGCATCAGCCTTTTTATTTTTTTCTTCTTCATTTTTTCACTAACTCGTCAATTTTTCCCTAGATTGTGCCTAGTCCCTCCCTTAATTTTGTAAGAGATTAAAAATACCCTCAAGTTCGCGCCAAACCCTATATTTTTCACTCCTAAGAGCCTCAATTTCACCAGGGGGTTTCAGAGTTGTCAATTGTTTTTTAATTGTGTCTCCTCATTAAAACCGTTTCAATTTTGCTATTAGTTCATCTGCGTTCGATTTAATTCTTGAAGAGGTTGTTTTTATTTCGTTGTTTGGCAACCTTGTCCCAAGTTCTGTAAAAGAAAACTCGGGCCCTTAAAATTTCGTCAAAAATTTTAAAATTCCCTTTTGGAAACCCAACAGGGAGATCTCTAAGAATTGTGGCCCGCTTAAAAAGGGGGGTTGGGCGGTTTTGCGTAAGCCCACATTTTTTCCTTTACTGGTTCACTCCCAAATGATTTTTTTTACTTTGAAAAATCAAAAACCCCAAAGTCCCCTGGCTGCTCTCGCCCCCATTGCTATAAAAATGTTTCAATTCTATTAGAAATTTGTTTTTGGGTTTAATCCACCCTTGGCCTGTGCGCCCCTTTAAGCTTTTCTTGCAATGAAGGGCCTAGTTCATCTCTTCTTCTTCTTCAATATTCAATGCGTAAAAATCTTCATCCAATTTTTTATTTTATTCTTTTTTGTTTTATAAAAAATGAACTCATACGGTTTCCCCCTTGATCCTACAGAAAAGAAAGAACCCCAGGGCGAAAAAGGTATAAGGCAACGTAATTAGTGTAAAACTCCATCAACAGTTCAACCTGGACAAACTTAATATCAAGTTTCCGGATCTTGGCGCTGACGATTTTATAATGCCAGGCACCGCAAACATCATTCAAAAAAGATATTAATTCGGAAGACCCTAATCTTCTGTTTTCCAATTTAGGCAGGGCTACTTTAAACAATAGCAACAAACGGAGGGTAAGAATTTTTTACAAAGCGGGGCAGAATTTTTGCCCTTTTTTCTGACTATGGCTGCCTAAAAAAGAAGAAAAGAGAAAGTTTTTTGGAATACAAGATCAAACGGCATCAAGCACGGTTTAAAAAAGCGGGAATGCAAGAATGATTTAAAAGATAGGCGTACAAACATTTGGCAACAAAAATTTTGAAACCCTAGATTTGAGCTGTTAAAAGTTTCCCTTTTCCCAAAGGGCGCAAAAAAAGAAAAAATTTTCTTATCATCTGACATTTAATCCTAGGGGTTTTGTCGTTCTGTCTGAAATCCGAAGCTAAATACCGTTAGTGACATTCTTTTGGTTTGATGTTGTTACAAACCCCCGGACTGGCCAAAAAACTTAACCCGTAAAAAGTAAAACGTTAATTTATTATGAAACGTTATACACGCCATTACAAAAAATAGAAACAAGCGAGCATTTCTCGGGAAAACCTTAAAATCTAAATCATCTCAAAAATCTTAAAAAGGTTTTTGTTCTTTTTTACTGAAGGAAAAACCCCCTTTTCAGGGGAAAAATCAAAGCGTTTTATAATAAAAAAATTGAAAGGTTGACTGTGAAAAAAATGGTAATTGACATTATTCGGGGGCGGGGGGCTTTTACCTCACCACACTTTGATGAAATAAGAAATTTGTTCGCTGGAGGTAGGAAAAAGGGGATCCACAGTTGACGTGTATGAAAAAAAATTTCGCCTTTTAGTGAAAAGGCTTGAAATATTTAAATAAAAAAATTGGGGCTGTGGTTGGACTTAGATCCACATTTGACAACAGTTTTTTGGAAGCGGAGAAAGGAAAGGGCAAGAGGGTATAAAAAAAAATTTTCACAAGAAAGCGACGGAACGGCAATAAAAAGTATTTTTTTAGGGTTTGTGACCCCCTTTAAACATTGAAGAAAAATTTTAAAGAGCGCTTTTTAAAAAAAATGCAAAGAAATATTCAATAAAAAAGAGGGATAGTTTGAAGTTTCTACCAAAGATCCGCACTTTCTTTATCTGCGGGATTACTGGGTGGGGGAAAACTGTTTTCGTATTGATTTTTTAAAAAAACAATAACAGGTTTCATTACACACATTTTTTTAAATTTTTGCAAAAACCAAAAAGCACACCAAGTCTTACAAAAAAGGGGAATTTTTATTTGGACAGACGAAAATATATTTTTAGTTGACCCTAGGACAACTGGCGAACTGTTTAAAAATTTACTATAGACTATTTGGGGGAAACTGAAACACGTTTATTATTATGACTGTAGCTGAACGAGACATTTTTAAAAAAAAAGAAAAGCCGCAAAGCAGTTTTAGGGGCCGCCAACCCTTATTTTCTTTTTGGGCCCTTTTAACTAAAAAATACAATGCGCTTAAAAGACTTTCGACGCATTTAAAAATGGGTCGTATTATTTTACACTAAGGACAAAGATAGTTTAAAGAATGTTTAAGTGAAAATTATATAATAAGGAAAAAGATGAGCTAAAAAAAAAAAAAAAAAGAGCGGTTAAAAAAATCTAAGCAGCTAAGCTATGCTTATGGACGCCCCCGCCAGCCCAATCTTTTTTTTTGAAATTGTTTATTATGGTTGCTTTAAAATTTTGTTTTTTTAAAATTTGTTTATTATAAAAAAGAATGTCTCGGGGCAAATAAAAAAGCGCAGCTAGCTCCTAAATACCTGAAAGTAGAGCAAAAAAGACCTGCAACAAAACGAGTTTGATTTAATAGGGGGCCCCGGAATGTTTAGGATTTAAATAACAAGAGGGGGTTTACAAAGACAAAAATTGGACAAAAAACGGCGGGAGCATCCTCCCCTAGAAAGATAAGAAATTTAAGAGCAAACGATTTTGGCAAAGGGAAAATAAAAAATTTCAAAAAAGAAGAATGCTTGGCGTTTCCCTTCTAAAATTGAGGGAAATTTAAAGTTTTGAACTCGAACCCTAAAGATACTACGAAAAGAAAAACTTTTTTTAGAAAGGCTTTAAATGCGGGGCCCCGTTTTTGTTACTTGGTTCCGGGAAACACGAAAAAACAGATTGAAATAACTGGGCGGGTTCTGATTAATGCACGAGAAAAAGCCCTTGGGAAAGTGGGGGGGCCCAAACCGTCGGTTTAGAATTTCCCCCAACACAAGAATCACTACCTAGGCAAATGAGGGTTTTTTTTTTTGCTTATTATTACTCCGGGGGGGGCGGGATACTTTTTGCCAAAAAACATTTCCCTTTTATTAGAGGCTACAAATAAAGGCAAAAATTTGGTGCCCCTTTTAAAGCTCGTTATTGTTATTACAAAAGGGAGATAAATAAACCCCCTTGCATCATTGACAGGTTACGTGATGGTTGAAAAAGACAAACAACGTACTCGACTTAAAATTTTCCAAAGTATTTGTTTTTTATTGCGTTTTAACTCTGTTGATAAAGGCCCGCCAAAGGTTACTAGAAAAAATTTAAATAAGTTAAATTAATAAAAAAAATCTTATTTAAAAAATGGATTTTCAACTTTTTAGGTTTAGAGCAAAAAACTGAAATTCAAAAGGAAAGGGAAAGCGACTTGGATAAGTAAGAGTTCTAAAAAAAATATGCTAAAGTTTTAAATACCTTTTTTAAAGTAATTAACTGGCTCATCACTGTACAGCAAAAAGTCGGGGTCTGGTTTTGCTCTTTTACCCAGGGGGGTTGGGAGCCCCAGCCTCTTTAGCTTTTTAGGGGGTCTTTTTTAGGGTTAGGCGCCAGTCTATGATTTAATGTGTTTTAAAAAATTTAAATCCTAAATTAAAAAGCACACTCCCATGTAGCCCTACCCTCGCAAAACTTTGCTCATTAAGATTAAGAATAACAAATCATTACGGGAAAAAAACATTACGGACGAAGAATTTCAAAACTTATGGCTGATGGTGGGGTTTAAGACGCAAAAATTGAATTTCAAAAGGAGGGGAAAAAGCTTTTTCTTCGCGACAGGTAACACTGAGCAATAAACAAACATTAAAAAAACAAACCATGGGGGTTTTTAAACCCAAAATAGAGCAAAAAAAAAAATTTAAACAAAAAAAAATATATTTTTTTGTTAACTAAACTGTTTTTTGGGGGGAAACTTGCAACTCTTCACGAAAAAACGATCTTTTTGGTGCAGGCCTTTAAGTAGTACCCCGTGAAAAAGGAGTCCCTTTAAATAATCACCGGGGGTCTGTTTTTCATGATTCTTTCAACTTAAAAACGTCTACGCTCCATATGGGATCTGTTTAATTCTAACATCACCCTCTGCCTCTCCAGGAGCAACAAGTACTCTTTTAGTCCAAAGGTAGGAGTTTTTGATTACCTTCCCCATCTTCAGTAATGCTAATTTTTTTTAATTTGATTGCTTTTAAACTGTTTTAAAACCCTGTTGTTTTTAAATTCTTTTGTTCATGGCCTAAGACTGGCTGGCAATTCCTAACCCATTTGTGTTAAAACGCGTTCTGTCCAAAATTTCTCTTGATTTTGTTGGGTAAAACAGACGCAGCAGATTCTTTTTAAAAGTTTTCTACAGGGCTTGCATCGGTTCCTGGGTCCGCTCCTAAAATGTAACATGATGTTTTAAAAAACCCGTTGATTTACAGAACCTTTAACTCTTTTTTATACAACCTGGATCTTTCTAGGGTTTTTTAAAAAGGGCCCCGCATGTATATTTTTTTGAAAACTCAGCCAAGCAGTTGAGCTTTTATCTGTTAAAGGCCAGCGTCTTTTAAAATGAAGCCATGTCAAAAACTTTAAGCATCTTAAACTTTTTTCTTCTTATTTTTCTGGGAAGATACAGCAAAATCCATTGGTGGGGGTCATTAGGAACTGAATTAAAAAAAAATTTGGTCTTTTTATTCTTTGGGGGGGGGCAGATATATTTGCCCAAAAAGCTTGTTTTGAAAGCCATTTTCGCACTGTTTTTAAAACACTTTAGCGGCTTTATCGTTTTTCAAAAGCACTTTCCTTTCCCAAAACCCTTTAGGGGAATAATAATTTTTTGCTTTCCATAAGAAGGGCTGTATTTTTAATTTTTAAATTTTTTGTGCAAAAATATAGAGCCCCCCCTAGCACCCACAAAAAACCCAAATTTTTGCTATTTTCTGTTTTTCTGGGTTCAAAAAGTCAGAAATTTTTTGGCGGGGCGAGTTGAAAAATTTTTTCCTGTCACAAGTAATACTCTCATTGCCTCATCAAAAGTCTGTAAAAGTGTGCTTGCATTCCCCGTTCCCTTAATTTTTTTTAATAAAATCAAATGAGCAAAATTTGCCTTTTCAAAGCGTCCTTCTTTGGGTAACTTTCCCTTGCCTTTTTTCTTGCCTTTCTTTCGGGCCGCAATTTACTAAACAATAATTTTTCCCCGAGAAGGCTAAGGGATTTAAAAAAGCCCCTACCAAAACCTCCTGCCATCTTTTTTTAAAATTAATTTTTCTAATTAATCTTTTATGAACTAACATTTTTTGGGATAATATTCTGTGCAACAAAAAAAGTCTTTTGAGGGAACCCCGCAGTATTACAACTAAACCTTTAAAAAATCCTCAATGTCTAACCTCCTAACCCCCAGCTTTATTTTAAAAAATGTTTTTTGGTAAAACCTAAGCCCATACAAGGGCCGAATTACGCATAAATTTTGTAAATCGTATTGAAATCTTTTTTCACTCATTTTTTTATTAACTAAAAAAATAATTAAAATAACAAATACAAAGACGTCTATTTCTTTTTTAACAGATAATCTTTTGTTTTTAAACTAAAAAAAAGGCAATATTTTTGGGAAACTTCTTTTCTTTCCCAGTTGGGGGGGGTTTTTTTTTCCTAACAAATTTGCAAGGGTTGAAAAAAACATAACACCCAAGATAGGCACTGCTAATTAACCACGTTAAAACTCATGGTTTTAAAAAAAATTTATTTATTTTTTTTTGCTTTTTAAAAAAGGGATTGTGACGAAAATATTAAAGTGGGGAGGACAGCAGACAATCCCTAAAAACTTCAAAAAAAAAATTTTAAATCCTGGCCTTGGAAAAACAAACAGATTTAGGGGTTGAACTAAGTATTGAGAAAATTCAGCAAATGTCTACATCAGACGTTGAGAAAGTACTACATTAGGTACGAAGCACAGAGGGTCAAAAAAGGGTTGCAGGGGTCAACAATATTTTCTATATCTAAGTTAGTAAGTAAGATGGCTCCCGGGTTTATTCAGAAGAAGATTTAAAAACGACTATCCAAGATCCGGTTTTAAAAAAAGCCCCAGAAACTCTCCAGGACATGTTTACAGATTTGGGACTATTTATGTCCTTTTTTCATGGGGTTAATTTCTTTTAATCAATTTAATTTTTACAAATAAATTTAAAACACAATAAAAAAAATGAGGAAAGACGTCGCGGACAATCCGCAGGAGCGAATGCGCCACAAGGAATTCCCACAGGTGAATGGCCACAAGTGAGTAATGTTACAAAACTAAAAAATCCTGGACTATTAAACCTAAACCCACGAATGGAACAGACGCAAAAAGCAAACCAATCAACAAAAAAAAAATTATTAGAATAATACAACTCACCCCCAGCAACCACAACCCAATTTAAAAAAAACCAACCAAACAAACGATAAGATGTTTTTTATGTATTTGCTGCTTTTGTTGTTGGTGGGGGGGGGGGGGGGGGGGTTTGCATACAAATGTCTAACGCCATACTTAGCGCAAAGTCACAAAAACCCCCCAAACCCCGTAAAAGAAGAAGAACCAAACTTTTGCAAAAAAGAGCAACCTCCTGTTTTAGACCCATTTTTTGTTTTTGTTTTTTAAAAATAGATAAAGTACAAGGAAAAAAATAGATAAAGTCAAGTTAATTATTATAGAAAGTACTTTTTAAGTTAAGTGCAAGTAAATTAAAGTAAGTGTAAGTAAATTTTAAAATTCTTGTCAAGTTAAGTGTAATAAAATTTTAAATTCTTGTCAAGTACTATTAGGGTTCTAAAAAATTTTTGTTAGTTTAAAGTTGTACTGTTAAGTTTTTAATTAAGTAAAAAACAAGCATCAAGTTTTCTTTTAAAATTCTCCAATTCCTACAGCATATGAAAATCAGGATTTACTAAGTTCCTTGTTATGTTAGGGCTAATTCTTGAACTGCAGTTGTGTTTACTTTATGAAGAGTAAGGGGGCCCGATTAACATTTGTGGAAAAAAACTTTGTTTTCAAAAGAGCTTGCTTTAGTTATCGTGGATAATTTTTTTTTTTTTTCAACTTCTTTACAAAAGCCTTAGCTTCTCTTTTCAGAATCGGTAGCAACGAACACTTCGCCCCAAAAACCAAAATATTTTTTATAACGCCCATTAGTTCATCCTTCCTTTCCAATCACTTTCTTGTTCACAGTTAATGAAAAGGACTGTCTTTTGGGTGCGCATGGTTTGACCATCCATCAGCTCCTTTGGGCCCCCTTTGTTTTCCCAAAATTTATAACGCTTCTTTGGGGGCTCTAGAAAAAACTATCTTCTGTATAAAGAACTCTGCTTTTGGGGGACCCCGGGTTTAAATAGTCGTACAGAAATTTCAACTCAATACTTTGACAACTCTAATACGGTGAAACTGATAACAGGGTTGCCAACTTACCCTTTTTTTTCATCTAAAGCCCAAATAGCTGTCGTTAAATCTTAAGTCTTGATAGTTAGGAGAGGGAAACTTTAAATTGCTTGGTTTTCTTTTGTAACTAATTTTAAAAATCTTTTCGTTTGGTGGATTTTCCCTTTTTTTTGCCAAAACAGCTTTTTGTTTTCATTTAAAGAAGTCTTTTTTGAAGCTCATGGCTTTTCTGAACATAATCTCTTAAAGTATGGTCTCATAAAAGGCTCTTGGTCAAAAGCAATATTCTATGAACACTCAGTTTCAAACCAGTCTTAAGTAAAACGTAACAGTCTGTAATGGCAAACCATATTTAGTTTTGTTGCGAAATTGGGGACAATTTAGGAGGGTTTTGGGGCTCATCTTTAATCTTTCTGCGGGTAGGGGTAATCGTTATGAAATCGTGAGCATAAGGGTATTCTAAATCTACTTCCAAATACCCTATGGATTTTTAGCGGAACTGTACAACATACTTAACACAGTAAATTTACATCAGAGGTCCTTTTATCATTTTAAATTTCTCAAGGAGTGGTTACTCATAGCCCATCCTACAGAAGTTGGCGTCTAAATACAATTTGAAGTTGGATGGGTTTTGTAGGAAACAAGTCTTCAAAACTTTTTTGTTTGGCTTTTCAAAAAGGGGGCCGCAATAAAACCCCAAAAAAAATAAAATAAAAATTAATAATTTTTTTGGGAAGGGCCCAGAAACCCCCAGAGAGAATTAAAATTTTAATGTAAATTTAGCATGAGTTTCTGAAATCCCGAAAGCGCCTGTAAAGACAAACGTCAGCCAAATTTAAATATGATCATGATAGTTTGCCCATTGTTTCACAGTGTAATTTCGCCAGCTTTCTGAGCGTAATTCAAAAAGCATATTTTTGTTTTTCCCTAAGCTTAAAAAGAAAGCGCCTTTAGGAGGAATGAGTCTTCATCAAAACCTTTCCCCCGATCCCCGTATTTATAAGGAAAACTCCCTTTTTCGCCTAAAGATGGGCAAAATATGTTTAGTGATTGGAAGTCTTGTAGGATCCCCCTAAAAATTACTAACTCCCCCCTCGATGTTGGGCTGAGTTAAAAAAATAAACGTCGAAGTAAAGCAGTACTTTTTTGAAAACGGGGCAATGCAGGGAACCCCCTTATATTCAGAATCACTGCTTTATGATAAAATGAAATCGAGCCCTTAGGTATGAAAGAAATATTTCCCTGTTTAGGGTCACTTTAAAACTAAGATTTCAATTGTTGTGCGCGCCCCCCCTAAACTTTCCAGTAAGTGATGTGTCTCTCACCCGCGTTGCTAAAAAATTTTGTATTGCAAATCCAACGTGTTAGATGGGTCATAACTCTTGGGCTTTTAGATCATAACAAAGTCTGAAAGATTTATTGGTTGGAGTAGTGATTAGAATGTTTTATCGCTCTAAAATTACTAGCTGCGTTGGGCCCTCTTAAAAACTCTGTTTCATGTGTTGACCGCCCCACCTAACAACAATAAACCAAAAAAACAGATCTATGGGGGTTAATAAGGTTGTTTTTTGTTCTTTGCTGTTGGGGCCATAGTACTGGGCAAAATTGAATTTAAAGTCAGCATAAACCAGTACGGGGGAATCGGGATTTTTTGTAAATTTTTTAAAAATAACTTTAGACCCGGTTAGGTGTGAGGATTTGGTTTCACAGTCAAAAAAAAACTTTTTTCAATGAGTTCATGACTGGGCTGTTCTATAGTTGGATTTTGACCCCAAAACCTTCTACAAAAACCTTGTTTTGATTTTTCCTTTGATGTAAAAGCCATAAGCTACTTTTGTTTTTGATTAATACTAAAACTTTAGGCCGTCTGCAAACAATCAAATCTACAGTTTGTTAAGCGGGGTTTGCCCAAATAGGGCGTTGGGGGAAAAAACCTTTGAGGGACTAGATTAGCTTTACGACCATGTGTATACGTTACATGATTGGTTTTTTTTTTCTTCAAATGAATTACGTTTATACTTTCTGAAGGTTTTTGTTCAAGTTCAGTTCTTGCTTATATGCTTCAAATTGGAAAATCTGTTTGCATGATTTTTTGAAGGAGTGATGCGCTAAAACACCCACAAAACCCAGTTTCAGAATTATGATGTTTTTAAAAAACGCTCGTTTTTAACTCAACTTTTGGGAAGAAATGTAATAATTGCCAATATAGGGAAAACTTTTTTTTGCCCCCTCAATTGATTTCAAGGACGTCCCTTCAACCGCCAGAAACCCCAACTTTTTCCTCCCCATTGCATGGTTAAACTGTGTAAAACATTAACAGCCCCTTAGAGTTAAAGGGGCGTGATAGCTGATTCTTCTTTCTTTTAGTTGAAACCCCGACTTCCAATTTTTATATCAGGCTTATTTAAAAACAATCAAAACGGTCAAAACAATTTTTACTGGCGCTCCATCTGAAGAGACTTGGGTTTTTGAGATGCTGTGCATGCTTTTAAGAAAGTTTTTTAGGGTTAAAAATTTTCATGTCTTTTCGCCAAACATATTGCTTAATTTTTTTTTCAAAATCAAATATTTCTTCCCTCGTATTGTTTTCCGTCCCCTAATTTCTTGTGGCCGCTTTTTAAACCACAAAAATTTTCGTATATTAAAAAAATAAAAGTATATAAAAGTAAATAAAAACACGTTTTTTTTCTTGCCCCAAGCGTTTCAACACTTCAAGAACTTTTTAACCTTTTCAAAACACCCGCCAATATTTTAGCTTTTTTCTGAATCACTACAGTTAAAAGTTTTCCTTGGTTGCTTCTTTTAAATATTCCTAGATCTTTTATTAAAAAGTTTAATCATTCAAAACAAAATTTACTAAAATTAAGTTTTTAACTTTTTATTTCTCGTTTAAAAAAATTATTTCAATCAAAAAAATTTGATTCACTGTTTTTGCGCCATTTTTAAATCAAATAAAAAAAAAAAAAAATTGTAAAAAAAGCTGTTATTCATAGTTCCCTTTTTTTAATTGTAAAAACTGCAGTTTTAAAGGGAACATTACTCCCTCAAGATCATCAGACACATGAAGTCAGCATCTTTAGGGGGATATTTTCAATAAAAAAAGCAAAAAACTTTATAAAAGGTTAGGACAAAATCTGAGATTTTACAATGGGTCCCTTACGCTTTCCCGATATTAAACTTTCAGAAAGTTCTTTTAAATTCATCAAAAACGGTTTTTTAAACCTCTTTTTTTAATCCGCCTAATCGCCCACCCAAAATCATCAAAAATTTTTTGTAACGTTATAACTTTGGGGGTTTCATTTTTTAAACCCAATTTTAAAACATAAAACAAAAATTAAAGTAAGAAAACCGCCCCTCTTCAGGGCATTTGTTGTTGTTAGTCGTAAAAATTGATCTTCATTAAAGCAAATAGTTACTCCTTCGGGCCAGTAAAAAACAGTTAGATTAGCATCTTCAGAAGCTATATAATCAACTAAAATGGCAAATAACTTTATAATTGGTTGGGGCCAAGAATCTGGTATTTTACTTATAGCCTGCTTAACGCTTTCTCGCATGTCTATGCGATTAAAAAGATCAGTAATTAATTCTTCAAACCTGTTCTTTAACTGATCTTTATCGCCTCCCCTCTCCCAATCCAACTCGTAAAGTATATTAATAAGCTCTGTAGCTAGTTCGGTCTTCATTTTTAACCCCAAATAAAATCATAAATTAAAAAATTAATTTAGTTTCTCTCTCCCTCCCATTTTACTCCCACATCTCTGTCTGTCTGTCTGTCTGTCCGTTTCCTTCTTTGTCTGTCTGTCTGTCTCCACCTCTCTCCCTCTCTCATTCACACACGCACTCTCTCTCTCCAAACACACACACACACACACACACACACACACACACACACACACACACACACACACACACACACACAGGAATCATTCCCCACAATAGACAGGGCAGTGTTTGTGGGGAAAATGAAAGGGACTTTTTGTAGTTCACACTTTGAGCAATGTAAATTCGAAACAGCCGCCAGCGCTTATCAAAGTCCTGAATGAATCACAGAATCATTTTCAAATTCCGTCAGCGGCCGCCTGAGACAGCCTTTAAGCAGGTGAAGCAAAACGATCAATATTAGTTGACCCATTTCGGTGCTACAACGGTAGCGCGACCTATTTCAATGCTCAACAGCAGCCAGCGCCTCCTCAACCCAACCCACGGCAGCCACTGCGTGTGGCGGTAAGTGAACTGACTAGTATTATTGATCAGTTCCGCCATTTTTACTGGGATTGTTGTTGTTCACAGTCGGAAAAAATTGACGGTGTCTTCTCAACCCAATAGCGTCTGATCTCCTCACTGCTTTCAAACATGGTTTTAAAGCTCTTTTTTCATGTTAAAGACTTCATAGAAAGACAGTCCAACAGTGCTGAATTTGAAAATGTATGGAGATAACAAACGAAATATCTCTCTCAATCTCCGTGCGTAGGAAGGGCAAATTCCAATCTTGTTTTCAACCACTCATTCCACGTTTCACTGTGCATTCCTTCCTTGTTCTGCTTCAAAAAAACTTAAAAGTAGTTTCCAGATTGAACGTCATTTCCCGTTTTCGTTGTTTTCATTTCTAAAAGATTTAAAACTCTATCTTTTGGCCGGTCGGCTTTGAGCAACAGCAAACTAAACACGTCCTCACGGGTAGGCCGCTCACTGAATAATGAGATTTGACTGTGCCCGGCCAAATATGACGTCATATCAATTAGTATAGTGTGCAGACGGGGGCAGCTAGGCCTCTCGTGCAGTGGTGCGTGCAAGAGCGCTCCAATCAATATTACTGGCTGGAAGCGGTTAAGGCAGGACCGTCAAGCTATATAACTATTTAGTTCATTTTATTTCCTGGGAGAGAATGAAAATATACGGTTCACGATCGCCCATGTTATTCTGCACGGAAACCCCCCGTTTCAATGTACTGATTTCGTCAATATTTGGCAGTTTTGAGGTGTTAATTTTTTTGTAAAACAGGTGTTAAATTTGGCCAAAACTGATATGTAATGGACGTGATTTGTATGTGAAAAAGGGGTTTTCGGGCAGAATCACATGGGTGGTCGTGAACCCGTATATTTACATTCTCTACATCAGATAGTGTGTTTCAAGTCTCAAGGAGAGGTGATGCTTTCTAAAGTTTAACTCTTTTTTCAAAAATATGTTGTAGAGAGAAGACAGAATTGGTTTTTTTTAAAATACTAATACACACCTTAGCTAAAAGAATCATGTAATTAATGAATTTGTAATTCGCAAGTTTGAGATCAAATTTGTTTATACCAAAAAGTATGTCCAAAACTGATAGCTTTAGTCTTATATCTGTTTTTACGTATATAAAATCTTCGAAAAACAACCAAAACATTTGCACAGGTGGACAATCATAGAAAAAATGCTCAATATAATCAATTGTGTCAGGACAATACGAACACTTATTATTTCTTTTACTTGCATTTTACTTAGAAGAATATTTGTAGGTAAATATTATGCAGGATTTTCCAATGCAGGACTCTTAATCTTGTTTCTGTTGTAAACGTCTTTCGCTCTTAAACCATATAGAGGTATCTAGTCTGACACCAAATGTTCTGAACCAAAATGAGACGCACATGGAGTCACTGGTTTTTGTTGTTATAGACTAATTTCCTAATACCTTTATTTTCCTATTGAACTGACTCGCCTCGCATTTCTGATTTCCATCTTCTTTTTCGCCGTTCTGTATCCACTGAACCCAAGTCTTTGGAATAGTGTTAATTAAAATGTTATAATCTAGTACGATATTTGCTCTGTTTTAGCCCTATCATGTCTTGTAATTCCTCCAGAGTGAGTAAACGGTTTCCTCGGGAATGAATAATCTGTTTAATTATTTCAATTTCCCTTTTTCTTTTGCCAAGTTGGAAAGAACAACGTTTTGTGCTTGTAGGTGAGTAGTAAATTATTGAAGATCATTTGACTTTGAAAATTGTTGCAATTAATATCTTCCATCTTAATGACAGATTTGTTCTCTAAATAAGTCGTTAGAACCTCTTTCCAAAATTCATTGTCTATTCTTTCAAGTCCTTTAATATCTTTTCTTTTACAGTTGATATGGAAGATTCTATCACCTTTTGCCAGCTTTTCCAAATGCCATCTCGGAATAAAAACTCCACTTATGTTTTTCTGTCGCGTCAAACAGTTTTCCTGCCATTGTAAATAAAAGTATTTTTGTAGCTCAAGCATTTTTTAACATTTTAAGGACCCCCCTCTCCATACTCACCTTCCATCACTTTTTCGTTTTACTTTTTCAAATGCCTCCTATTACTTTTTTTTTTTCTGCCAGAGGAATTTATACAGTATTGTATTTATTTTATTTAGTACACTATGGGGAAGACCTATAGATTGTATTACGTATATAAATTGGCTGATCAAAAAGGTCTTTACAACCACAACTTTACCTTGAATACTCAGGTCCCATTTACTCCATTCCTTAATGATGGAATTCATTACCTCTAATCTATGAGACCAGTTGTCTTCAATGTCTCGTGCCATTTTGTTTGTTTCAAAATAAATGCCCAATATTTTCATTTTACTGACCAAAGTAAAGGGAATATTTTCCTCTTCATTCTTATTACCCATTCTCAAAACCTTAGTTTTTTGTGTATTTAATCTGAGACCAAAGAAATTCTTTCGAACTCAGTTAATATATCTAAAGCTGTAAGCATGTCTGTTCTGTTTCTCAGAAAAAGTGTTTGTGTCGTCGGCCATTTCTTTTATTTTAATATGAACTGGGCTTGTGCAATGGGGAAGTGGAACTTTAATGCCCTCTATAGAACTGTTTCTAATTTTGATCGCAAGCAGCTCTACAGTCAGTACAAACGCGAGAGGTGAAAAGGGGCAAACCTGTCTGATACCACAGGAAATATCAAAAGGTTCGGAGATCCAGCCTCCATGATTAATACTGCTTGAACTACCGTTGTTAGGAACATATACCCACCTTTTAAAGTCCACACCAAAACCAAAAACATCAAATGCGTGTAACAAAAATTTTCTGGATATGAATCGAAGGCTTTACAGTAGTCTAAATGCTAGTAGATATCCACCCTCATTACGTGTGTTTAAGTAATTTATTACATCATCAATGGACCTTAAAATTGTTGCATTATTTCTACCTTTCAGATAGCCAACCTGATCATTGTTAATTAATTTATGAATAACGTTACCAAGTCTTTCTGCTAGAACTTTTGCAAGGATTTTATAGTCTGTATTAGTCAAGGTGATTGGTCTCCAGTTTGTTAACTGTTCTCTGTCTAAGTCTTTTCCTTTGGGGTATAAAGTGATGATTCCTTGTCTTTCAGTGTAGGATAATTCACCTTTATGAAAAGATTCAATTTAAAAAAGCTTGTTACCAATTTACCTAATTTACTCCAAAAGAATTTTAAGAATTCTACTGTAATTCCGTCACAAACCAGGTGCCGACCCATTACGTAGTTTACTAAGCGCATTTGTTGCTTCCTCTAAGGTAACCAGTCCTTCACATAAGGGCCCCGTCATCATCATCTAAACGTGGAAAAACTTCTGATTCTATGAATTTGTTTGTCTTCTTCTATAACATTTTCTGCGACCGTTGTTTGGCTGTACAGATTTTATAAAACGTGACTTGCTCTTGTAAAATATCACTTTGTTTAGTTAATACTTCTCCTGTTTCTCTACGCAAACCCCTTGTTATGACTTTTCGTTTACCCCTAGCTTTTCTAAATTGCAGAAATACTTAGTGTTTCGTTCCCCATCTTCGACCCATCTAACTCTCGATCTTATCTGTGCCCCCTTTGCGTCATGCAGTTGTTTTAATTCTAATTTATGCTTTAAATGCATATATGTGGCTTGTGACTCTTCATTTGAAGGGTCTTTAATGAGCTTTTTTTTCAATTTCTGAATCTGTAGGTCTAACTTTAGTGAATCGTTTTTTCTTTTGGCATGACAATTTTTTCCAATTCGCTACAAAAGTTTCTTATTTCAATTTTCAACATTTCCCATTTATCAATACTGGACAAATTGCCATTAATATTGTCGTTAAGCTTTTATCTAATAGACTGTTCAATTTCTGTACAAAATCTTGGTTTTTTAAATAACTGTTGTTGAATTTTTCCCAAAAACTTGGACCATGAATGAATTCACACTGATTCAGCTCGACTGTCACAGCCATTATGGTCCGAGTTTGGAATGGCAGATGTTCACATGATACACAATCACTTAATACATGCTCTGTTATAAAGCAATAGTCAAGCCTACGTGCTATAAATGGACTGCATCTGTGCCATGGTATAATCATGTTCATTAACATGAAATACTCTCCAAAATCATTTAGTTCAGGTCTTTCGTTAACTTATTAAAACCTCGAACTTCATTCTCACGGTGGGGCTTGCCGATATTATATCAAGAAACATTGCTATGAACACAGTTAAAGTCTCCAAACAACATCATTTTTTTGTCACTGTACTTTTTACATTCTTCTTTTAGAAATTTGAAAAAGTCCACTTTTTCAGTACTATTATTTGGAGCATATATGTTTGCTAAGTAGAAGTCATATTTATCACATGTGACTGACACAATCAAGATTCTATTTTGTTCCATTTCTAACGTGACATTTCCCGGAAAATGTTTTTTCAACCAAAATAACTTCTCCCTTGCTCCTGTTGGTACCTCCATTATAAAAAATTTTACCTCCCCATTCTTTTTCCCATATAGATACATCACTGTCAGTTATATGAGCTTCTTGGAGACAGATCAAATCAAACTTTCCGTTTTTAAAGAAATGAAAAATTGATGTTCTTTATATTTGTTTTTTAGTCCTCTACAATTCAGTGACGTTATCCTGATTTTATCCATTATATGAAAACGTATTTGTTCTTTGCCTACGAATTTTACTAAATTCGTAGCGAAAATCATCATATTTTGACATAATGGGGGTTTTCAACTCACAATCCATTTTTAAGCGATACTCATCACAATGTAACAATGTAATCAATACCAGACGTTAGCGGGCCCCTCGTCTACACCGTAAAAGAGTGTCGTGTGACGTTTCCTGGCGGCGGGAACGCCCTCCTCTTGTTTCTGTTGCTTATTTTTCCTCTTTTGTCAGGAGACTGGCGCCCTCTCGAGACCGGCGTCTCTTAGGGGTTTCCGAGCGTTGGCGAGGCGGACTGTGCAGCTCCAGGAGGATCCCAACGTAGCCTGACGTGTGCCGGGTCGTCCTCTGTTCTGGCGGATGTTTTTCCCTCCTCCACTTTCTCCTCTCTCTGCACATTACACACCTGCCCCTCTCCTCATCCTCGCTCTCCTCCCTCTCACTCTGATCCCCATTCTTTTCATCACTCCAAAACACACTTCTCTGCTACGCTGATCAGACACAGTGAGATCACAAGCACGGTCTCCTCGTTTGTGTCCCGTCTTCTTACATGCCCTACACACCACATCATTCACGCATACCGATGCATGGTGATTATCTTCCAGACAGTTAGAACATACCACTGGCCTTTTCACTAGTTTCTGCTCTTGTGGTAGATTCTGGCTGTGAAAAAGCTGACTTTGAGTGTTTTCTCTAGGGGGACAGACGGTACTGTTATAAAAAAAAAATCGTCGTCCTGTGAGAAATCGTGTCAGTTTGTTATCGTTGTCCCCCGCTCTTTCACATTTCAAAGTGGAACGAAGTTCGCACCCCGCTTTGAGAAGGAGTGGCTCAAATTTCACTGTCAGCCACAGAAATTGGAATATTGTCTATGAAGACTTTAGTAGCCGGTTTTCTCTTCTCTTGTCTGGTCTCTCAAGACATAAGGGTTAGTGTTTACTACCTGCAGCACAATACCTCTGAGGCGAATACCTTGCACAAGTAGTAGGGACCTCGCCTCTTCAGTAGCTGGTAGACTCTCCACAACCCTCCAATCTGCTGCGCTCCAACAACTGACCCTTGTCCAGCGGTGCGTTCTGGGAGCCAAGCAGATCTCCAGAACAGTGGCTGGCGGTTGTTCGCAGTGTCCGGAATGTCTCTTGACTTTATAAAGACAGGTCGAACGCTCGCGGGCCCTATCCACAAATCGAATGCGAAAAAGACAAAGAAAAAAACAACCCAAAAAAGTAAATCGGCAGACCGTATACTGTACTGTTTGAAAAAGATTTCGCGACGGCTACAGTCCGAATACAAGAGAACTGCACGGCAGGGGAAAAAACTGTAGTAGAACACAGCTCACATTCGGTATGGTCGGAGCGCAAGTAGCACACGTCCGCTCGGCGCGGCTGTCACTCACCGAATCCCTTGTGAGACTGCTTAATGAAAAAGGAAAACACACAAAACCCACCTTTTACTATCAAACTAACGTTTATGCACAATCCGTAATTGGGAACAGCGTTCATGTTTTATGTTAGTGACTTAGAATGTTTTGCACCATGCATGTGAAGGCACTGGAACTGATTCTTTCTCTGCATGACATGAAGATGTGACCCAGTGCTGCTGACTGTACGAAGAAAAATAAGATGTTGGTGCTGTGTTTAAAATGTTGGTGCTGTATTTACAATGTTGGTGCTATATTTAAAATGTTGGTGCTGTTTTTAAAATGTTGCTGCTGTGTTTAAAATGTTGGTGTTGTAATTAAAATGTTGGTGCTGTTTTTAAAATGTTGGCGCTGTATTTAAAATGTTGGTGCTGTATTTAAAATGTTGGTGCTGTATTTAAAATGGAGGTGCTGTATTTAAAATGGTGGTGCTGTATTTAAAATGTTGCTGCTGTGTTTAAAATGTTGGTG
>CM031599.1:83381664-83384164 GCA_018398815.1 Conus ventricosus | reverse complement strand
TTCTTCTTCTTCTTCTTCTTCTTCTTCTTCTTCTTCTTCTTCTTCTTCTTCTTCTTCTTCTTCTTCTTCACAATCTTCTTCTTCTTCTTCTTCTTCTTCTTCTTCTTCTTCTTCTTCTTCTTCTTCTTCTTCTTCTTCTTCTTCTTCTTCTTCTTCTTCTTCTTCTTCTTCTTCTTCTTCTTCTCTCGTTCTTCTTCAATATTTGCTTAGACTGCAGATCATGCCTTTCATGACATCAAGCGTTCTGAATAGACTGTACAGAAAGCCACAATCCACACACTTCAAAATGTCAGTTCCCTTCTCAGACTCCCAACCCAAATCCAATCAACACGTCATAAACCTCCCACAAGAGGAATGGAGCACACACTGATAACAAACTACGCAAAGACCAGAAGGAATCCCAGTCATCCGTTTCTGAAAACTTACAGAGGAATTTAGATTCAGATGATGGACTGGTCACATCTTGTTGACACGTTTACTGCAAAGAGAACATTAGGTTGTGTAGATAATGGACTGGTCACATATTGTTAATACGTTCACTGAACATAGGGCATTGGGCTGTGCAGATCGGAGAGTGGTCACATTTACTTGACACATTCATGAAAACATGGCAGGAGGTTGTGCAGATGGCACACTGGTCGTGCCTACCCGACATAGTCACCGTAAAAAGGACATCAAGGTGTGCCGACGAGGACTAGTTACACCGAGCTGATGCATTCTTACCTACCATAGTCTGAGGACACCCTTGGCACACAACTTGCGCACAACCATCCATCATTTCTCTGTTTGTGTACTAACAGTGCTGTGTTAATGATATCCGGAAGAAGTCTTTTCTGTTGATTCCGTGAAGATCTTATTTTCAGACATTTCACTTTCTTGACTTATTTATTCATTTATCATTTATTTTTTTAAAATGCGTTTGTTTATTTATTCATACAGTTGTCTGTTTACTTACTCATGTATTTACGAAGATTAATATTCGTTCAATAATCTAATGAAAACGTTGTTGGTGATGAAGTATTAGACTCAATATCGTATACAGTTTCAATACCGTGAACTTAAAATACCAAACGAGCTAATACGGATCCTTGTGGCACTCCTGCAGAAATATTTTGGAGGTGGGATTTTTCACCTTTTATTCTGAGATGATTACTGCCTCAGACTGGTATGAGATGTAGTGTCTGAGGAAATCCTAGTAGTTTCCATTACAGCACGACAGCCTTTGGCTTTAATAGTAGAGTTTTGTGTGATAAACAATCCAATTTTTCTGACATGTCCAGGAAAATATTTGTTTAATGCTCTCCATTTGAAAGAGGTACAGAGTTCATTATAAATGAAAGTAACCGTGGGGTTCTCAAATCACCAGGGAAGAATCAACACAGAAGGGGCCGGGGACTAAGAATGGCATTTGTTTTATAAAGGAACGTCTGTGTCCATGCATATACTTTAGGAGTACCTTTCCATTGCAGCATGATAATTAGCTCGACTGATAATTACCACACAGTTTTAAATACCCTTTTATGAATATGCACACCACAATCATCTCCCCATCCTCCATTTGCATTTTTTTTTATAATGATGGGAATCTGCTTGTACGAAGACATCTTGTTAAATAGTGTGATGAGAGGAAAGGGATGTGATACGAGATGAAGTTGTCAATGAAATATAGTGAAAGTGGTCATAACCCCACACTCAACCGGGACCGGGGCAGACACACCTTGCCATCGGTGTACAACACCCTCATCGTTCAGTCACATGACCAGGGTTCGACCCGTGGTCGTGTGCACTGAACGCCAGTTCACCCAGTAGCCACACCACCACTGAAGAAGCCAGACGGAGGTCTGTCGAAAGCTCCAAGTAAGTGCTATTCCCAGCTGAGTGACCTGTGTAAATCCGGTAGTCGTTATGGTCATAACCAGTTGCTTTGTTTTTCTAGGATATTCATAGCGTCAGTCGACCCCAGTTCGCGAGGAATTTGAACTCAGCCACCACGAGAGCAAAATCTGAAAGTCCACATTACTTGTACGATTTGTCTTTGAGAGCAAAATCTGAAAGTCCACATTACTTGTACGATTTGTCTTTGAGAGCAAAATCTGAAAGTCCACATTACTTATACGATTTGTCTTTGAGAGCAAAATCTGAAAGTCCACATTACTTGAACGATTTGTCTTTGAGAGCAAAATCTGAAAGTCCACATTACCTGTACGATTTGTCTTTGAGAGCAAAATCTGAAAGTCCACATTACTTGTACGATTTGTCTTTGAGAGCAAAATCTGAAAGTCCACATTACTTGTACGATTTGTCTTTGAGAGCAAAATCTGAAAGTCCACATTACTTGTACGATTTGTCTTTGAGAGCAAAATCTGAAAGTCCACATTACTTGTACGATTTGTCTTTGATGATGATCAGGGAGGATGATGAAAATGACGCAATGGAGCTTCACTTCATTCTGGTTTGAAAAATGCATGACACAGCAACAGTCTTTGCTCTCTCTATCAAT
>CM031599.1:83364164-83371664 GCA_018398815.1 Conus ventricosus | reverse complement strand
TGTGTGTGTGTGTGTGTGTGTGTGTGTGTGTGTGTGTGTGTGTGTGGTGTGTGTGTGTGTGTGAAAAGTTGACTGTCATATTTTTGGATTGCCTTTTGTATTTCAGGCTAATATTCTTTTCACTATTTAGATGGTTCGTTGATTTTGAAGTCACATATTGTGGTTTTTTTCTGCTTCATCGAGGGCAAGATGTAAAAAAGCCTGTATTGTGCTTATTCTTTATCCCTCATTAAAAAAGATTCGTTCGTTCGTTCGTTCGTTCTCTCTCTCTCTCTCTCTCTCTCTCTCTCTCTCTCTCTCTCTCTCTCTCCTCTCTCTCTCTCTCTCTCTCTCTCTCTCTCTCTCTCCTCTCTCTCTCTCTCTCTCTTACGCGGACATACGCGGGCGAACACTTTCTGATGCCAGAGAACAATGTAACAATCTGAATTCAATCCACTGTGACCAGCAGGGTTCTAGTAGACAAAATGTTACTCAGGGGAAACCCAAACCACCCCATGAAACATCCCCTCTATTGTGACCTGATTCTGCTCAGGAGGAACCCAAACAACCCATGAAACATCCCCTCTAATGTGACCTGATTCTGCTCAGGAGGAACCCAAACCACCCCATGAAACATCCCTCTATTGTGACCTGATTCTGCTCAGGAGGAACCCAAACCACCCCATGAAACATCCCCTATATTGTGACCTGATTCTACTCAGGAGGAACCTGAACCACCCCATGGAACATCCCCTCTATTGTGACCTGATTCTACTCAGGAGGAACCTGAACCACCCATGAAACATCCCCTCTATTGTGACCTGATTCTACTCAGGAGGAACCTGAACCACCCCATGAAACATCCCTTCTATTGTGACCTGATTCTACTCAGGAGGAACCCAAACCACCCCATGAAACATCCCCTCTATTGTGACCTGATTGTACTCAGGAGGAACCCAAACCACCCCATGAAACATCCCCTCTATTGTGACCTGATTCTACTCAGGAGGAACCCAAACCACCCCATGAAACATCCCCTCTATTGTGACCTGATTTTACTCAGGAGGAACCTGAACCACCCCATGAAACATCCGCCCCTCTATTGTGACCTGATTCTACTCAGGAGGAACCCAAACCACCCCATGGAACATACCTGCAAGATCCTGCTGGATAATGTCTTGTTTAGAATATACAAGAATTAGAACGATGATACTCGGCATCAAAGTATCAGCAGCATTGCAGGATGTCCTCTGTCGAGCGACCTGTCAAAGTTCTCTGTATTCTACAGACACTGTGTCTGCCACAGAGCCATCCTGTCACACCCTGATTGAGACCCTGGGGAGGAGCTGGATGAGGGAAATCCCTTTGAGGCCAGTGTCACACTATCAAGTCAGGAGGATTGGCACTGTTTCGAAAATCTCCTCTAGGCCAATATCACAATATGATGAGGCTTGGAGGATGGGCTTTCTGGTGTAAATCCCTTTGAGGCCAGTATCTCACTCTAATGAGGCTAGGAGGATGGGTATTATTGTAGAAATCCCTGTAAGGTCAGGAGCAGACGTCGGAATACTCAGCTGAAACAAGCTTTCCAAAGATACACAACTGCAGCAAATTGCAGTTCTAAACTGTTTTGTTCAAGGAATGACACTCAGTACACTGCTCATTTCCAAGCGCTTTTGCTAAAACTGTATCACATTAAAAAAAGAAAACTTTCAGAGAGCGTTACACAAGAGAGAAGTACATTTCCATGCTGTTTTATTAGAGGTTAGTCACACCATAGAATGCCAGTTTCCACGCTGTTTCGTTAAAGCTATATCACACGAAGAAATGCCCATTTCCACGTGATTTGGTAAAAGGGATGTCACACGATAGAATGCCAGTTTCTAAGCTGTTTCCACAATTTCATTTTCGAGTGAGGCCTTCTCACACGGCAAACATTTGCCTCGCATGGCTGTTGACGTCAGTTTGTTCAGTTTGTAGACAACACACTTCCATCACCCTCTCTATGGACTACTGACCATAATATGGCGACATGCTGTAATACTATAGCGGCGTGATGTCGCCCAGATCGGACATGTCGAGAGAATGATAGCTAAGATCATTTGAATGAGCGATAATAATCGCTACCGAAATTTTTAAAGGGTTCTCAAGCACCAGCTTCAGAGTAAACTATTTAGAGCTTTCTCCATCATTTGACACTGATAACAGACCAGTAACAGCTCTTTTCTTTTGTTAATTTGAAGAGAAATCAGAAATCAACCAACTTGAACCTCACCGTGGGCTTCAGTGCTAGAGATAAAATCGATGGTTTTGATAGTAGATCATTTTCAATTCAGTTCAATAAACAAAGGTCATTTGATCTATTTTTAAAACATGCATCGGCCTGCCTAAAGAAGACCCAATAGGTCGAAACGTATTGTGTCTACTTGTAATTTGTTTGTTCCTTCTTTGGCGGTTCAGTAGTTGTAATTTTGTTCTATATTTAACTGTCCGCCTGCAGTCACTTTATGTGGAAATCATCCTATAAAGATAAACAGTACTCTTTTTTACCGTAGAAAAATAAAGTCGATGTCGGCTTTGCTGAGAAGTTTTATTTCAAAAAAGTCAAAATCGGATATTGTGGGGCTGTTAATGTTTTATGGCGCAGGTTTTACAGAGTACTTTAGGGGAAAAAAAGCAATTTATCCTAAAGTACCGCATGAAACCCTTACACTTTTGCTTGTGGGCTTCATGTCTCTAAACCACTGACACTTTATGCCAAGACAATGAATACAAAATGTATCACTGAATCAAATATTATTGTTGAAACGCAGCGCTGGAAAACTCGATGCCGAGCTTCAATATGCATATTAGTGTCTGCTTGTTCATGACAACAGAATGTTTGTTTGTTTTTTAAATCAACAACGTCTCAACATTTTAAAACTCCATCTATGGTTTATAACACTAAACGTAAGCTAAGAAATTCAGAAAAAAGAAATTAATCAAATGCTCTTGAAATTGACCCTTGCGATATAATATTTATACACCTGTTTTCAGCTTTCTTCTTCTGTTATGAAATTATATCGGTTTAATGAGTTTACAATTATTTATTGTGTTGTAATGGACAACATTTGATGTACCGTTTTTCCTGCATGATTAAATATGTTACTTTTATGTTTGTTATGATGTCATGAAGTAAGCATCGAATGATCCATTTTTCGTGTATCCAACCTTAGGGCATTCATAGCAAAGATCTTTGTCTTTATGTTTGACACCAGTTTCACTGAAACAAACAAAGAACAAACAAATAAACACACACATTTTGCAAGTCTAGTGCACAATATAAAATGGAAAAAAACGTGCGATCCCTTCAATATCTACAGAGGATTGTGGCGAACTATGATCACACATTCGCACCGGTCAAAATCTCTTTATGAACAGAAATATGCGCGTGCTCGCGCGCTCACACAACACATACACACACATAAACAAGCACACACACACACACACACACACACACACACACACACACACACACACACACACACACACACACACACACACACACACACACACACACACACACACACACACACACACACACACAGCCGTCTAATATCACTATGTGGATAGACGTTAAATTGAAGACAACAACAACAACAACAACAACAACACACACACACACACACACACACACAGACACACACACACACACACACACACACACACACACACACACACACACACACACACACACACACACACACACACACACACACACACACACACACACACACACACACACACACACACAGCCGTCTAATATCACTATGTGGATAGACGTTAAATTGAAGACAACAACAACAACAACAACACACACACACACACAGACACACACACACACACACACACACACACACACACACACACACACACACACACACACACACACACACACACACACACACACACACACAGACACACACACACACACACACACACACACACACACACACACACACACACACACACACACACACACACACACACACACAGCCGTCTAATATCACTATGTGGATAGACGTTAAATTGAAGACAACAACAACAACAACAACAACAACAACAACAACACACACACACACACACACACACACACACACACACACACACACACACACACACACACACACACACACACACACACACACACACACACACACACACACACACACACACACAAGCGCGCACGCCTCATATGTCCATGTACGCAAAGTAACGGTACAGGCTAATACAGAACGAAACTTGTGCGAACGCTGCACAATATTCAGACGAATATTACAGTCTAGGAATTGGCACATTCCGGACGGACGAAACATTCAAAGAAACATTTGCTATCAATTTGTAAGCCCTGACGATAAGGAGGTGGCAGAATGAGTGTAAAGATTGAAGACAAATTCTATTAGCATTGTTAAACTTTTTCTTCAGAGTTTGGATGAATGTCTCACTCAAAAAATATTTATGTATGTATATATGTATGTATGTATGTATGTATGAATATATGTATGTATGTATGTATGTATGCATGTATGTATGTATGTATGTATGTATGTATGCATGCATGCATGCATGCATGCATGCATGGACGGACGGACGGTCGGACGGACGTACGTACGTACGTACGTACGTACGTACGTGTGTGTGTGTGTGTGTGTGTGTGTGTGTGTGTGTGTGTGTGTGTGTGTGTGTGTGTGTGTGTGTGTGTGTGTGTGTGTGTGTGTGATTTTCTTTATTTCTGTCCTTGTTTACTTACTTTTGAACAGCTGTCTTTGTAAGTCTCCGCGTTTTCCTGACATTTTGTTTAATCTGCTTTTTTTTTTGCATCTGTTTTTTTTTCTCCAGAATCATGAACTTCAAGAAACTAGGTCACATGAAATGGTAGGAAATCGTGCACTGCACGAGAACTAAAACGATAAAGAATTCTTCTAACTGAAGAAAAACGATAAAGAAACATTCTTCTGGCTTTAAAAAAACGATCAAGAAACATTCTTAGGGCTGAAGAAAAACGATGAAGAAACATTCTGCTGACTGAAGAAAAACGATGAAGAAACATTCTTCTGACTGTAGAAAAACGATAAAGAAACATTCTTCTGACTGAAGAAAAACGATCAAGAAATATTCTTCTGACTTAAAAACATCTTCAAAAGTACATGGCTTATCGGCCGATCGTTAGACAGCGCAAAGTCGGTTTTCAAGAAATTCCGAACAAAAGGACTAAAACGTATAAGAAATTAAAGACAATCTGGAACAAACTGAAGTAACAGAGATGTACAAAAAGGCTGTTTATCTGTTTGAATTCACGCGTTAACCATAGGAGTTATAGAAAGTGAGAAAGAAGGGAGAAGCGTGAGTCGAACAAATCAGGAGAATAGAGGCATGAGGATGTTCTTCATCTGAAAATAATCTGGTGCATTCAAGTAACACAGAATCTGTAGGGATAGCAAGAGGACGGGATGGGAGAAGGAGTAATAGGAAAGTTGGGCGGAAGGAGGGGAGAAGGGGAGGGATACAGGGATATCCAGATTCGCCGTTTTTCAATTTGCCCTGTTCCATCCCCAACTCCCTATCGCCCTCCGGCTGTCTGGCACCTCTTGTGTTTGAGGCGTCGTTTCGATCCATGTCAGAGATCCCAAATATATGAACGTAATATCAAATTGCTCTTTTATGAAGGAAAATAACGCATAAGACTCAGGTTCGCGAGCTCGCACGCGCGCGCGCACGCACGCACACACGCACGCATACACGCACGCGCGCACGCACGCACGCACGCACGTACGCACACACACACACACACGCACGCATGCACGCGCGCGCGCACACACACACACACACACACACACACACACACACACACACACACACACACACACACACACACACACACACACACACACACACACACACACATCACACACACACACACTCACACACACACACACACACACACACACACACACACACACACACACACACACACACACACACACACACACACACACACACACTCACTCACTTACTCACTCACTCGCACACACTCAACAAAAAGAGAGCAGTTATTCGAAATTTCACAGCCATCAAGCAAGCATGCAGTTGATGTCCTCGAGAAAAAAAGGGTGGGCGAAAGGCACCCCACCCTCTCTCTCTCCCCTCTCTCTCTCTCCTCACTCTCTCTCTCTCTCTCTCTCTCTCTCTCCTCTCTCTCACACACACACACACACACACACACACACACACACACACACACACACACACACACACACACACACACACACACACACACACACACACACACAACAACAACAACGACAACAACAACAACAACAACAACAACAATAAAAGAGCAGTTATTCAAAATTTCACAGCAATCAAGCAATCATGCAATGGATTTCCTTTCACATTCTATGATGACGTAGAAATAAAAGGACAACCCGAAAACGACTGACAGTGTGAAATGTCACAGGTTTTTTTTTTTTTTTTTTTTTTTAATGTTGTACTGGTGTCAGTTTGTCCTGACAGGGTAAAATGAAAAAGGGCAAATGGAATCCTGGACAGTGGGGGTGGGGTTAGAAATGGGGAAGGGGGACTGTCTGCATCCCACGTTCAGTTTAGCATTGAACATCTCATGTTATAACAGGAAGAACCTCGTTCTGTCCTGCGCTTGGTGTGCCAGGCTCAGCAGTATAGCATTCTCTCATTATTTGCTGTGCGTTTCAGTGCACACTTGCTCCAGATTTCCCTTAACGGTATTGACTTCACACAAATCAAGATGATGATGTGAGGCACTCATTATTTAGGATTTCCTACGTTTCCCAGTCTAATCTAGTTTCTCTGGATCATTCTAGCCACCAGTGAGGACAGATTGTGGTATTTTGGTGATTATAATTGTGCAAACAAGATAGACTATTTTGTTGGTTGTAGTTGGACAAGACGGACTATTCAATTTTAGCTCTTACTCAACTTTAACGTTAGCAAATTGCCATTAACACACACACATTGAAAAATAGATGCTGCATGTGGTCAGATGCATTTCTATGTCTTCTGTGTTCCATGTTCAGTAAGCTACAAACATGTGCTTTTTTTCCAGTATATTTGGATCCATTTTGATCCAGACTCTTTGGATCGAGTCCCATATACTTTCTAACCCAGATCTTGTCACAGCCTCTTTGCGAAGCAGATCGCTGTGCGTCAGACTCGGCTTTGATGTCCATCCTCCGTGTTTGTAAGCAAAGAGAAAGCTGGCCCTGTTTCTGGGTTTGTAGGAAGAGGGTTTTCTTCCTTCACACGCGCCAGCCGACATGAATTTTGGAAGAGGTCCTTTAATCTTTATACTCACCGAAGATGAGTCCCCCCCCCCCCCCTTGCTTCCTCTCTTGATTCTTCCTCCTCTCTACTCTCTCCTTCTTATTTCCTCTCTGTTATCAGTTGACGTTCTTGAGAAAAAGGCCCTTTCTTCACACACTGGTGTGTGTGTGTGTGTGTGTGTGT
>CM031599.1:83354164-83356664 GCA_018398815.1 Conus ventricosus | reverse complement strand
CTCCTTCCTCTCCTCTCCCCCCCCCACCCGCTCCTTCACCAATCCCAACACGCAAGTGATGTATCTTTTCATTAGTTACATTGATTGTGCAGGAAGCTATGTGTTGTTTTCAGAGAGAAAGAGTCCGAGAGACAGACAGAGAGAGAGAGCGTGTTCTGAAAATGAAGGTCAGAAGGTTGGGAGCGTTGAGGGGGAAAACCGAGTCACGCATCGTGACGTGCCGCACGCTCCATTAAGACAAAGAGCACGAAGGCGTCTGGTTGGATACATTTTCACTCCCAGCAATCAGCCCTCTGCTCCCCCTTCAGGCCTGTCTAGGATGGTCATGGTAAGCGTCTGGCCAAGGTCCAACCTTGCTGTGACTGAGTGTAATAGTTACAAGGGGAATGCCACGTAAACGAAGATGGTTCTTTAGAACCCATGACTAGTGTTTCCGAGGGGGTGATGGACAGGAGAAAGCTGTGGAGATGTGCCTAACGTGTTGTAAACTGTGGGAACTAGGGAGTGGGCAGAGGTTTTATGCTTTGACACAGACCTTTCGTGACTGATAGGAAAGGAGGACAAACACAGGAGTTCGTTCATGCATGGCTGAACTATATACCGGGAGCACTGCTTTTAATACGTTCGCACAGTACATGTTCATAGGCATTTAACGCTGTTACACAATCGATGACGAACAGTCTTAATTCACCTGCGCTTCCTCTACGAATGACTAGACAAGCTGCTGTTTGGATGATGACAGCCGTCATGGGTCCATCCACTCACTGGTCTCTAGTTGAATCCATGATACCCGAAAACAGGATGAATGTGTCGGTTCAATGTATGGTTCCCGCATTTCAAGCGATTGTCTTAAAACACAGTAAATTGTAAAGTACCAGCGGGAATACACTCAGGAATCTGAAACAAACAAAAAGGGTTTTGAGACGGTGCATTTAGAAACATCAGAAATACGATCTGGAAACAGCACACAAACACACAAACATACGTGCGGGTACAGTTGCAGACAGACAGACAAAAACACACGCACACACACACACACACACACAACACACACACAACACACACACACACACACACACACACACACACACACACACACACACACACACACACACACACACACACACACACACACACACACACACACACACACACACACACACACACACACACACACACACACACACACACACACACACACACACACACACACACACACACACACACACACCACACACACACACACACACCACACACACACACACACACACACACACACACACACACACACACACACACGTTCACACGCACACACACACACACACACACACACACCACACACACACATGCGCGCAGCAGCATGCAAGCCACACACACACACACACACACACACACACACACACAACACACAACAACACACACACACACACACACACAAACACACACACACACACAACACACACAACACACACTGTGGTTGTGTGCGTCCATTCAGAAGTTTAAAATGTTGTTATTCTTGTAAACAACATTACAAACAGTTTGAATCCAGGTCAAGGAAACAACCAATGTGAAATAATTGTCGCTGGAGTTTTCAGTAACTCTCTTGCCTAATCGACGCGTCAATTGCCTACACCAATGCATCTTCTAATTTGCTTTCCTCGTGTTAACTGTGTTTGTGGGGATGTTAGCAACTCAGTTCACGTCGAATGTGACAAAAGGTTCGTCTTTAATTGCCATTTCCGTGTAACAGAATAAATGGATTTCTATTTCACTCTGCCTGGCTAGTCTGTTTCTCTTTTTTATCCCCCCCTCCCGCCCCCGGTCCTTCCCCAGTCCCCCTCTCTTTCTCCCCCCCCCCCCTCACCGCACCTCCTTCTCTCAATCTCCCTTATTGTAGTTGCCGCTGCTAGTACAAATGCTGTTACTGTTGCTCTGTCTACGACCCTCACATTCAAGAAAGGAGCAAAAAATGGTTAATTACATGAATGATGCAGAAAACGTTAAAATGCTATGCTTTAACGATTTGACGACTTGATAGTTGTCAGTAACCCACAAAGTACGTTTACATTCGCGATACGTACTGACTGATCTTAGATGAGAGTAAACTTGTAACGAACCTTTAATTGAAAAAGGTAAACAAGTGAACAAATGATCGACAACAAAAACGTTTTGAAGATGAAATTAAAACTAAGATGAAGGGAATGAAAACACAGAGAAGGAAAGAGTTCTGAGTGTAACAATCAGTCATAACTAAGCCATAAAAATAACATTTTCAACTATGAGAAAAGAAAGACAGAGTTTAAAATCAATCAAGTAAACAATATCTTGTCATTAAAAAAAATAAAGCAAAACAAAGCCCAAAGAACATCAAACAACATAAAAATCTTAACCACTATGAGAAAAAAGAAAGCGTGAAACAGAAAAAGAAATCAGCAATCGCATTGTCATCAATAAAACGACATAAAAATGTTTTCCACCAGAGAAAAGGAAGACATAGATT
>CM031599.1:83334164-83349164 GCA_018398815.1 Conus ventricosus | reverse complement strand
CATTGTCCACGGTAGGCAGTGGCCATTGCACACATTGTCCACAGTAGGCAGTGACCATTGCACACAGTAGTCAGTGACCATTGCACACATTGTCCACAGTAGGCAGTGACATTGCACACATTGTCCACGGTAGTCAGTGACCATTGCACACGTTGTGCACAGTAGGCAGTGACCATTGCACATATTGTCCACAGTAAGCGGTGACCATTGCACACATTGTCTACGTTGGTCTTTAGCAAACCGTTCTGCAATGTCTGTCTACCTATTTGACGAATTAAATGATCTTTTTCTGTCATGGGGACGTGGAGACATTTCATTGGTTTCCATAATCTGTTTCTACACTTTCTTTTAAGCCAAAAATGACAGATCAAGCAGATTGACAGGCATTTACCACACAACCCAGTCCTTTTCCATCTTAAGAATGTGAGTAATTTTGCTACCATATTAGTGCCTTTCTTCTTCTTCTTCTTCTTCTTCTTCTTCTTCTTCTTCTTCTTCTTCTTCTTCTTCTTCTTCTTCTTCTTCTTCTTCTTCTTCTTCTTCTTCTTCTTCTTCTTCTTCTTCGCCGTTGTCGTCGTCGTCGTCGCCATTGTCTTCTTCTTCTTCTTCTTCTTCTTCTTCTTCTTCTTCTTCTTCTTCTTCTTCTTCTTCTTCTTCTTCTTCTTCTTCTTCTTCTTCTTCTTCTTCTTCTTCTTCTTTCTCCTCCTCCTCCTCCTCCTCCTGCTCCTCCTGCTTCTTCTTCTTCTTCTTCTTCTTCTTCTTCTTCTTCTTCTTCTTCTTCTTCTTCTTCTTCTTCTTCTTCTTCTTCTTCTTCTTCTTCTTCTTCTTCTTAGCCGTCGTCGTCGTCGTCGTCTTCTTCTTCTTCTTCTTCTTCTTCTTCTTCTTCTTCTTCTTCTTCTTTCTTCTTCTTCTTCTTCTTCTTCTTCTTCTTTTCTTCTTCTTCTTCTTCTTTGCTAGTATGTGATTGTTTTTTTTTCATGTGTGAGTTTTGCCACTTGACTCTGAAAGTGCTGGGTATGGTTGGCTGAACAATTGTAATAAAACATATAAAACTGTCTGTATTTCTTATCTATCCACACCTTACAGATCTTTGTTGCTTTAGTGAACATCGGCGTCCTTTCTCTCTGTCTCTCTCTCTCTCTCTCTCTCTCTCTCTCTCTCTCTCGCTCTCTCTCTCTCTCTCTCTCTCTCTCTCTCTCTCTCTCTCTCTCCTCTCTCTCTCTCTCTCTCTCTCTCTCTCTTCCTTTGAGTCACTATGTCATGAGATTGAGAACTGCAGAGCAATGAAAAAAAAAAGACCATTCTGTGTGCGTGTGTGCGTGCGTGCGTGGATGGGAGCATGGGTGCGAATGTATGTGGGTACGCGCGCGCGCGCTCTGTGTCTGTGTGTCTGTGTATCTGTGTGTCTGTGTCTGTGTTTTCAATTGATAAGGAGAGAACGTATAATTCACTTTTTTTTCACCGACTACTCTTAACAGCGCCGAACGCGAAATATTTTCTCTTTTAACTCAATATTCAGGTGATTCTGTTCTGCTACATTTCGACAAATGGGAGTCGCAATCTCTGTGTAGAATATTAATACACGCTATTGCTTTTGCTGTAATCTCCTCCGCCTCTTCTTCTTCTTCTTCTTCTTCTTCTTCTTTTTCTTCTTCTTCTTTTTCTACATGGCTCTGTCTGTCTGTCTGTCTGTCTGTCTGTCTGTCCTATCTGTCTGTCTGTCTGTCTCTCTTCCCCGTCTCTCTCATTCTCTCTCTGCCTCCCTCCTCTCTCTCTCTCATCTCTCTCTCTCTCTCTCTATCTCTCTCTCTCTCTCTCTCTCTCTCTCTCTCACTTTTCTTCTTCTTCATCTTCTTCTTCTTCTTCTTCTTCTTCTTCTTCTTGCCATTAGAACGTCATATCCATCACCATCTATCATCTTTTATTGAGAAACATAAACTGTTGTATATCAATCAGTCAGGATTTAGGAAACTACATTCACGTGAAACGGCTTTGTGTCGGATCACAAATTTGTGGCTAAAAGATATCAACAACAGGAAAGCAGTTGGTGTAGTGTTTATTGATTTAACAAAGGCTTTTGATTTAATTAATCACAATATACTGCTAAAAAAGCTAAATGTTTACGGCGTCGACAACAATACGGAATCATTTTTAGATCTTATTTGTCGAACCGTACGCAATCTGTTTTTTCACGAGGTGTTATTTCTTCTAAGAGACTGTTGCCAAGAGGCGTGCCACAGGGATCAATCTTAGGTCCCCTGTTGTTCTCCCTCTACATAAATGATCTCCCTTTATCAATTCAAAATGCAGTGTGTGATTTGTTCGCTGATGATACATATTTACAATACTCTAGTCATAGGATCGATGAAATTAATTATCATTTAAATGCAAGCATGAAATCAGTGGAAGACTGGTGTGATTCAAATGGCATGCTTGTTCATCCTCATAAAACCGAGTCTGTGTTAACATGTGCACGTCAAAAAAGACAAGTCATAAAAGAAGTAAAATTAAAAATAATGTACAAAGATAAAACAATAAAACAAGTTGCAAAGCACAAATTATTAGGCATCGTCATCGATGAACATCTTTCCTGGCACGATCAGATCCATAACCTAATCAAACAAGTCTCGTGTTGTGTGTTCCAGCTGTTACAGATAAAACACTTTCTCAACGAACATTCACGAAAAATGTATTATTTTGCTTTTGTTCAGGCTCGATTAGACTACTGCTCTATTATCTGGGGTAAGTGTGCGCCATCTACTTTAAAACCACTTTGTTCATTGCAAAACGAGCCATTAAGATGATCAGCTGTCAGAAACAATCCGATCCTTCTATGCGTGATTTATTTAGGTACAATAGCATATTGCCTCTTCACTCATGTATAACATTCAACACTCTGATTCTTATGCACAAAATTGTTCATGACGCATGCCCAGATTATTAAAAAATCAATAGTACATTTACATCACCATCAAGATTCGCTCAGATTCATTATTCCTAAAGCTAATTTAGATTTATTCAAAACAAGTTTCTCCTTCTGTGGCTGTAAAGAATGGAACACACTTCCAGCAAAACAGAAATATCTCCCAATTATCAGCTTTTAAAAATGAAGTAAAGTTACTTCTTTTTGATACTCATGACTGATCTATGCGTAGACATTAGCCTGACTATACATACTTGCCGGAGAAAAAAAAGTGTACTGTTGATAAACGATGCATTTGATTCAGGTGTGTGTGTGTGTGTGTGTGTGTGTGTGTGTGTGTGTGTGTGTGTGTGTGTGTGTGTGTGTGTGTGTGTGTGTGTGTGTGTGTGTGAGAGAGAGAGAGAGAGAGAGAGAGAGAGAGAGAGAGAGAGAGAGAGAGAGAGAGAGAGAGAGAGAGAGAGAGAGGAGAGAGAGAGAGAGAGATTTTAAGCATGAAATCGTTATATTGATGTTATTTTGTAATTCGATGTTACCTTACTTTTTAAACTGTAGTTGTTATTGGGCAGAATTGTGAAAAGGCCTTCAATGAGCCTAATTCTCAACCCATTAAAGATTCATTCATTCATTCATTTCTTCTTCTTCTTCTTCTTCTTCTTCTTCTTCTCTTCTTCTTCTTCTTCTTCTTCTTCTTCTTCTTCTTCTTCTTCTTTTTCTTCTTTTTCTTCAGTGTTTTCATTCTATGCTCGGTCTGTCTGTCTGTCTGTATGTCTGTCTGTCTATCTCTCCTCTCTCTCTCTCTCTCTCTCTCTTCTCTATCTCTCTCTCTCTCTCTCTCTAACTCCCTCTCTTCTTCTTCTTCTTCTTCTTCTTCTTCTTCTTCTTCTTCTTCTTCTTCTTCTTCTTCTTCTTCTTCTTCTTCTTCTTCTTCTTCAGTGTTTTCATTCTATGCTCTGTCTGTCTGTCTGTATGTCTGTCTGTCTGTCTGTCTCGCTCTCTCTAACTCCCTTTCTCTCTTCTTCTTCTTCTCTTGCTCCCTCCTCCTCCACATCCTCTCCTCCTCCCCTCCTCCTCCTCCTCCTCCTCCTCCTCCTCCTCCTCCGCCTCCTCCTCCTCCTCCTCCTTCTTCTTCGTCTTCTTTTTCTACTGCTACAACTACTACTACTACTACTACTACTACTACTACTACTACTACTACTACTACTACTACTACTACTACTACCTCAATATTTTCTTTTCTGCTCTCTCTCTCTCTCTCTCTCTCTCTCTCTCTCTCTCTCTCTCTCTCTCTCTCTCTCTCTCTCTCTCTCTCTCTCTCTCTCTCGTTATGTCAGTGATTTTCCAGAGTATAGAAAGAGAAGGGGGAGAAGGAGTAGACAATGATTATCAGGTAGTTTACATTTCTCATGCGCTGATTTCCTGATCGTTTTTTTTTTTTTTTTTGTTTTTTTTGTTTTTGGTCTCTTTATTTTCTTAGCGGAGAGTAGATCTAAAAGCATAAACTTCTTCAACTCTCCTCTTGAAATTAAATGTGTTCATTTCTTCGCTCGTTCGTTGGTTGTTCTCCTTTTCCTCCTACTCTTCAACCTCCCGTCCTCTTCCTTGCTCTCAGTCCTCATTCAGCTCCAATCTCTTCATGTTCATTCAGCTCCAGTCTCTTCGTGTTCATTCAGCTGCTCCAGTCTCTTCGTGTTCATTCAGCTCCAGTCTCTTCGTGTTCATTCAGCTCCAGTCTCTTCGTGTTCATTCAGCTCCAGTCTTTTTGTGTTCATTCAGCTCCAGTCTCTTCGTGTTCATTCAGCTCCAGTCTCTTCATGTTCATTCAGCTCCAGTCTCTTCGTGTTCATTCAGTTCCAGTCTCTTCATGTTCATTCAGCTCAAGTCTCCTCGTGTTCATTCAGCTCCAGTCTCTTCATGTTCATTCAGCTCCAGTCTCTTCATGTTCATTCAGCTCCAGTCTCTTCATGGTCATTCAGCTCCAGTCTCTTCGTGTTAGTTCATTCAGCTCCAGTCTCTTCATGTTCATTCAGCTCCAGTCTCTTCATGTTCATTCAGCTCCAGTCTCTTCGTGTTCATTCAGCTCCAGTCTCTTCATGTTCATTCAGCTCCAGTCTCTTCATGTTCATTCAGCTCCAGTCTCTTCATGTTCATTCAGCTCCAGTGTGCTCGTGTTCATTCAGTTCCAGTCTCTTCATGTTCATTCAGCTCCAGTCTCCTCGTGTTCATTCAGCTCCAGTCTCTTCATGTTCATTCAGCCCCAGTCTCTTCATGTTCATTCAGCTCCAGTCTCCTCGTGTTCATTCAGCTCCAGTCTCTTCATGTTAATTCAGCTCCAGTCTCTTCATGTTCATTTAGCTCCAGTCTCTTCATGTTCATTCAGCTCCAGTCTCTTCATGTTCATTCAGCTCCAGTCTCTTCATGTTCATTTAGCTCCAGTCTCTTCATGTTCATTCAGCTCCAGTCTCTTCATGTTCATTCAGCTCCAGTCTCTTCGTGTTCATTCAGCTCTAGTCTCTTCATGTTCATTCAGCTCCAGTCTCCTCGTATTTATTCAGCTCCAGTCTCTTCATGTTCATTCAGCTCCAGTCTCCTCGTGTTCATTCAGCTCCAGTCTCTTCATGTTCATTCAGCTCCAGTCTCTTCATGTTTATTCAGCTCCAGTCTCCTCGTGTTCATTCAGCTCCAGTCTCTTCATGTTCATTCAGCTCCAGTCTCTTCATGTTCATTCAGCTCCAGTCTCTTCATGTTCATTCAGCTCCAGTCTCTTCGTGTTCATTCAGTTCCAGTCTCTTCATGTTCAGTCAGTCTCTTCGTGTTCATTCAGCTCCAGTCTCTTCGTGTTATCCGCGTGCTTTCGTTTTAAAACATCCATCGTCTATTTCTTTTGCAGTCCACATATCACTGTAAATGGTCAGACTGAAATTTCTGTTACCTGCAATCTGCTGCGCTGGCACCGCCAGACATTGCGCTTTCACACTGATGCCTAAAGTCCCCGATTACGTGTGACGTCCGATGCATGCTTCAAGTGTTCAAAAGATGGCATCTGAACATGAAACTCAATAGAATGACTGTGGCTTGAAAACTCCCCCACCCCACCCCCTCGCCAATAAGTAATTGGGTACTCAGCTCAGTGAGCAAAGCGAAAGGAGAGATATGCTCCTAAGACTATCAAACTCGACCTCGCTTCATCTCCATTGTTGTGTGATTGTTTTCATATATTTTGTCACACATTGCTCATAATGTCATCATCTCCATGATATCTGGCTGTTTCCTTTCTGTTTTCAAAGCTGCTATTATGTTTCGAAAGAAGAAGAAGAAGAAGAAGAAAGAAGAAGAAGAAGAAGAAGAAGAAGAAGAAGAAGAGAAGAAGAAGAAGAAGAAGAAGAAGAAGAAGAAGAAGATGCTCCTATGGACCCGATTTGTTAAGAAAAACTTTCTGTCAAAAAACAATCGTCCTTTCACAACTATTTTCTTTTAACGCAACAAAACCACCTTAGAAATCTCCATTGTCTGTTTATGAGAAATGTATCATCAGCATAGCATTCCTGGTGATTGCATATGATATGCTTTTAGGTGTCAGTGGCATTATGGTTCCACTTTTGTATTGTTCAGTCCATGTTCGGCATTGGACACTGAGATAGCTTACGTTTCTTCACAAGCATCACCGCTCTATTGGCATCAAAGACCATCTCTTCCTTAACTGGCTGACCATACCCAGACTGCTTCCAGATATGGCGGTCACTCGTAATCCAGGTCATACTGAGTTCCTCAGAGTTCATATTAGGACATATTTAGTATGTGCTCTGCGCTTATCTGTTACTTCGATTGTTAGCGGCAGGCATGCACTGTCTCATGAGAACATTACTGACGACAGACAGAGTAACTAAACCAATTGACCAGTCTGGGGGACGTTGACCGATTGGAAAGGATTGCATAATTTGAACAATAACCAACTGACCTGTCGGGGGACGTTGACCGATTGGAAAGGATTGCATATTTGAACAATCAGGGATGGCCCACAACAAACTCCAATTAACTGATAATAGAACTGAGGTAATAAACAGGCCTGCCAATTTTGTGTGTGTGTGTGTGTGTGTGTGTGTGTGTGTGTGTGTGTGTGTGTGTGTGTGTGTGTGTGTGTGTGTGTGTGTGTGTGTGTGTGTGTGTGTGTGTGTGTGTGTGTGTGTGTGTGTGTGTGTGTGTGTGTGTGTGTGTGTGTTGTGTGTGTGTGTGTGTGTGTGTGGTGTGTGTGTGTGTGTGTGTGTGTGTGTGTGTGTGTGTGTGTGTGTGTGTGTGTGTGTGTGTGTGTGTGTGTGTGTGTGTGCGGGTGCGTGCGTGCGTGCGTGCGTGCGTGTGCACTAGCGCGAACACACACACACACAGACACACACACTCACACACACACACACACCACACACACACACACACCACACACACATGCACACTCTCAGTTTAGTTCAGTTCTTCTACGACTCCTAAGCTATGACATTTGAGCGATAGCCTTTAAGAGGTGCGGAGGTGGAGGCCTTCTGTCTCCCTCTACCACATTGGACCCGCTCCCTTCGGCGATTCTGAGAGGAGACAGAATCCTTCTTTGGCAACGTTCTCCAGATCCTTCGGCCCTCAGGACTCGCATTGTCTTGGGGGAAATTGTGTCACAAGTCAGACCCTTCACTGACCAAGAGACTCAGGGTGCTGTGAGAGGAGGCATCATCCTTCTTCGGCAACGTTCTCCAGATCCTTCGGCCCTCAGGACTCGCATTGTCTTGGGGGAAATTGTGTCATAATTCAGACCTCTCACTGACCCAAAGATTCAGGGTGCTGTGTGTGGTTATACATCGCGCTAGACTCCATGAACGTTGTACTAATAGCTTCCATTTGCCACTCGGACCAAGAATCAAGTAAATAAAAGCAGACTGCCACAAAGAGATGTGAACCCTGCGTTTGCTAAATGTTACCCTGTACAAATGAAATCTGCGTCCTAGCCTTCAATATTGCATTTATGTGTTTTTGCTTTCCGTGTTAGCTCTCGCCGGTATACTATCGTCTATGGAGACTAGACTACACAAAAAGTCAACACAAAATACCCCACTACCCTGCACTTCAGCACGTCACGAGCACGCAGGATAACAACGAATTGTCACTTCCTTTCCATGCGTTACTCTCTGTAACCTCAGACTTGGAGACGTATCTCGAGAAATGCATGGCAAATCCATATTTCTTGGAAGGAGTGATGCATGTGTAATCAACATAAGGCTTTTGGAGGGCTTCTCCCCCCATACAGTAAGGCGAAAGCAGGCTTGGGTCTGAGTTGCATATTCATGTAACTAATATGCGAAAATGTTGTATGACGTGCTGGGACTTGGCTATGCTGATTTTGAATGTTGCATACATGTACATAAGGAATCTGTACGGGGCAATGTGTCGTATACTGATCCAAATCTCAAGACACTTGTAACAGGTTTGATTGTTCTAAAGACAAAAGAAAACTTCTTGAGTCCTTTTCTGATCCAAATCTCAGCTCTAAAGACACTTGTAAAATGCCTGATTGTTCTAAATTCAAAAGAAAGCTTCCTCTGTTCAAACTGTACTCGTTGGTGTCATCAACTTCCACCAAAGAGGCTATTTTTTTTAAACTTAGAAAATCACTACTGTCGTGAAAGAAATGCAATACAGTTTACAGTATATTGTGACCCTATCTATTGTGTCCATTCTTGTTGCTGTTGGGGCATCATAGTCATTTATTTATTGCCTTTAAGGGCCTAAGTCTATATATCAATGAACAATTCAATCTGACCTCCCTCCCTTCCTCCCCCCCCTCTCTCTCTCTCTCTCTCTCTCTCTCTCTGTCGTTATGTCTGTCTGTTTGTCCGTGTGTACGTCTGATCGTCTGTCCGTCTGTCTGTTTGTCTATCTGTCTGCCTGTTAGCCTGTCTGCCTGTTAGCCTGTCTGCTTTTCTGCCTGTTTGCCTGCCATGTTGTCTGTCCGTTTGTCTCAGTCTCTCTCCTCTCTCTCTCCTCTCTCTCTCCTCTCTCTCTCCTCTCTCTCTCCTCTCTCTCTCCTCTCTCTCTCCTCTCTCTCTCCTCTCCCCCCTCCTCTCCTCTCTCTCTCTTTCTCCCGCCTCCTTCTTCTTTATCCGTAAGCTCTTAGCCTGTCCACCCTCATGGCCAAATATCCTGGAAGACGTATGTCATTAATTTAATAAAGAGCTCCACCTACCGTCATTGAAATAACGATTCAGACAGATTATGTGTCCTCTGTTGAACTTAGTAATTGCTTTGGGTTCCCATTTTCCGACCCAGAGAGAGAGAGAGAGAGAGAGAGAGAGAGAGAGAGAGAGACAACTGACAGACAGATACTCAAACGAAGTACAGAAAAAGAACTGGCAAACGACGCACAGTCGGACAGACAGACAGACAGACAGACAGACAGACAGACAGACACACATACAGACAGGCAGAGAGACAGATATACAGACAGATAAGGAGGTCAAGGAGGGAATGAATGAGAAAGAGACAGAGGGGGGAGAAGGTACAAACGATGATTTTCTTACTCCAAGCTTTCAAGAAATCTGAAGACAATTACGATCTGACATCAAGCCAGGGGACCACCCGATTTTCAGCTGGGATGACTTTGGTCAATTGGTTAGTCTCTGCAGACATGAAGGACGATGGGTGAGGAGCGCCACACGGTGATGTCCATAACTGTCCACAGGGCTGACCGGCACACGTCATTTTACGTAAACATAACTTCATTATATCATAGACTGCCCATGGGAGAACACTGGACAGCTGAACGTCTTCTGAGAAGAAGCCTCCACCCCCACCACTCCCCCCCCCTCATGGAACTATTTGATCTCAGGATTCCTCACACACAAAAGGGACCAAGTCGCATCCAGGTGATGACTCCTGTATGCTCTTTTATTGAATTTCACTTATCATTTATTTATTTGTTTACTTACTTACTTACCTACCTACCTACTTACTTACCTACCTACCTACCTACTTACTTACTTATTCACTTACTTGCTCACTTACTTACTTCCTCATTTACTTACGTACTTATTTATAGCCACTACCTGGATTCAAATCTTTACCCCAAGAGGACCGGGCACCCCAAGATCGAATCTTAACCACTCGGGCACCTGTTGTAAGGTGGGCGATTTGATCTTAGTGATGTTTACTTTTGTTCCTCCTCGAACAGAATCTCTTGTCTGTGGAAAGATGCCATCTCCACGTATGACGTCAGGAGCACTGTCATCGCTGATTGGATCAGTCTGAGGTGGGAATGACGTTGGACCGTGCGGTACATACAGACTCTTCAATGAACTCAGTTACAGGTGTCTGCGGTGATTGTTCAGAGAAGGGATGGTGATGGTCTCCCCTTCCCTCATCCTTCCATCCCATCCCCCTAACTCGCAACCACACTCTCTAACGCTAACAGAGAGAGAGAGAGAGAGAGGAGAGAGAGAGAGAGAGAGAGAGAGAGAGAGAGAGAGAGAGAGAGAGAGAGAGAGAGAGAGAGAGAGAGAGAGAGAGAGAGAGAGAGAGAAACCAACGAGTCTCAACACTAGTCGGCACAAATCAAGCCTCTCCCTTCCGGTCAAATTTCTCCGCGTGCTCTCACAGCCAGACCTTGACGCCCCACTCCCATTTCCCCCTCCACCCCCCCCCCCATCCCCATCCCCCTCACCAGCTCCTACGAGCAGAGAAACGGTCAGAGATTCCGATATCATCGCCATGGACGACCTCAATCCCCAGATCCCTTAGTAAAGACCTGAAAGGACAAAGCTTCAAGTCGTTCTAATTCTTTCACTTTAGGCGATGGCGGTCAGCCGCCAGGGATTTGCTCAGAGCCCACGAGGACAGCTGAGGGGAAGACGGCCATGACACAATGATGGGGGGAGGCTCGCCAAAGAGTCTTTAACTTGCGGTGGGAAATTGGAATTGGAACACGACACTTCAGAGAATGGATGGCTCTGTGTCTGTCTGCCCGCCTGTCCGCTTTCCCCTCCTGTCCCTTCCGCATCGATGCCCCACTTACCGCCTGTCTGTCTGTCTGTCTGTCTGTCTGTCTGTCTGTCTGTTTGTCTGTCTGTCGGTCTCTTCCCCACACCCAATCTTCGTTGAATTATTCATTTCACTTAGCGTGTGTGTAGCTGCAAACGGTCTCCCGCCTCCCTTCGAGGGAATGGTGTTAAAAATCGTATGTCACTGTTTTTAATGAAATATTTGAATCTTCTCTCTCTCTCTCTCTCTCTCTCTCTCTCTCTCTCTTCTCTCTCTCTCTCTCTCTCTCTCCTCTCTCCTCTCTCTCTCTCTCTCTCCTCTCTGTGTCTGTCTATCTGTCTGTCTGTCTGTCTGTCTGTCTGTCTGTCTCTCTCTCTCTCTCTCTCTCTCTCTCTCTCTCTCTCTCTCTCTCTCCTCTCTCTTCTGACACATACCTGAGCTGTTTCCGTTTAAGCGTTTGTATCCTGACTTTAAGCGAAGATACAAGTCTACAGATGATAACTGGCCGTCCTGCCAACATCATACAGAAATCACCGAAATGTTTCTAACAAAGTGTACACGTGGTCATATGAAATATCTTCTCTGCAAAGCCACACCAATCTAGAGGCTCAAAACTGTCTGTGAAACGTATTAAGTGTACAGTGATTTCAATTCATGTATTACGGAAAATGTGTTCCTGTTACTTTCTGTTACTACACAGTGGGTGTAATTTATTGCTCTGAATTTTTTTTGTTGATCACATTGTATGTTGTTTGGTTATCGGCGTTCAAAAATACCTGTCTTTGTTCGGATTTTCTCATACTCATTTTAAATACTTGGTGGGTGAGTTTTGTAAGTTTGTTTCAGGAACATCTACAGACAAGGTGCGTTTCATTCACAAAATCAAAACCTTGCTCGTTTATAAAGCTTTAACTAAGACGATGAGAGATTTATGACATCATCAGTATCGCTGATCGAACACGTGGCCATACTGTGTAAGCTATTGGGGAATTGGTTGACTGTTTCAGAGGTGTACTGTAACGCCACGTGGGACACGGTGTCCTGTTGGCCGGCCACTCCGCCTAACGAGACCATCTGGATCCCCTGTCCAGCCCTGCATGGCCTGGACACCACCAGTGAGTAGTGGACAGGCTGGCTCCTCCACGTCTTTCTGTTTCCTTTCTGTCTGTCAGTCAGTCTGTCTCTCTGTCTGTCTGTCTGGTTTTCCTTCCTTCCTTTCTCTTTTTCTGTCTTTTTCTTTTTGTCTGTCTTCCTTTGTTTCTATTCTTTTCTTTTTTTTTCTTCTTTCTTCCCATCTCTTTCCATGTTACCTGTCAACTTTATTTGCCTCTTTTCTTTCAATCATTTCTATCCTCTCACCCCCTTTCTGTCCTCCCGTTCTTTCTCTAACTAGCTTATAACGTTTTGTCTTTCCTTAGGGTTTTCTTCCTCCGCTCCTTTTTTTCTTCTTCATCCTCCTCCTCTTCCTCCCCCCCCCCACTCCCCCCATCCACCTCCTCATTATCATCGCTTTCTCCACCTCTTTCTTCCCAAACTTACAGTACTGGCGTTCTGGCACAAGAAAGTATTAATGGTATCTCACGGGTATTGGGTCTACTCATCTCTATCCTTAGCGATTGACTTTGAACAACAGACAACAGACGAGCTATCTTTTTTTGTTGTTGTTGTTGCTATATAGACATTTTCATGCGTCAGCCGTCGCGGTGGTGCTATAGTTAAACTTCTGGAACTGTCTGTCAGGCGAACCGTCCAAATCCTCCAGTGTTTCTGCCATCTGCCGATGGTGACTGCAAAGAAGAAACAGTATCGTACCCTTTTACACATGGACCATTCCTGTACACATATCCCTATCTTTTAAAAGGTAATGTACACAGATCCCTATATTTTAAAAGGTAATGTACACAATCCCTATCTTTTAAAAGGTAATGTACACAATCCCTATCTTTTAAAAGATAATGTACACAGATCACTATCTTTTAAAAGGTAATGTAAACAGATCCCTATCTTTTAAAGAGTAATGTACACAGATCCCTATCTTTTAAAAGGTAATGTACACAGATCCCTATCTTTTAAAAGGTAATGACACAGATCCCTATCTTTTAAAGGTAAAGTACACAGATCCCTATCTTTTAAAAGGTAATGTACACAGTCCCTATCTTTTAAAAGGTAATGTACACAGATCCCTATCTTTTAAAAGGTAATGTACACAGATCCCTATCTTTTAAAAGGTAAAGTACACATATCCCTATCTTTTAAAAGGTAATGCACACAGATCCCTATCTTTTAAAAGGTAATGTACACAGATCCCTATCTTTTAAAAGGTAATGTACACATATCCCTATCTTTTAAAAGGTAATGTACACATATCCCTATCTTTTAAAAGGTAATGTACACAGATCCCTATCTTTTAAAAGGTAATGAACACATATCCCTATCTTTTAAAAGGTAATGTACACAGATCCCTATCTTTTAAAAGGAAATGTACACAGATCCCGATCTTTTAAAAGGTAATGTACACAGATCCCTATCTTTTAAAAGGTAATGTCACACATATCCCATCTTTTAAAAGGTAATGTACACAGATCCCTATCTTTTAAAGGTAATGTACACAGATCCCTATCTTTTAAAAGGTAATGTACACATGATCCCTATCTTTTAAAAGGTAATTGCACACAGATCCCTATCTTTTAAAAGGCAATGTACACAGATCCCTATCTTTTAAAAGGTAATGCACACAGACCCTATCTTTTAAAAGGTAATGTACACAGATCCCTATCTTTTAAAAGGTAATGTAACAGACCTATCTTTTAAAAGGTAATGACACAATCCCAATCTTTTAAAGGTATGTACACAGATCCCTATCTTTTGAAAGGTAATGTACACAGATCCCTATCTTTTAAAAGGTAATGTACACAGATCCCTATCTTTTAAAAGGTAATGCACACAGATCCCTATCTTTTAAAGGTAATGTACACATCCCTATCTTTTAAAAGGTAATGACACAGATCCCTATCTTTTAAAAGGTAATGCACACAGATCCCTATCTTTTAAAGGTAATGTACACATATCCCTATCTTTTAAAAGGTAATGTACACAGATCCCTATCTTGTAAAAGGTAATGCACACAGATCCCTATCTTTTTAAAGGTAATGTACATATCTTTTAAAAGGTAATGTACACAGATCCCTATCTTTTAAAAGGTAATGTACACATATCCCTATCTTTTAAAAGGTAATGTACACAGATCCCTATCTTTTAAAAGGTAATGTGCACATATCCCTATCTTTTAAAAGGTAATGTACACATATCCCTATCTTTTAAAAGGTAATGTACACATATCCTATCTTTTAAAAGGTAATGTACACAAGATCCCTATCTTTTAAAAGGTAATGTACACAGATCCCTATCTTTTAAAAGGTAATGTACAAGATCCCTATCTTTTAAAAGGTAATGTACACAGATCCCTATCTTTTAAAAGGTAATGAACACAGATCCCTATCTTTTAAAAGGTAAGTACACAGATCCCTATCTTTTGAAAGGTAATGTACACAGATCCCTATCTTTTAAAAGGTAATGTAGACAGATCCCTATCTTTTAAAAGGTAATGTACACAGATCCCTAACTTTTAAAAGGTAATGAACACAGATCCCTATCTTTTAAAAGGTAAAGTACACAGATCCCTATCTTTTAAAGGTAATGTACACAGATCCCTATCTTTTAAAAGGTAATGAACACAGATCCCTATCTTTTAAAAGGTAAAGTACACAGATCCCTATCTTTTAAAAGGTAATGACACAGATCCCTATCTTTTAAAAGGTAATGTACACAGATCCCTATCTTTTAAAAGGTAATGTACACAGATCCCTATCTTTTAAAAGGTAATGTACACAGATCCCTATCTTTTAAAGGTAATGTACACAGAATCCCTATCTTTTATAGGTAATGTACACAGATCCCTATCTTTTGAAAGGTAATGTACACAGATCCCTATCTTTTAAAAGGTAATGAGGCTGCATGGTACGTGCTACATGAGTAGCCACTTACACAAACCGTGTGCAAATTACGTTCGA
>CM031599.1:83309164-83324164 GCA_018398815.1 Conus ventricosus | reverse complement strand
GAGCAACCGTGGATGGTTATGTTGTTGTAAAACATTTTTTGTTTCTTTGTATTCTTGTTCCAGTGGAAATTCTATCAGTAAAACAAGAACCAAAAAACACACGAAAAACACGACGCACGTGATGACGACAACACAAGCAGTTAAAAAACCTGGCAGCACAGCCCCACCCATCTGATGATTGCATCCGCATGAAACGCGCTAGATAGTTTTTAAACTTCCCTTTTAAAAAAAATATATAAAATTTTTTTTTTATAAAATATATATATATATATATTTTTTATTTTTATATATTTAAAATATATATTTTTAAAAAATCAGAGTTTAAAGCCACCAGAACGTTAAAAGTGCTCAACCATGTAGGGCGACATACCAGTTTAAAATAGGATTTAAAATGAAGGATTAAAACCTACAGTTTGTTTAAAAAAAGGAATTAACTTTGGGCGTCCCCAAAAAAATTTTTTCCAACCCCAAAATTACTGAAAAATCATAGAAGAATGAATTTTGTGCGCAACATGAGGTGGAAAGCTTTTTTTTCTTTTTGAACCAGATGCCAAAAAGGAGAAAAAAAAACCATGGTTTTAAGCTGGAGATCGCCCCAAAAAAGGGAAATGAAATTTTTAAAGAAAGCTGAAAAAAATAGTAGCAAATTTTTGATTTCAGAAAAACACTTTAAAATTTCCAAAAAACATTAAATAATAACATAAACAAATCCAGAATGAAAAAAAAATATTCATAAATGCAGAAAAACAAAAAATTTTTAAAAAAGGGAAAAAACAAATGAGTCTCTCAACCTAACAAAAATATTCAGAAAAAATTATAAAAGGCTGAAAAGACCACATTTGGACATTGCAAAAAAGAAAAAAAATTGTGACCAGATGGATTTAGGTGATGGATAGAAGCAACAGCTATAAAAAAGCTTTATAAAAAGCCCAAACCCCAAAACTTTTAAACAAATATTGAGATGAAAACCCCCTCAAAATCTGAATTGGGCCAAAATTAGAAAAAAAGATCCGGGAAAAAAGAATAGGGACATAAAAACAAACATGAATACAATTTTGGGAAAAAATGTTACGGAAGTTACCCAAGGGTTTTAAAAGAATTGAAAAAAAGAAAAATGCAGTGTTTTTATTTTGAAGTGGATTTACCCCTTCTTGATGAGGGAATTTTACAAAACATAAGATCGCAAAAATATAAAATATAAAGATTTGAGTGGAAACATTCTCCCCAATAAAAAACCCCCTTTCCCAAAAACGTGAAATTGGAAACCCAAAAATTTCCCCAAATTTGATGTCCGAGGGTCCCATGATGGAGCTAAACTTGTGAAAATTTGTTGGACTTTTATGTTGTCTCATTTACAGAAAATACTTTGGTAAACGGTTGGTTATACAGAGATGACGGTCTTGCCACGTTAACAATAAACCAAAAACCCTTTAAAACAAGAAAAAAGAATTTGTAAAATTTTTTTAAAACCAAAAATAAAAAAACGTGAAGCCAACAAAAAAAAACAGTAAAATTTTTTAGAATAAATTGACCTTTAAAGGGTCATACAACAAAAAATATAAAAACCCCAATGAAACTGTCTACGTTGAATCAAAAGTAACCCCCCACCCTCCTTTTAAAAAACCCTACCCAATGGATAAACAAAAAAATTACTAAATGTATGCAAGAGAAAAATTTAACATGCGCGCCCCAATTTTTAAGGGCGCTGAAAAAAAAATGGCTACAATACAAATTACAAAAAACCAATAACAACATGAACGAAAAAGGAAAAAAAAAAGGGAAAAGAAAAATTATTGGTTAACCTCCATATGAGGAAAAAACAAAAATAAGAGGAAAAAAATTCCCCAGAATCCTTAAAAAAAATCATTCCCCAAAAAAAACATGTACTATCTAAAATATTAAAAAAAATACCGTCAAGCTATCATACGTGTATGCCCAAACCCTTAAAAATTAATTGATTTTCAATAAAAAAAAAAAAAAAACCAAAAAGGGTGATGAAAGGATATTTGAATTCACAAAAAAGATCGGCCCTCTGAATAATAAATGTCTCTCAACAATATTGTGTACCAAGCTACGGTAAACAACAGAAGTGATTAAAGAAACATACAAAGGGATCACGGCAACCCATTTTAAAACCGATATGCAAACCATAAACCGTCTTTCAAAAATGCAATTATATATAATCCAAAAAGATAATTAAGTTAAAAATTTTGGAAGGCTTAAACATAAGGAAATAGATTACTACATATTCATGGAAAATTATAAAAAGAGCAACACCATACAACAACTTTTCTAAAAAATGCAACTTATGTACTACAGAAAAAGTGTGATATTATGTAAACCCCACCTCGCATCCTGAACTCTAAGTAGAAATGGATAACTATGCAGGCATAATGGAAAATCTTTGTCAATGCCCCATTCGTAACACGTTTCCCCCTTGAACGCGCCCCAAAAAGAAAAAAAAAACCGCAGGCCACGTGCCAACACGCACAGAACTCACACCACACAATATATAAACACGGGTGGCGTGCCCAAATTGTATAACCTGAGGGGGGAGCCCGTTTTTAGCCTTGAAACATGCTTGAAGGTTTTAAATCTCTTCATTTTAAAATCCTTTTTTTTAATGGTAATATATATATAGATATTATATATATAGATTATATATATTATAACTATAAGTATTATATAAATATATAACAACACAATGCAGTTATAAAAACCTGGCTGCATCAGACCCAACCATCATCCTGATGATGCATCCGCATGAAAAACAGCGCTGTAGATAGTTTTAAACCTTACTTTTATACAAATATTATCATATATATATATATATATATAGATATATTTTATAACTATAGATTATATATCTATATATCAGCTTTAAAACAAGTAAATAGAGGTATCTAAAACTATCTACAAATTTGTTTCGAGCGAGTTGCGCTGTTCTCAGGGATCCTGATGACAGCCGACCGCGCTCGAAAACAAATTTGTAGATTGTTTTAAGATTCCTCTTTTTACTGTTATTGATCCTGTTGACAGCGCAACGCGCGCTCGAAACAAATTTGTAGATAAGTTTTAAGATTCCTCTTTTTACTTGTTTTAAAACTAATGTTGCTCCCCAAGGGGTTTGAGCACTTAAATATTGTTTTAGCACTTTTAACATTACTGATATATTATATATTAATATATATAATTATTTATATATATATATATATATATCAGTAGAAGAAACTCGTGGAGTGCGTCATCTGCTGAGAGTCCTCAGACAACGGTAGAAGCCCCCTTCCACGGCAAGTGTTTCGGCCTTATCTCCTGACACTTCTGGGGGGTTGGGCCACCACCCGGTTTCATGGACTCGGAGGTCCCTCTGCTGCCCCATTTTTTTTTTTCCCCCAATCTTGGACGAGCCATGGCTGGGATTCGAACCCAGGGACCCCTCTGGACATGTTCATTTTCTACTTAATGACTCGCACTTTAACCACTGAGCCACAGGGACCACCTGATATTTGTAGGGAAACTTAAGCCTTTTGAAGTTCTCTTTTGTTCCTCCTTGCCCAGATCCAGCTTGAACACCTCTCTGCCGCTTCGGCAATTGCTTTCAGGCTTCTGGTTTGTTCCTTCCCTGCAACTGTGGAGCTGTCTTTCAGGAGGCTCTGTATGCAGGACGTTCCTACAAATCCCCTTGCTCCAATTTCTTGCTGTGAGGACTTTGACCTGATAGCCTTCTCTCCTCAGGCTGTTTGACAGATCAGCTTTACTTTTCAGTTTGTAGATTTGAGCTGCCTCCATTTGTTCTCATTTATGCCCCGTGAGTCGATCATAATCAGCTGCTTGGTGGACTTAGAGTGGATCTATGTATGGTCTCATTCCACTCTTGCTGATGTATCGCTGGGTTGACTATTCCATTCTGGGAGGTCTCGCAGGGCATCCAGTCAATCTGCCCCATCAGCAGACTCTGCTGGCATGTTCGAGTGGCACTGTTGTTCTTGGCCATGATTTGCTGCTCCCTGCCGTGAAGGAATGTTGCGGGTTGCTTTGGAGTCATGATTCTCCCTTTTGTGGTGTTGGTACTAGCCCAGACTACTTGTACAATTTTCTTGGAGCACTTGGTTGTGCTCCATGTGTACCTTCCTTGAAGCAGGGCTACTTTACATGAGCTTAGAACATGCTCCCCTGTTTGTTTTTTTCATGGCAGAGGGGGCATGCAGGATTACGTCTGTTTTCCCCCACTTCACCAGGTTTGCATTTGAGGGCAGAAGGTCTTATGCAGATCTGAGAATGAAGCTGATCCTGTGAGGGGCCATGTGCCACCATATGTCATTCCAAGTATGAGACTTCTTTGGAGTGCATTTCCCACGTGGTCATTGCCCTTGCTGGGCTCTGCGGACTGCTTTTTTTTGGAGTCTTTGTTGTCTTCTTCTGTTCTCATCTATTGACTATGCTGTTCTCATTGTCTCTTTTGGCTTTTCCTTTGGCCTTTTGACCACCTATTCAGTTTTGGTCACCACCGTCCTTGTCTGTTGGTCCTGTGTGTTGTCCGGTTATTTCTCTGATTCTTGAGGCTTTCTTTTGCAGAATCCATCGCCTCTTGAAAACTTTCCATTTTTCTGCTGTCTTCAGTGGGGCTTGATTTGTTCTCCTCTCTGTCTCCTGAGTCCTCAGCAATGCTTTGAAGTCTGTTTCTTCCTTGCTTTGCTATTCCTCCGGATGGAATTTCAGTGGTAGTTTCAGCTTGGCCTTGGCGACAGTACAGCGCGGAGTCAGTCAGACAGGGTGGGACACCAAGCCATTTCCTTGTGAATCTTGATGACTTTTGGTTCCATTGCCTCCCAACTGTGTGGTGCAGATGTCGTATATCATCAGAGGCCATAGGAGCTTTGGTATCAGCATGAACTGCAGACCCAGACCTTGTATTTGCCAGGGAGCCCACACTGGTCAATGGTCTCCAAGCCTTCTTCCGCCATCTGCTTGGTTTCTTTTGCTCTTTGTGTGTCTTTCAGCGTATCATCATACCATCTTCCAAGGCTCTTGACTGGTTCTTCTGTGACTGTTGGAATGGCCTGGTTGGCAACACTGAAGACCACAGATTCGGCCACTTTTCCTTTCCTCAGTGAGAGACTCGTGATTTCTTTGGCTTGAACTTCATTCTGGATGAGGCAACTATGTCGTCCAGCCTCTCCAGCACATGACGTGTCTCGTCTTCTCTGGATGAAATCACTGTAGTGTCATCCATGAAGGCCTTGAGAGGAGGCATCTTGTATCCATCGCCAAGGTCTGTTTGTCTCGCGTTGTTTGTTGCTGCTTTCAAGATGAGTTCCATTGCCAGCACGAACAGTATCGGGGAAATTGCACAGCCCATTGCAATGCCCACTTCCAAGTTGATCCAATCAGTTGTGTACTCCTTGGTAGAGAACCGCATTGAGAAGCCATTGAAGTACTTCTTGAGCATGTCGCGGATGTTCTTTGGCACATGGTACATCTCAAGAGCCAACTGTATCATCTCATGGGGCACAGATCCATATGCGTTTGCCAGATCAAGCCACACTACGTCCAGGTCTCTCTTTTCTGTTTTTGCTTTTTGGATTGCGTCCCAGATCATTGTGGCGTGTTCTACACAGCCAGCCACGCCTGGGATGCCACCTTTCTGGACTGACACATCCAAGTACTTGTTTTCCATCAGGTACTTGGTCAGCCTTGCTGCCATGACAGAGAAGAAGATTTTCCCTTCGACGTTCAGTAGTGATATTGGCCTGAACTGGCTGATGTCACTTGAGTTTTGCTCTTTGGGGATGTACACACCATCTGCCGTCATCCACTGGCCGCTGATCTTCTGGTTTCTCCAAGCCGATCGCAGCAGCCTGTGGAGCCACTCCAGCACCTTGGGACATTTCTTGTAAGCTGGTAAGGTATTCCGTTTGGCCCTGGTGATGATTTGGCTCTGGCTTTGTCGACCACCTTCTTGATTTCCGCAACGTTGGAGGCTTGCCATTGAATGTTCCTCAGGGTTGGTTGGCCCACCAGACCTTGAATGTCGAGTGGTGCTTTGCTCTGTGAGTCAGAGTATGTTTTCCTCAGATGCTGCTCAAGAACTCCTTTGTCCACACTTAGGGTCCCAGATTTTGGCTGCTCAAACAGTGTTCTGGCAAACTGGAAGGGGTCTCTGAAGAAGCGCTCTTGTGTCTTCTTCTTTTTGCTCTTCCTCTTCCTCGCAGATTCCGCTTTGCTGAGGGCACTGTGTTTTTCTTTCAGGTCTTCCCACAGTTTTTCCAAGCCTTGTTTTTCAGCTGGCAGTGCGGTCTTCATTTGCTTCTTGAGGTTGTTCTTTTGGACTCTGATCTTGTCCATCTTTTCTTGGCGTCTGGATTTCATTGGAGGTGTTTTCTCTTTGGGTAGTTTTACTCCATAGGCGTCTCTACATGTGGCATACACAATGTCCCCATATGTGGCTAGTTTGTGTTCCAGGGTGCTTTTCCCTATCAGTGCATCGAGTCTTTGGACGATTTTGCATCCAGTTTCTCCCAATCTTCAGTTTCGTTTGCTCGTGGCAGGTTGAGTTTCAGGCGCCTGGCATCGAGGGCCTGTGCAAATTCCTATCCGAACCAACAGGTGGATGTCCTTGGCACTGTGGTTTAAATCCTGGCCTTGGTCTTCCGAGTCTTATCTGCTGATAACCACTGAGCCACAGGGACACCTGATATTTGTAGGGAAATTAAGCCTTATGAAAGTTCACTTTTGTTCCTCTTTGACCAGATCCAGCTTGAACACTCTCTGCCGCTTCTGCCATTGCTTTCAGGGCTCTGGTTTTTTTCCTTCCCTGCAACTGAGAGCTGTTTCATGAGGCTGTATGCAGACGTTCCTACAAATCCCCTAGCTCCAATTTCTGCAGTGAGGACTTTGACCTGATAGCCTTCTCTCCTCAGGCTGTTTGCCAGATCAGCATACTTTTCAGTCTTGTAGATTTGAGCTGCCTCCATTCTGTTCTCATATGGCACCGTGAGCTCGATCATGATCAGCTGCTTGGTTGACTTAGAGTGGACTACTATGTTGGTCTCATGCCACTCTTGCTGATGATCTCTGGGTGACTCTTCCATTCTGGGAGGTCTGCAGTGCACTCCAGTCATCTGCCCCATCCAGCAGACTCTGCCTGCATGTTTCGAGTGGCACTGTTGTTCTTGGCCATGATTTGCTGCCTCCTGCCGTGAAGAATGTTGCGGGTGCTTTTGGAGTCCTGATTCTCCCTTTTGTGGTGTTGGTACTAGCCCAGACTACTTGTACAATTTCTTTGAGCACTTGGTTGTGCTCCATGTGTACCTTCCTTGAGCCGGGCTACTTTACATGGCTTACAGGAATAAGCATTCATACAACAAGGCAATGCATAGCAGCTGTAACAGCTAAGTTCACTCTACTGAGCAACATTGTGCGCCTCCTAAAGGCTTTGTATAAATACATGCAAATGTTCTTTAAAACTCCTTCATTTTGATTTGCCATAAGTAAAGCAGCTCGAAATGAACAAGGGTCTTCACAGAATTTCCTAGGAATATATTCACGCCGTAATCCAGAAGTGCAGAACAACAAAGTAAAAAGTGTAATTCATCTTCTTTCACCTCTCTGCATAAAGGGCACAGCATATCAATGCTTTAAGTCTGTGCATATCGGTGCTGATATACTTTGACATCCGTAATTCCGAATCGGAATCTTGTCAGTTGAATTTTAATATGCCTATCAATATTAAGAGAAAGATATTTCCCACAGGCATAAGATCTTTTAAAAGTTCTGAAAAATGAATATCGTTCACTGCTCTGAGTATTTTAAGCTGCTTCAAAAAACATTTACATTTTCAACGCCTTGATTTATCCGATGAATCACAGCCATTATGAAACAGAAGTCCCGAATGTCTGGAGCCCATGACTTTGTACGCCGCCATTCTAATCCTAAGAGCCTATTATATGGTTTCTGGGGTAGTCTTTCTCATCCATTCGTAAACTTTCTAGCTAGTATAAATATCTGTACAGATAAATTCATATACATACGATAAAACTTGTCTCCCATAAAACACATTTATTTGCTGTCTTCATATGAACCCCCAGAAATTTCTTGAGAGCAAATAAATGGACTTTTCTACATGAACATCAGATTTATCTAAACCCCAAATCTCAGCGCCATATTTGGCAACAGGCTGAACCTGGACATCAAACAGTTTAAGGCACACTGTCAAGGAATTGTTATCAAACATATATAGTTTGTGCAAGATACACAATGTGGCATTCTTTTTCCCTGCATGCTAGACCCTGTCAAGCACCGGTAAAACTTACGCGTTGTAGAGAAATGTACACCAGGATATTCATAACAGTTCACAACAGCCATTATTTGTCCAAATAAAAACTTTCTTTTGTTACCAAATATATGCCTTTCCAGAAAACCACAATGTTGTCCTTCGTCGTACTCACTCTCAGCTGAAGTGTAGATGCTACCTGCTATAGATTATTTAATTGGGTTTGGAGGCCAATGGAGTTTCAGACAGTAAGCAATGCCATCAGCTGTAGCAAAAATATTTTCAATGAAATCTAGGGAAATTGTTGCACCGTGCCTTCATTTTATTACTTCTAAAGCCAAATCATTTATAAACAAAAAACGCTTTCCACATATATATTTGTAACGATTCTAATTATGGACGCTCATCCACTAAATGATATGTGACAACGTAAATGTAATGCAGAGAGGCTCCTCTCAAGCTTTCGCACTACGCGTAAATCGTTCGAATGTTGAGTGCTATCTCTCCCTCCATTTTATTTTCTATCTCCTTCTCTGTCCCCTAATTGTCCTGTCTGTCTGTCTGTCTCTCTGCTGGATCTCTCTCTCTCTCCTCTCCTTCCAGACTCTCCACCTCCTCTCTCTCTCTCTCTCTCTCTCCTCCCTCTCTCTCTCTCTCTCCTTTCTTTCTCTGTCTGACTGTCTATCTGTCTTCTGTCTGTCCTGTCTGTCCATGACTCTCTCTCTTCTCTCTCCTCTCTCTCTCTCTCGTCCGTCCTCCCTCTCTCTCACGGCTCTCGCCGTCGCTCTACCTTCTTCATCCTCGCTCTCGGCTCCTCCTCTCCCACTCACTCTCTCCTCCTCTCCTCTCTTCCGCTCTCCTTGCCCCAACTTTCCTGTCTCCAATTAAGAGTACTGGCCAGTATTTTTTCCCCTTTTATACAAATCTGAAATTAATTTTCTTCCATACTGTCAACAGTAATGGGTTGAAAAAAAATCAAACATCCACGCCTGTGTAAAGACCTTAGATTTGGTAAGGCGTGGTGCGCGCGCGCGCCTGCGCGCGCGTGTGTTGAGTGTGTGTGTGTGTGTGTGTGTGCTGTGCGTGTGTGCGTGTGTGTGTGTGTGTGTGTGTGTGTGTGTGTGTGTGTTGTGTGTGTGTGTGTGTGTGTGTGTGTGTGGTGTGTGGTGCGGGGGCGCGCGCGAGTGTGTGCCCGCCACGATGTGTGTTGTGTGTGAGTGTGTGGTGTGTGTGTGTGATGTGTTGTGTGTGAGAGAGAGAGAGAGAGAGAGAGGAGAGAGAAGAGAGAGAGAGAGAGAGAGAGAGAGAAGAGAGAGAGGAGAAGAGAGTTCTTCTGTAATGAAGATATAGTATTTTTCTTTCCTCCTCTTCTGAATAATGAGTTATTTCCCTTTCCTTTCTTTTCTGGTTTCATAGTTTACCCCCCCCCCCCCCTTATTTTTTTTTTCGCTTTTCCTCCACCCTGCCCTCCCACCATTCCGTATTGTAAACAAGAGACATTTTGTTTTGCACTTTTCGCGACGTGTGTGTGAGTGTGTTGTAGTGTGATGTTGAGGTGTGTGTGTGTGTCGTGTGTGTGTGTGTGGTGTGTGTGTGGTGTGTGAGTGTGTGTGTGTGTGTGTGTGTGTGCGTGTGTGTGAGTGTGTGTGTGTGTATGCGGGCGTAGTGTGTGTGTGTTTGTGTGTGTGTGTGTGTTGTGTTGTGTGTGTGTGTTTGTGCGTGTGTACGTGCGTGCGAGCGTGTGCGCGTGTGCGTGCATGTGTGCGTGCATGCATGTGTGCGTGGGTCTGCTTGCGTGCTTGCGTCGAGCGAGCTTGCAAGCGTTGATTGCGTGCTTGTGTGTGAGTGTGCGTGCTGCGTGCTGCGTGTCGTGCCGTGCTTGCTGCGTGTGTGTGTGTGTTGTGTGTGATGTGTGTGTGTGAGTGGGTGTGGTGTGGTGTGGGTGTGTGTGTGTGCGGCGTGTGTGGTGTTGTGTGTGTGTTGTGTGTGTGTGTGTGTGTGTGTGTGTGAGTGTGTGTGTGTGTGTGGTGTAGTGTGTGTTGGGTGTGTGTGTGGGTGTGTGAGTGTGTGTGTGTGTGTGTAGATAGGATATCAGTGGCTACATTATGTTATTGATGGATCAGTTGTTTTGGTTTTTTTCCCTTTCTTCGCGTCACACAAAGTTTGTGCTGGTTTTTTTTTTATTTTTTTTTTTTTTTTTTCCCTCCATTTCTCCCGACACATCGTATACTTACCGGCCCCAGCACCCGTAGCTATGTCCCGTACTCTCCTCCAAAATATATCAGTAAACGCAATAGATCTGGTGGGTTTGTTTTTAATTTTCTTTTTGTGTGACGTTTTTTTTGTTGCTTGTTATTTGTTTTGTATTTTTTCTTTCTTTTTTTGGTTTTTGGTTGTTCATTTGTGTGTTTTGGGGGTGTCTACTTGGACACCTCCATAATATGCATCCAGCTGATATTGTCATCATGGCAGGCGCTGCTGAAAGGTCTCTCGCGATGTGTGGTGTCAGCAAATGCATCGGGTCTGTCATAGAATAGATAATCGTGGGTGCCCTCCGAGGAGACTTCTTCGACCTGAGGAATAAACTGCCCTCATTAGGCGGCTTAGTAAGGTTAACCAGTATGTTGGGTAAGTTGGATCAGAAGTGGCACCACTAGAACCCTCCCCCCCCCTCCCCCGCCCCTACCCGAGAAGTAACTCGGTCAGCAGTGCAGTGTCTTCCTCTCCTAATGGGTTGCCTCATGGCGAACTTGACCTTGCTTGCTCCCCTGAGGGCTGCAGGTGCCGTATTGTCGCGGACAAGAGACCACCTGAGGAACGAGTGGGGACGCCTGCAGGTGCCGTCAATGTCCGCGGGACAAGGAGACAGCCCCTATGGGGACGCAGCAGGAGCCGTATTGTCCGCGGGACAAAGACCAGCCCGCCGTGGGGGAAGCTGCAGGTGCCGTATTGACGCGGGTCAAGACCAGCCCGAGTGGGACGCTGCAGGTGCCGTATATGTCACGGGACAAGGGACCAGCCCGAGTGGGACGCATGCAGGTGCCCGTAATTGTCACGGGACAAAGGACCAGCCCAAGTGAGGACGCTGCAGGTGCCGATTTGTCCACGGGACAAGGGAACCAGCCCGAGTGGGACGCTGCCGGTGCCGTATTGTCACGGGAGGACAAGGGACCCATCCAGAGAGGGGACGCTGCAGGTGTCGTAATGTTTCACGGACAAGGACTCGCCCGAGTGCGGACGACTGCAGTTGCCGTATGGTCAGCGGGACAAGGGACAAGCCCGATTGTGGGACCTGCAGGTGCCGTAATGTCACGGGAGACAAGGGACCAGCCCGCGTGGGGGGACGCAGCAGGTGCCGAATTGTCACGGGACAGGGACCCCAGCCAGAGTGGGCTGATCCCGCGAGCCACGATGAAACGGCTATGTGCAGTTACAGAGAAAGAGAGGAGAAGAGATAGAGAGAAGAGAGAGAGAGAGAAGAGGAGAGAGAGAAGAGAGATAGAAGAGAGAGAGAGGGAGCGAGAGAGAGAGAGAGAGAGAGAGAGAGAGGAGGTAAGGAGGGAGAGAGAGAGAGGGAGGGAGGAGCGAGAGAGAGAGAGAGAGAGAGAGAGAGAGAGTGAGAGAGGAGAGAGAGAAGAGAGAGAGAGAGAGAGAGGAGAGAGAGCGAGAGCGAGAGAGAGACAGAGAGAGACAGAGAGAAGGAGAAGCAAAAGATAGGTGGTAAGTATGATTGACGAGGTTTTTTTGGTTTGTTTCCTGTTTTGGGTTTGTTCTTTCTTTGTTTCTAATTGAATTTATGTGTGTGTGTGTGGTTTTTGTTTCTTCTTTGTTTGTTTGTCATTTGGTTGGGAATGTTTTGTTTCTTATTTCTTTTGTTTGTTTTGTGGATGTTTTAAGTTGCTTCGGCGTCTGGGACAATTTTTACAGTGAAAGGTTCAAACACATCTTTTTTTTTATCTTATTTTATTGGTTCGTGTTTGTTTCCTTTGTGTCTTTCTTTCTTTTTCTTCTTTTTCTTTCTTCTTTTTTTCTTTCCTTCGTTCTTCTCTCTCTCTCTCTCTCTCTCTCGACTTTTCTTTCTTTCTCTTCTCTCTTTTGTTTCTTTCTTTCATCTCTCTCTCTCTCACTCTCACTCGCTCTCTCTTTTCGTTCTTCTCTCTTTTCTTTCTTCTCTTCTTCCTCCATCTTTTCTTTCTTTCCTCTCTTTCTTTCTCTTTTCTTTCTCATCTTTTTCTTCTCTCTCAATTCTTTCTTCCTCTCTTTTCCTTTCTTTCTCCTCGTCTTCAGTTTCATTTCTTTCCTTCTTTCTCTCTATCTTTCTTTCCTCCTTCTTTATCTTTTTTTTGTTTCTTCTTACTCTCTTTTTCTCTTTTCTTTCTCCTTCTCTCTCTCTATTCTCTCATTTCTTTCTTTCTTCATTCTTTTCTTTTTTTCTTTTCTCTTTTTTTTCTTTCCCTTTCTCTCTCTCTCTCTCTCTCTCTCTCTCTCTCTCTCTTTTCTTTCTTCACTCTTTTCTTTCTTCCTCTTTTCTTTCTTTCTCCTCTTCTTTCTTTCTCTCTTTTCTTTCTTTCCTTCTCTCTTTTCTTTCTTCTCCTCTTTTCTTTCATTCCCTTCTGTATCTTTTTCTTTGCGTCGTGTTTGCTGATTGTGGCGTGTTTTTACAAAACTTTTTTTTTTACCAACACAAACACGTTGCCCCTAAATATGTTTATTGCAATTCTTATAGCGGCCCTTGTCCATGGATTTGTTAGTTTCTTTCGATTTTTGATTCGAATGTGTGGGTGTGTGTGGTGGTTGTGTGTTGGGTGTGTGTGTGTGTGGTGTGTGTGTGTGTGTGTGAGTGTGGTGTGTGTGTGTGTGTGTGTGAGTGAGTGTAGGAGAGTGGTGGAATATAGATAGACAGAAAGATAGGATAGATAGACACATAGAAAGCTAGATACATAGATAGATATATAGTCGTATGTTGGTCGGTGGTTCAATAAGATGCATAGATATATCTGTATGTGTGCGTGAAATGCGTGCATGCGCGCCCGCGCGCGCACTGTGTGTGTGGTGAGTGTGGGATGTGTGTGTGTGTGTGTGTGGTGTGTGTGTGTGTTGTGTAGTGTGTGTGTGTGTGTGTGTGTGTGTGTGTGTGTGTGTGTGTGTGAGTGTGGTGAATAGGGTGTTTGAAAGAGTAGAAAGAGAGAAGAGAGAGAGACAGACAGACAGACACACAGACACTGACAGACACACGCCACGCACAGCACACACACACACACACGACACACACACACACACACACACACACACACACACCACACACACACACAACACACACACTCACACGCGCGCGCGCGCGCGCGCACGCGCGCGCGCGCGCGCACGCACACACACTGGACAGACTTCAGTCAGTGTGCGCAACTGGCTGGCGCCCTGTATGTAATTGTGTCTTCAGCTGCATTCGCTCTCACTATCCTCCTGCTGCCCTTTTATTTTTTAAAACTTCTGTCCGCCTTGTCTCGCCTCAGTCCCCTTACACATTCCTCCTACTGCAGCCTAAAAACTTGTCCTTCCCCTATCCCACTCTCTCTCTCTCTCACACTCTCTCTCCACGTCTCTCTCTCATCTCTCTCTCTCTTCCTCTCTCTTCACACGTCATCTCTCCGACTCTCTCTCACTCTCACACTCACTCGCAACATTAACCCAGTCCCCCGTCCATGAAATTAAAATGCACAGAAACAGATTAAATTAGCCTCAGGGATATCAGCGCTGTGTTGCCATACACTCATTACCTGTATCTGTTCTTCCACCGTGAAACTCACAGCTGTCGGCCATTTTATATATTATGATACATTACATACCTCAAGATAATCTGGGAGTACTGTTAGATCTAAAAATCAGTCTCTTTCATTCCGCCAAACTCCCCACAGGCTCCACCACACAACCCCTTTCTTTGTCTTCTGAGGGAAAAGCCGCACCGTGTAAAGCTGTCTGTCTGATCGGCCTCACAACTTCGTACATTTGGGTAGAAAAGAACTTCTCTTATAACTACATACAACAAACGAAAATCGCGTGCACAAGGACCCTTGATTTGTTTTCGGTATGTCCATCCCGCTGCATATAAAATGTCAGCTCTGGCCATATTCAGGGTCTCTGCGTCTTCTTTTCTTCTCTCCTGACGAACAAAACACCCCTGTACATATAATGCCCTGGATTGTATACACGGTTAGCAAGAAGCCTCTTTCTTCACATTTTCCCTTCCTTACTCTTTTCCTGCCTATCATCACTCGTACAAACACGTCCAAATCAAATTCTTCTGGAAACGGTCGTCATTGACCAGAGATCCCATACAGCAGCAGCAGGCCTTCAGGGGTGGTGCCATTGCAGCATCCAAGGACCAGGGCACCTGCTTTGCCGAAGAGACCAATGAATGTGGAATGCAGGAAGCCAGGCACCTGCATAGCCGAAGAGACCAATGAATGTGGGAAAGCAGGGAAAGCATTCGGTGGGAATCCAGTAGTATCTCCAACTCAGGGTGTGATGTTCAGCCGCCCTGTCTGGCGGGTGTCATTTGGGCTGGAATGTATTAGGGGGCAGGGGGGAGGAGGGATGGGATGCAAGAGGATATAAACACATAGTTTCTGTTTTTTAATGTTTAAGAGAACATTCCAGGCATTACTACACATGAGAATTTCATATCCAAAAAAGAGAAAAATCCTTCCATGCGCACACACGCACACACCTAT
>CM031599.1:83296664-83306664 GCA_018398815.1 Conus ventricosus | reverse complement strand
CTCTCATCTCCTGCCTCTCTCAATCTCTCACTCTCACCATCTGCTCTCTCTCCTCCTCTCAAGCATGCAATCTCCAGCAGCAGTCATGACGATGCCTCCGCTAGGAAACCACTGAGTATCAGTCATGTGATGTGGACCCCAATCGATGAATGCCAGGTGGCAGTCAATACAAAGCCTGTGCAGCGTAAAGGCATGCAAACATCATGAACCGCCAGCCTCTGTTGCAGACGAGGTCAAATGTGGTGATTGCTTGTTTGTTGTTTGTTTGTTTGTTTGTTTGATTGTTTCTTTTTCATTTTTGGTCCAGCCGCCACAAGAAGCCCATATTAGCTGTCAGATTGGTTTGAGTGTGTATGCGTGTGATAGAAAAAGAGGATGAAAATGGTATCGTGTCAATGGAGCGTCTGTCCTGTCTGTCTCCCGTCTGTTCTATCTATCTGCATAGTGTGTGTGTGGTGTGAGTTGTGTGTTGTGTGTGTGTGTGTGTTGTGTGTGTGTGTGTTGTGATGTTGGGTGGTGTGTTGTGTGTGTGTGTGAGTGTTGTGTGTGAGTGTGTGTTAGAGTTGTGGGTGTGATGTGTGTGTGTTAGTGTGATGTTGTTAGTGAGTGGTTTTTGTGTAGTGTGTGTGTGTGGTGTGGTGTGTGTGTTGTGTGGTGTGTGTGATTGTGTGTGTGTGTGTGTGTGTGTGTGTGTGTGTGAGTGTGTGTGTGTGTGTGTGTTGTGTGTGTGGTGTGTGTTGTGTGTGTCTGTCTGTCTGTCTGTCTGTCTGTCTGTCTGTCTCTGACTACTGAGTGTGTGGTTGTTTGTGTGTGTGTGTGTGTGTGTGTGAGTGTGTGTGTGTGTTGTGTGTGATATGTGTGTGAGGGTGTGTGTGCGTGGCGTGTGTAGAGCTGTGTATAAGTGCGTGTGAGCGAGCGTGCATGTTAGTGTGTGTGTGCATGCGTGCGTGCGTGCGATGCGTGCGAGCGTGCGAGAGTTGTGTAGAGTGTGTGTGTGTGGTTGTGTGTGTGTGTGTGTGGTGGTGTGTGTGTGCAAATGCGAGAGAGAGAGAGAGAGAGAGAGAGAGAGAGGAGAGAAGAGAGAGGAGAGAGAGAGAGAGAGAAGATGTGATTTATTTGTCTGTGAGTGCATAATCTGTGAGTGCGTACGTGTGAGTACGGGGAAGAGAAGAGTCGGGTCTTGTGTGTGAGTGTTGTGTTGAGTGAGAGAGTGTGAGTGTGTGTGTAGTGTGTGTGTGTGTAGAGAAAGTGAAGGATGGTGGCGGGGGAAAGGGGGGGAGTCAGGGAAAAAGGTGTGTGAGTGTCGTGATGAGTTGGGAGAGAAAGGAGAAGGAGAGGCGAGAGAGGAGATCGCGATTAACTTGTGGTGGCTGAGCTTTTCTGGTCTCACGCACATTACTTCATCCTTTCACCGTCTGTCTCACGGATTGTCTGTCTGTCGCTATGCTTCATCTCTGTCTGTCTGTCTGTCTGTTCTGTCTGTCTCTAAGACTGTCTGTTTGTCTTCTTCTCTCTCTACTCTCTCTCACTCTCTCTCTCTCTCTCACGTCTCTCTCTCTCTCACTCTCTCTCTCTCCCTCTCCCGCAAAGTTCTGCTGCGTTTTTGCAAAAAACAAAAAACAAAACCCAACAACCTTTTATAATCCAACAAAAGCAAACCAATACAAAACAAAACAAAACCCTTTTCCTCTTATTTCAACGAAATAAAAAAAGATATTTTGACAATGTTTCGAAAGTTGATTATAAGATTGACCTATTCGAATGATTCAGCAGCTCATCGTTAACCCAGTCGTGTATTGTTTGTTTTCCCATGCGCTATTTCGTGATCATATTTTCCGTGAACGTTAAGAACTTCATTAACGGCTCAAATGTGAATTCGAGCCCAATGCTCTCTCTCTCTTCTCTCTCCCCTCCTCCTCTTCGCGCTTCTCTCTATCTCTCTCAATCACACTCTCTCATCTCGTCGTCTCTCGTCTCTCCGTCTCTTCTCTCTCTCTCTCTCTCACTCTCAAGTACTAAGAATGATATGGGTTCTGTGATTTGCCCAGGACTTAGATCTCAATTCCTTGTTCTGAGAGAGAGAGAGAGAGAGAGTGAGAGAGAGAGAGAGAGAGAGAAGGAAGCGAGAGAGAGAGAGAGAGAAGAGAGAGAGAGAGAGAGAGAGAGAGAGAGAGATGATTTTTTTTTAGGGGCCTCAGGTACAAAAATTGAAAAATATGCCCCACAGCCCGTTCCCCGCCCCCCCCGCCCCGCCCCCCCCCCCCCTAATCTTCCCGCCTTCTTTTCTCTCTTTTTCTTCTTCTTCCGTTTAGTCCCCCATTCAGTATAGACTTAAGACTTAGATGTTCCCGAGTCATGCGAGCATGAGCAGTCAAGCGCTCCACTGTGCACGGTCCTCAGGCCAGTTTGCTAGTGTCACTTCCATCTCTGTCAGTGAGTCTTGAGGTCTCTCTCCAGCCGTCTGTCGCCAGCTCATCTGGGTCGTCCTCTTTTTCTCTGGCCTGCTAGGGTCCATTTAATGTCAATTCGTCTAGATGATTACGTAATGGTGATTGTTGGACAGGTCTTTTTTTTTTTTCAATTCCCCTTTCCCCCCCTTTCTATTTGTGTGGCCATCAACAACAATTTGGCCTGTGGAACTTCCACAGCAACACACTGACGACAGGTGAGGTGTTCGACATATCCTTGTTAGCTCACTGGTCTATTCCAAAAACGGAAGGAACTGAGGGCGAATAAAAGAGCAAACATTTAGAAAGAGAAGGGGGGGTATTATTACAACCTCACTACACTTACTTTACTACTCCTTCCCAAGGAAGTAGAACAAACACGGCAACCAGGACGAGCTTGTCCTGTACCTTGTTTGCCCCTATGTCCCCCCGTGGCGGAAACTAACCCCTTCTCTATATGAGAAATGGTCAGCTAGCTCACTACTGGACCAAATAAACTAAGAAGAACGTGTGTGATTGGGTGCAGATGAGAATCAAAGAAGGGGGCCATGGGCTTGCCTGTGTCTCTCACACAATTGTCAACTCTTAGGATTTCTACCATGAAAACACTCACATCCCTGATTTTATTCAGCGGAACCATCGCGAGTGCTGATCCCATAATCCAATACGAACCACCCAGCAAGTGAGAGCTCAGACTTAATGCAGGAATACAACGATGGAAAATGGCGAAGTTGCCGTGAGAGAGATTCCATGACTAAGGAATAACAATAACTATCACCCTGTGTGGAATATTCAGAAAAAAAACACCAACAGCCCTTCCTTCCAATCAGAGTTCGATACTATTTATTTAGATGCAAAGGGAGAAAACTATAAACAGAAAAACATTCTTATCTATAGTATGCAGCATATAGAGACAATTGGTTTTACTTAAGTGGAATTTAACTTTGAAAAAGAGATACGTTGAAGTTGGACCACTAATTGCATTGTATTATTTTTTCTATTGTTTTCAATACTGGTCTCTATTATCTGAAAACGTCCAAATGACATGGTATTTGGTGTTCACGGTTTGGGTTTAAGCCCTGGGGGCAAAGAAAAGATGACACCATACTGGTGAAGGAAAAGGAAATAGGGAGGCGTAATGTGTCGGATTGTATCTTGCACATTTGACATGGTGTTACAAAGAATCTAGTTAGAATGATGGTCTCAGACAGAAACAGAAGAACTCATTCTTGTGTCGAACTTAATCTTGCACATATTAAAAGTCCATGTTTTGAAAAAAGATTATGAATGGTGAGTAACTCTCTCTCTCCCTCTCACTCACCTCTCTCTCCTCACCTCTCCTCTTTCCCCTCTCTCTCTCTCACTACCTATATATATTGTATATAATAAAATATAATATATTATATATATAATATATATAAAAATCAGGGTTAAAAAGCCACTCAGACGCAAAAGGTGCTTCAACCTGTACGGGCGACATACCAGTATTTAAAATAGGATTTTAAAATGAAGAGGTTAAAACCTACAAGCTTGTTTCAAGCTAAAAGAAGCGCTCTCCTCATGTTAACAAACCAATTTGGGCCCGCCACCGGTGTTTAAATACCGTGGTGTGTGGGCCGTGTGATTTCTGATGCGTGTAGCACGTGTCCTGCCGTTTTTTCTTTTTTGGGGCGCGTTCATGGGGGGACGGCCACGAAATGGTGCCTTGACAAAGATTTCCATTTATGCCTGCAATTGTTTATCATTTAAACTACTTAGAGTTCACAGGATCTAGGTGGGTTTAACATAATATCAGCACTTTTCGGTGGTACAAAGTTGCATTTTTTAGAAATGTTTGTTGGAGTGTTGCACTATTTATAATTTTCCATGATATGTTGTAATCTATTTTCCCTATTTTTTTCAGCTACCAAATATATGTACTTAATCTGATTTGGTTTTGTTATAAATATTTTCATTTTTGAAGGACAATTTTATGGTATTGCATATCTGGTTATTTTTTAACAAGTGTTAGCCGTGAATCCTATTAAGTTTCTTTAATCACTGTCAGTTGTTATCCAATGGTTTAAAGAATTGACAAACAGACAAAATACAGTGGTTTCGATTACTTTTGAAATAGTGGACTTCTACACCCTTCCCTTGAAGAGGAATTACTTACTAAAGCATCTAAGATTTCGCCAACACATATACAAATATAACAAGAATCTGAATGGGAAATCATTCTCCATCTCCACACTAAGAAAACCCTTCACCATAGCAAACAGTGAAACTTGGACGTTAATGAAAGAGGTAGGAACAGAAAACTATACACAGTAAACAAGAGGGGTATGTTTTGGCTCCCATAAAGAAACCTAACACCGAGTAACTTTAAATTCATGACTTGGCACAGCCTTTTAAACTTGAATAAAGTCAGACAAATACATAGACAAAACAATCCTAATAGTGGGGGAAAAACAAGCGCAGGCAACAACTGAACTGTCTGCAAAGAATATGGACTTGAGGGTAGGGGAGTTGAAATGAGTAACTGGAAAAATGAATTTAAAAAAAAAAAAATAAATAAAAAAAAAGTTACAGTAATAAAACTCTCTCGTAGCTGCATACGGGAACCATCAGCAAACCCTTTGAAAGGCAGATAAATTTGTATTGCCTTGCTCCGAGAGGCCTTTTCGCCCGCTGGAATGGATCGGGACTCACAGGGAGCCACGCTGTGTGTCTGCGCTCCCCGGCGTCAAATAGCGACACACCACATCCATAATAACTGTGGAGTTCTCTAACCACCATGGGTTCAAAAAAGAATCCAATAGCACCCCAGAGCAGCCAGCGAAGAGTAGTACATGCAACCAAGACGAAAGTGTGGTGAGGAAAAAAGTTGCTGTAAAACTAAAGACCCATTATGGCAAAAAAATAACAATGTAGGGGACAGTCTGATCCTACGCCCTGAGGATCCACCCAAAGATGCAAGGGAGATCAAAAGCAAACGCCACACAGAACGATCAGAAACAAATACAAAATAACCTCAATTTAATCAAAGCAAAATCGTTAATGATATGATGTTAGGGAAACAGTAAACGAGTAAACAGTAAACAAGTGGGTATGTTTTGGCTTCCATAAGGAAACCTAACACAGAGTAACTTTAGTCAAGACTGGCATCAGCCTTTATAAAACTAGAATAAAGTCCATACAAATACCTAGACAAACCAAACTAATAGTGGGGGAAAAAACAAGCGCAGGCCAACAACTGCACAGCGAGTCTCCCTGATGAGTCCCGATCCAAGCGGGCGAAAGGCCACGGCGCAGGCAAAACATAATATATCAGCCTTCAAAAGGGATTGCGATGGTTCCCTTTATTGCAGCAAAGAAGAGTTTATCATAATCTGTAACATTTTTTTATTTTTAATTTAATTTTTTATTAAATTTCCATTTTCCAGTTACTGCCATCTTCAAACCTCCCCTCCCCTCATCCAGAATCTTTGGCCAGACAGTTCAGTTGTTTAGGCCTGCGTTGTTTTTTTCCCCCCACAATTAGATTGTATGTCTATGTACGTGTCTGACTTTATTCAAGTTTAAAAAGGCGGTGCCGAGTCCTTGAATAAAAGTTACTCTGTGTTAGTTTCCTTATGGAGCAAAAACATACCCCACTTGTATACTGTTTTATCGTTTCCTGTCCCGCCTACCACATTTCATTAACATTTTGCTTTGATTAAAATGAGGTATTTGTATTGTTACTGACCGTCTGTGTGTTTGTCTTTTGATCTCCCTTGCATCTTTGGGTGGATCCTCATGCGTAGGCCTCAAAGACTGTCCCCCTACATTTTATATTATTGCATAATGTCTTTAGTTTTTACAGCAACTTTTTCCTCCCCCACAATCGAATGGTTGCATTTACTACTCTTCGCTGGCTCTTCTGGGGGAATGCAAATGGATTCTTTTTTGCACCTGGTGGTGGAGAACACCACCAGTATTATGGACTGTGGTGAGTCCACTACATTTACGCCGCGAGCGCAGACACAACCAGCCGTGACACCCATAGAGACCCGAGCCAGCGGCGACGGCCACGGAGCCGGCAAACCGAAAACAAAACTGCTCAACAGGGATGCGATGGTTACCCCTATTAATGTCAGCTATAGAATAGGTTTTCAAATCAGAACATTTTATTTTTAATATAATTTTTTTTATAATTTCAATTTTCCCAGTTACTCCAACATCAAACTCCAACTCCCCACCCCTCACGTTCCAAATCTTTGCCATACAGTTCAGTAGTTAGTCCCTGCGCTTGTTTTTTTCCCCACAAATAATTGTTTGTCAGTTATATTCTGACTTTTATTCAAGTATAAAAGGCTGTGCCAGTCTAGAATAAAAGTTACTCTGAGTTAGTTTACTCTTATGGGAGCAAAACAAAATACCCCACATGTTTACAGTTTAGTGGAAACATGGATTAAAAAAAATAGCAGAAATTCCACATACGATGTCACGATGATCTACTACTGGAGCTGAAACGTGTGAAAAAAGTTAGGACCTAACATTTTGTCCCCATATACAGAAAATACTTGGGAAACAGGTAGGCTATAAACCGAGATGACGGTCTTGCCACGTTAAACAATAAACCAAAAATAATTGAAAACAAGAAAAAAGAACTTTGTACAATTTAACAAAGCCATATAACCAAAAATCCCATAGAAGCCAACAAAAAAACCGTAAAATTATTAACAAAACAATAGACCTTAAGGATCATCATACAAACCATATCAAAAACCCTAATTACACACCTACCTTCTACGAAGACATCAATAGTAACCACCCACCCTCCAGCTAAAAACATACCTAATGGTCTATAAACAAAAGATAAACAACTGTCATGCAAGAAAAGAATTTACAGTGAGTCACTGAATATCAAGAGGCTCAGACAAAAAGTGGCTACAACTACAATTTAACAATACAACCCAGATAACAACATGAAAACACACCAGGAAAAACAGGAAAAGAAAAAATTAGTATGGTATCAGGCCTCCAAATGATTGGAAGAACAAAAACAAACCCGTAGGAAAAGAATTCCTCAAGAATCCTCTAAAACATCATTCCCCAAAAAGAACATGTAACTATACTAAAATATTCAATCAAAAAAACCGTCACGCAATCATACACTTGTATGCCCAACCTTAAAAATATAATAATGATTCTTCCATAAAACCAAAAACAACACAACCAAAGAGGGTGATGAAAGTATATCTTGTAAATGCACTAAAAAAGTCCAGTGCCCTTTTGAATCATAAAAAGTCACAACAACAATATAGTGTACCAAGCTACCGGTAAAACAACAGACAGTGAATAAAAGAAACATACAAAGGAATCACGGAGCTACCACTTTAAAAACCAGAAATGCAAACCCATAAACAGTCTTAACAAAAATGAAAAAAATAAAAACAACCAGATTAAAGTAAATATATTAGGAAGCAGAAAAATAGGAAACTAGATTACAACATATCATGGAAAATTATAAAAGAGCAACACCATACAACAACATTTCTAAAAAATGCATGCAACTTATGTACCAAGAAAAGGAGGCTGATATTAATGGGGTAAAACCCCCCCCCACCTATCATCCCTGAACTCTAAAGTAGAAATGATAAGACAATTGCATGCACAAATGAAATTCTTTGTCAATGCACCAATCCGAGCACGTCCCCCCTGAAACGCGCCCAAAAAAGAAAAACCGGCAGCCACGTGCTACACGCACTAGAACTCACGAACGTCGCCCACACACCACGGTATATAACACTGGTGGCGTGCCCAAAATTGTATTGTATACCCTGAGGAGAGCGCTTTTAGCTTGAGAACAAGCTATAGTAGGTTTTAACCTCTTCATTTTTAAAATCCAATTTAATAAAACTGAATCTAAAAATATATAAAAATAAATTTAATTCACACAGTGTGTGTGTGAGTGTTAGTTAGAGTGTGAGTATGTGTGTGAGTGTCAGAGTCCTGAGTCTGTGTCCACTGTCTTGTAAAAAAGTTCTGTGGTCACTGACAGTATGCGCGTGTGCGCGGGTGTGTGTGAGTGTGTTGTGTGTGTGTTGTGGTGGTGTGAGTGTCTGTGTCTTGTTCTGTCTGTATGACTGAGACTGGTCTGTAAGGCGCGTGTGCGTGGGCGTGTGAGTGTGTGTGTGAGTGTGTGAGTGTGTGAGTGATGTGTGTGCGCGTGCGTGGCGTGCATCGAGTGCGTGCCGTGGCGTGCGTGTTTGTGTGTGTGTGGTGGTTTGTGTGTGTGTGTGTGTTTGTGTGTGTTAGCGTGTGAGTGTGTGTGGTGGTTGTGTGTGTGTGTTGCCCGTGTGCGTGTGCCGTGCGTGTGTGGTGTGTGAGAGTTGTGTGTGTGAGTGTGGTGTGTGTGTGTGTGTGTGTGGTAAGTTGTGTGTGTGTTGTGTGACCCTCCCTTTCTCCCCCTTTAAACACCCCCCCCCCTCCATCTAATCCCCACGAAAGCATTCACAAGAACAGGATAACGCGCTGAGCAAGTATAGAGATGTTTCCGTCTGTCCTGACGGACCATGAGCCAGTACGACCAGTCGTGCAATTTCATGTGTTTGTTTGTGGCAATCCTCACGAACTCCAAGTCCATCCTGAGTCCATGTCCGTGAAAGGGGAGCGGCAGCCGGGCGGTGAGGACCTGGGAGATACAGGAAGACAGCAGTAGAAAGGCGGTGAGGACCCTGGGAGATGTGAGAGGACAGCGTAAGAAGGCGGTGAGGACCTGGAGAAACAGAAGGACAGCGGTAGAAAGGCGGTGAGGACCTGGAGATACCAGGAAGGACAAGCGGTAGAAAGGCGTGAGACCTGGGAGAAACAGGATTTGGACAGCGTAGAAAGGCGTAAGAGACCTGGGAGATACAGGAAGGACAGCGTAGAAAAGGCGGTGAGGACCTGGGAGATACAGGAAGGAACAGCGGTAGAAAGGCGGTGAGACCTGGAGATACAGAGGACAGCGTTAGAAAGGCGGAGAGGACCAGGGAGATACTAGGAAGGGACAGCGGTAAAAAAGGCGAGTAGGACCATGGAGATACAGGAAGGACAGCGTAAGAAAGCGTGAGGACCTGGGAGATACAGGAAGGACAGCGGTAGAAAAGGCGGTAGGAGGACCTGGGAGATACAGGAAGGGACAGACGGTAAAAGGCGGTGAGGGACCCTGGAGATATAAGAGGACAGCGGGTAAAAGGACGGCCAGAAGCAGCCTGATGGAAGAAAGGTATGTTTTGTCCTAAGTGAAAGGGGGGGGGGGGGGGGGGGGGGGGATCTGTCCCTGTCTATACTGCTTTGCTTTGTATCTCTCTTCTCTCTTCCTCTTAAACATCTGCTCCTCTCTCTCCTCTCTCTCTCTCCCTTCCACATCTCACATCTCTCAGCCCCATCTCTCTCTCACTCTCTCTCTGTGCCTCGTTTCCTCTCTCTCGTTGTCTCCCTGTCTCTCTGTCTCCTGTGTCCCTGTCTGTCTTGGTTCCACTGACTCTACTGTCTGACAATGTCTCTGTCAGTGTGTCAGCTCTGTCTCTCTCAGTCTTTTATAT
>CM031599.1:83293312-83296079 GCA_018398815.1 Conus ventricosus | reverse complement strand
GATCAGTTGTTGTCCATCATAGCTTACTTCATTGTTGTCTGGGTTTTTTTATGGATTGACTGGTTGTTGTTCTTTATAGAACGATGATTTTAATATGTTCTCAAGCCGCAGAATGATTGACTGTCGTTAGTTATACACAACCTGAAAGTTATCTACCCGTCGTCTAATTGAATATTGTCTGATATTCAAAGACGTATTGATTGGTATCTGCCGTTCATGCTCTGATTGTCGCCTGCTATTTAAAGAAGCATTGCTTGTCGTCCATCATTCATAGACTGATTGCTTGTCGTCCATCATTCATAGACTGATTGCTTGTCGTCCATCATTCATAGACTGATTGCTTGTCGTCCATCATTCATAGACTGATTGCTTGTCGTCCATCATTCATAGACTGATTGCTTGTCGTCCATCATTCATAGACTGATTGCTTGTCGTCCATCATTCATAGACTGATTGCTTGTTGTTTGTAGTTCATAGTCTGGTTGATTGTTGTCTTCTAGTCAGAGACTGATGGATTGGTTGTCTTTTATTCGTAGCGTGATTGATTGTTCTCCTCTATTCATGGACTGGTGGGGTGTTGTCCTCTATTCATAGACTGGTGGTGTGTTGTCCTCTATTCATAGACTGGAGGGGTGTTGTCCTCTATTCATAGACTGGTGGGTTGTTGTCCTCTATTCATAGACTGGTGGGTTGTTGTCCTCTATTCATAGACTGGTGGGTTGCTATGTTGTTCTATATTCATAGACTGGTGGGTTGTTGTCCTCTATTCATAGTCTGGTGGGTTGTCCTCTATTCATTCACTGGTGGGTTGATGTCCTCTATTCATAGACTGGTGGGTTGTTGTCCTCTATTCATAGACTGGTGGGGTGTTGTCCTCTATTCATAAACTGGTGGGTTGTTGTCCTCTATTCATAGAAAAGGTGGGCTGCTGTCCTCTATTCATAGACTGATGGGTTGTTGTCCTCTATTCGTAGACTGGTGGGTTGTTGTCCTCTATTCATAGACTGGTGGGTTGGTATCCTCTATTCATAGACTGGTGGGTTGTTATCCTCTATTCATAGACTGGTGGGGTGTCCTCTATTCATTGACTGGTGGGTTGTTGTCCTCTATTCATAGACTGGTGGGTTGTTATCCTCTATTCATAGACTGGTGGGGTGTCCTCTATTCATTGACTGGTGGGTTGTTGTCCACTATTCATTGACTGGTGGTTGTTGTCCTCTATTCATTGACTGGTGGGTTGTTGTCCTCTATTCATTGACTGGTGGGTTGTTGTCCTCTATTCATAGACTGGTGAGTTGTTGTCCTCTATTCATTGACTGGTGGGTTGTTGTCCTCTATTCATTGACTGGTGGGTTGTTGTCCTCTATTCAGAGACTGGTGAGTTGTTGTCCTCTATTCATAGACTGGTGGGATGTTGTCCTCTAATCATAGACTGATGGGTTGTTATTCTCTATTTATACACTGATGGGGTGTCCTCTATTCATACACTGGTGGGGTGTCCTCTATTCATAGACTGGTGGGTTGTTGTCCTCTATTCATAGACTGGTGGGGTTTCCTCTGTGCATAGACTGGTGGGGTGTTGCCCACTATTCATAGACTGGTGGGGTGTCCTCTGTTCATAGACTGGTGGGGTGTTGCCCACTATTCATAGACTGGTGGGGTGTCATCTGTGCATAGACTGGTGGGGTGTTGCCCACTATTCATAGACTGGTGGGGTGTGGTCCTCTATTCATAGACTGGTGGGTTATCCTCTGTGCATAGACTGGTGGGTTGTTGCCCACTATTCATAGACTGGTGGGGTGTCCTCTGTGCATAGACTGGTGGGGTGTTGCCCACTATTCATAGACTGGTGGGGTGTCCTCTATTCATACACTGGTGGGGTGTTGTCCTCTATTCATAGACTGGCGGGGTGTCCTCTGTGCATAGACTGGTGGGGTGTCCTCTATTCATAGACGGGTGGGGTTTCCTCTGTGCATAGACTGGTGGGTGTTGCCCACTGTTCATAGACTGATGGGTGTCCTCTATTCATAGACTGGTGGGGTTTCCTCTATTCATAGACTGGTGGGGTTTCATCTGTGCAGAGACTGGTGGGGTGTTGCCCACTATTCATAGACTGGTGGGGTGTCCTCTATTCATAGACTGGTGGGGTGTCCTCTATTCATATACTGGTGGGGTTTCCTCTGTGCATAGACTGGTGGAGTGTTGCCCACTATTCATATACTGGTTGGGTGTCCTCTATTCATAGACTGGTGGGGTGTTGCCCACTATTCATAGACTGGTGGGGTGTCCTCTATTCAGAGACTGGTGGGTGTTGCCCACTATTCATAGACTGGTGGGGTGTCCTCTATTCATACACTGGTGGGGTGTCCTCTATTCATAGACTGATGGGGTGTCCTCTAGTTATAGACTGGTGGTTGTTGTCCTCTATTCATTGACTGGTACGTGGGGTGTCCTCTATTCATAGACTGGTGGGGTGTCCTCTATTCATAGACTGGTGGGGTGTCCTCTATTCATAGACTGGTGGGGTGTCCTCTATTCATTGACTGGTGGGTGTCCTCTATTCATAGACTGGTGGGGTGTCCTCTATCATAGACTGGTGGGTGTCCTCTATTCATTGACTGATGGGGTGTCCTCTATTTATAGACTGGTGGGTTGTTGTCCTCTATTCATAGACTGGTGGGGTTTCCTGTAATAATAGACTGGCGGGTGCCTTCTATTCATAGACTGGTGGGGTGTCCTCTATTCATAGACTGGTGGGGTGCCCGCT
>CM031599.1:83285812-83288312 GCA_018398815.1 Conus ventricosus | reverse complement strand
AAAGTTACTCTGTTGAACCAGCCGCCGTGGCGAAGTGGTTAGCGTCGCGGACTCCCGGCTGGGAGGTCGTGGGTTCGAATCCCATCAGAGTCATGTGGGTTTTTTCTGCCCCGACCGGCTCCTACCCAGAGTTGAGTTTGCTGCAGACTCAGTTGGGAAGACTGGGACCACACAGTCGAGTTTCATCCACTTAATGGATGCGTTTCTGAGAGTGTTGCTCAAATTTCATGACCAACACTGCAGGTGCCTGTATCTCTCGGCCTGGTTGACGCCGGGATATATTATGAAAGGAAGCGTAGAGTACAGCCCTGTCATGTAGTCTCAGACCGAAATGGAAATCTGTAGCATCATCTTAATCATCCCCATTCCCATTGATCAGCATAAAAAAAAATGTCTCAAAATCTGTGGTCCTTCATGCCCTGCTCTCATGGTGACCTTAATTTCGATGTTCTCTCCACGTTTGTGGCCTTGGTTTGCTTCCGTCGGGGTCACCGGTATCGGCGAGTCCATGGGGGCTGTCGTTGGACGGACGTGGTGGCGCCCTCCGGAGGGAGAGCTCACTCACGTCGGCTCCGCGACTAAGCAATTATTGTCGTCAGTAGGGGGCTTAGTAGGTGGTGTCCTGCGTATGTTAGATCAGAACAGGCGCCACTGAACACCACCGAAGTGACTTGGCAGCAGTGCAGTGTCTCCTCCGGTGGGTTGCCTCTTGGCGACTTGACATTGACTGCTCCCTGTGGATTGCTGGTGCTGGGGCTGCGGCGGGGCCGGCCGGGCTATGGCTGTGGACGGGGTGTCGGAATGAGCGGTGTGGGTGCACTCCCTCTGAGGTGGCGCAGAGGTTGGGACAGCAAAAAAAAAAAAAAGTTACTCTGTGTTAGTTTTTCTATGGGAGCAAAAATACCCCACTTGTTTACTGTTTATCGTTTACTGTTCCCTACCTCATTTCATTTCCGATTTTGTTTTGATTAAATTGAGGTTATTTGTTTCTGTCCGTCTGTGTGTTTGTCTTTTGATCTCCCTTGCATCTTTGAGTGGATCCTCAAGCGTAGGCTCAAAGATTGTCCTCTACATTTTATACCATTTGCATAATGCCTTTAGTTTTGTTTTTCAGCAACTTTTTCCTCCCCACACTTTCGTTGGTTTCATTTACTACTCTTTGCTGGCTGCTTTGGGGGTGCTATTGGATTCTTTTTTGCACCCTTGGTGGTGAGAACACCACAGTATTATGGACTGTGGTGTGTCTCTATTTGACGCCAGGAGCGCAGACACAACCACCGTGTCTCCCTGATGAGTTCCGACCCAGCGGACGAAAGGCCTCGGAGCAGGCAATACAAATATAGTTGTCTTCAAAAGGGATTGCGATGGTTCCCTTATGCACTAGTGAAGAGTTTTCATATCTGAAACATATTTTCTTAATTTCATGTTCCAGTTTCTCCATCTTCAAACTCCCTCCCCCCCCCCCCCCCCCCCCCCCCCCCCTCCTCCTTAAGTCCAAATCTTTGCCAAGTCATTACTATGAAGACAGTTCAGTTGTTGGCCTGCGCTTGTTTTTTTCCCCCCACTATTAGATTGTTCGTCTGTGTATTTGTCTGACTTTATTCAAGTTTAAAAGGCTGTGCCAGTCTTGAATAAAAGTTACTCTGTGTTAGGTTTTCTTATGGGAGCAAAAAATACCCCACTTGTTTACTGTTTAAAATATGAAATTAAAGTTTCTATAAAACCTTTTTTTGTCACACACACACTGTTGCCAACCTCTCAATACACTATCATTGTCTTACTTAGATTTTGAACTTAAATCACGAACATTTTGTTGAATCATATTTTTATATATCTTGACACTTCATAGAGCTTACCGATACAGCGTACAAGGAAGACTGCAATCTATGCAATCTATGCATAAGTGCTGTGTTCACCACCAAGAGTACTTAACTGATTTTTCACAGAAATTAAACTCATACCTCTGAAAATAATATTTATCAAAATACACTCATTTGCACTAGCTTCGTTTAAATGTGCTTCGAAAAGAAAACACTTTCAATGTTTTCAATCTCCTGCACATAAAGTCCTTATTAACAACTTTCGAATTTCATTCCCTTTTCAATTCCACAAAAAGTTGAAAAATAGTCATGTTCTTGCAAAAAGGCCTTACAAAGGTTGGGTGAATTCAAAACTGAGTAAATTAGTTTTGACATTGCCAAACTTTTTGTGACCACATTTTCAGTTGTGTTGTATGTTTGACCTTTTCCGCAAAACACGCGCTACTTCATCACCTTTCTCTTCGGAATTGCTTTACACAGTAGATCAGCGTCAACAGAAAATTTAATTCCAAGTATCTAGGGGGAAAAAATCAAGAATCCAACAACATTGCTGGTTTCTCACCTTATTTGTGATCCCCCCCCCCCCCCCCCTTTACTCCAAGTCTACCCCAGGTGACTGTTTTCATGGTGAGATTTAGTGCAGAATAACCAAGAATAGCAGTAGACCCTCTCGATGATTG
>CM031599.1:83278312-83280812 GCA_018398815.1 Conus ventricosus | reverse complement strand
AGGAGGAGGAGGCGGAGGAGCAGGAGGATAATGATGTTGTTGATGGTGACGATAATCTTTTTCTTAAATTTGACAATTCGTTTTCTTTGTTACTTGAAAAAATGTGATAGAAACAGAAAAAAAGCAAATTAAGGTTACAATTGCCTGACACTGAAGCGAAAAGAAAGCGCAAAAGCAAAGAATAGTGAAAGAGAAAAATGAGAAGAGGCGTAAGAAAAGTGAAAGAAAACGGGAAAAAAAGCAATAAGTCCACGCGGGGGAGGAGAGAGAGAGGAGAGAGAGAGAGAGAGAGAGGAGGAGAGAGAGAGAGGAGAAGAGAGAGGAGAGAGGAGAGAGAGAGAGAGAGAGAGAGAGAGGAGAGAGAGAGAGAGAGAGAGGAGAGAGATGAGGGGGGAGGGAGAGAGGGAGAGAGAGGTGTTTGGGCAAAATGTAAAATCGACAGTATGGACGAGAGAAACAATTTACATACCTGTGGACTTCTGTATGTTGTCACCAAATAAAGTTTTGTATGGATACCACGTAGAGGCATCTTACATCCTGTTTCTGAAGAAATCAGCTCTTTACTTTGATGTGGAAAATGTAAAGAGAAAATGTTTAAAACTAGAACACAGTAAAAAAAAAAAAAAAAGGACAGCAAGGATAAGAAAAAGACGAAAAAGAGGGAAGAAGGCCACATGACAAGAAGAAGGAGGAGGAGGAGGAGGAAAAGAGAAGAAGAAGAAGAAGAAGAAGAAGAAGAAGAAGAAGAAGAAGAAGAGAAGAAGAAGAAGAAAGAAGAAGAAGAAGAAGAAGAAGAAGAAGAAGAAGAAGAAGAAGAAGAAGAAGAAGAAGAAGAAGAAGAAGAAGAAGGAGAAGAAGAAGAAGAAGAAGGAGAAGAAGAAGGAAGAAGAAGAAGAAGAAGAAGAAGAAGAAGAAGAAGAAGAGAAGAAGAAGGAAGAAGAAGAAGAAGAAGAAGAAGAAGAAGAAAGAAGAAGAAGAAGAAGAAGAAGAAGAAGAAGAAGAAGAAGAAGAAGAAGAAGAAGAAGAAGAAGAAGAAGAAGAGAAGAAGAAGAAGAAGAAGAAGGAGAAGAAGAAGGAGAAGAAGAAGAAGAAGAAGAAGAAAGAAGAAGAAGAAGAAGAAGGAGAAGAAGAAGAGAAGAAGAAGAAAGAAGAAGCAGACATGTGAATGAACAAAAAGGAAGGAGGAGGAGGACGATGACGAAAGCGACAAGAAGGACGACGAGGAGGAGAAGATGGATAAGGAGAAGGATGAGAAGGAGGGAAAGGAGAACAAGAGAAATATTGAGGAACAAGAAGAAGAAGAATGGTGTGTGTGTGTGTGGGGGGGGGGGGGGGAGAAAAATGCAACAACATTTCAGATGAAGAGTCCACAGCAAAACACGTTGCAAATGTTGTTCTGTCCCCATCCCGGGTATCACACTTTTACTTAGTTGCCTGTGTACTACGGCAAACACCAATACAGGCTGTTGTGATATATCCTCTGTCTGCGCGCATGTGTGTGTGTGTGTGTGTGTGTGTGTGTGTGTGTGTGTGTGTGTGTGCGTGCGTGCGTGCGTGCGTGCGTGCGTGCGTGCGTGCGTGCGTGCGTGCGTGCGTGCGTGCGTGCGTGCGTGCGTGCGTGCGTGCGTGCGTGCGTGCGTGCGTGTGTGTGTGTTTACCAAGTAGGTAAAATACCGACGGCTGTTTCTACCAATCGCGATGATGTTCACAGAATTTGACAAAAAACGTACTCCGACACATAGGTATATATTGTAATACATACGAATAACAGAGAAAGAGATGAACAACAAAGATGAAGACCTCACAGTCTAGCCTCTACCTCAGCTCTCAAACAGGGGAGAAACAGTGTCTTCAAGGATTGGATGTCAAAAAGAAATCTTTTCCCACGTATACTCAGACAACACTGTTAACCCTGTGCACTGAACTAGTATTGTTCCCGGCTGGTGGGGCATTTTATTTTATTTTTTTTATTATTAAACTGTCCTCCACCGACATGGCACAGACAGAAAGGATGTCCACGGCCTTACCAACCGGTCAGAGGACTTTTCTATTTTTAGTGCGAGAGGACTAGCATAACTGAACATTGTTTGATACGATTTCCTTTTTTTGACTTCTAGCTCTTTAAAACCACATTCATTTTTTCTTAATTTTGTTTGCATCCGAGACGAAGTGGATTTTGAATATATAGAAGCTGAATTAGACTCAAAACGTCGTCTTTGTTGGTTCGTTCGTTGGTATCATATATATATTATATATGGTTCGTTCGTTGGTATCATATATATATATATATATATATATATATATATATATATATATTATATATATATATTATATATATATATATATATATATATACACGATGGTTCCCTCAGGAAGCTAGCGAAGGGTGTTTCACAGTTATACTATATTCTCCCCATTCTTTTCATCTTCAATTTTTTTTCTTCTAAAAGTTCAAATCTTTGCCAAGTCATTATTATTATTATGACAGAAGAATTGTTAG
>CM031599.1:83247645-83260760 GCA_018398815.1 Conus ventricosus | reverse complement strand
AAAAAATGTTGGGGAGTGACAGAGAGAAAATTTAATGCGGAGAGTTAAGAAGAGAAAAACGTTGGAGAGGACAGAGAGAAAAATGCTTGAGAGTGACAAAAAAAAGGGGGGGGGAAAAAAATGCTGGAGAGTAACGAGAGAAAAAAGTGGAAAAGTGACAGAGAGAAAAAGTTTGAGGTGAAGGGGAAAAAAAACTGTGGGGGTAAGAAAAAAAAAAAAAACTGCTGGAGAGTGCCCAGAGAGAAAAACTGCTGAGAGTGACAGAGAGAAAAACTGCTGGAGAGTACAGAGAGAAAAATGCTGGAGTGGACGAGAGAGAATGCTGAGAGTGACGAGAGAAAACTGCTGGGAGAGTGACAGAGAGAAAAAACTGCTGGAGAGTGACAGAGAGAAAAACTGCTGGAGGTGACAGAGAGAAAACTGTTGGAGAGTGACAGAGAGAGAAACTGCTTGTGAGTGACAGAGAGAGAATCTGTTGGAGAGTGACAGAAGAGAGAATCTGTTGAGAGTGACAGAGAGAGATCTGTTGGGAGAGTGACAGAGAGAGAATCTGTTAGAGAGTGACAGAGAGAGATGTTGGAGATGACAGAGAGGAATCTGTTGGAGAGTGACAGAGAGAGAATCTGTTGGAGAGTGACAGAGAGAGATCTGTGGAGAGTGCAGAGAGAAAACTACCTAAAAGTGACAGAGGGAAAAACTGCTGGAGAGAGTGACAGGGGGAAAAACTGCTGGAGAGTGACAGAGAGAAAAACTGCTGGAGAGTGACAGAGAGAAAAACTACCTGAGAGTGACAGAGAGGATTTGCGCCGGAAGAGGAATGCAAACATGTTGCTAAAAGCTTCACTCTGAGAGGGAGGGGAGGGGAGGGGGTGGGAGGCAAGGTGGAAGGGGGGGGGGGGCAGGCGAAGGAAGCAAGGACGGGAAGGGGGAGGGACGGGGTGGCAAGGGAATTGATGAGGGGGGGGGGGGGGGCGGAGGGGAGACCGAGGAAGAGGAGGGAGTGGAGAGGGGTAGAGAATAGGGGGTAACAATAATGGGATGACAGTCCAGTCGTGTGTGTGTGCGTGTGTGTGTGTGTGTGTGTGTGTGTGTGCGTGCGTGCGTGCGTGCGTGCGTGCGTGTGTGCGTTGTGTGTGTGTGTGTGTGTGTGTGTGTGTGTGTGTGTGTGTGTGTGTGTGTGTGTGTGTGTGTGTGTGTGTGTGATTTGTTATGTATATTCGTGTGTGTGTTGTGTGTGTATGTGTGTGTATGTGTGTGTGTCTGCCTGTCTGTCGTCTGTCTGACTAACAGAGAGGAGAGAGAGAGAGGAGAGAGGAGAGAGAGAGAGAGAGAGGAGAGGGATGAGAGAGAGAGAGAGAGAGAGCGAGCAAAGACACAGCCACTGGCTGCCTACACAAGCCTTACATCACCAGGCAGACCAGCCGCCAGTCACCATACATTACTGTATTATGATTGGTAAAGTGTTGTTGTTGTTGGTGGTGGTGGTGGTGTTGTCTTTGTTATCGTATTACTTAACATAATGTCTATCCTCCATCATTAGAGTCCAAGCTCCCTCCCTGTCCCCAGTCTTCCTCTGCCCCTTCATCACTTACCACTGCCAAAGCCCCTTCTTCCTGCCTACATCTGTGCATGTCTCCAGTCCTGCTCGGTCACACCCCTTCTTCCCCTTTGCCTCTCCTCCTTCTCAGAGTGAAGCTTTTGGCACCATGCCTCCAGTCCTCCTCGGCCACAAAGCCTCTCTGCTGCTTTGATTACTCTTTTCTTTTAAACGTTCACAGTGGGGGGAAAATGGTGGACGAACTGTGCAGACGTAACGCAGGTTGAATGTTATGTCAAAATTACGCCTGTCAGTGTGTGTGTGTGTGTGTGTGTGTGTGTGTGTGTGTGTGTGTGTGTGTGTGTGTGTGTGTGTGTGTGTGTGTGTGTGCGTGGGGGGGGGGGGGGGGGGGCGTGCGTGCGTGCGTGCGTGCGGGTGTTTGCGTGCGTGCGTGCGTGCGTGCGTACGTGCGTGCGTGTGTGTGTGTGTGTGTGTGTGTGTGTGTGTGTGTGTGTGTGTGTGTGTGTGTGTGTGTGTGTGTGTGTGTGTGTGTGTGTGTGTGTGTGGGTGGGTGGGTGTGGGTGTGGGTGTGTACGCGTGTGGGGGTCGGGATCAGATCGCAGACTGTGACCAGTCATTCCACAAGATCACACCGTACCAACGTTAATATTGAAGTCCACCCACCAGAACTAGGTAAAACCTAAATGGAAAATTGATAACTGAAATTGTGCCAGTATTGAATAAAAGTTACTCTGTGTTAGGTTTGCTTATGGGAGCAAAAGCTACCCTACTTGTTTATTGTTTACTGTTCGCTCCTTCATTTCATTTTGAATTTCGTTTCAATTAAATCGAGGTTATTTGTATTTGTTTGTGTCCGTCCTTGTGTTTGTCTTTTGATCTCCCTTGCATCCTTGGGTGGATCCTCAAGCGTAGGCTCAAAGATTGTCCCTTACTTTTTATACTGTTTGCATAATGTCTTTAGTTTTTCAGCAACTTTTGTTTCCTCCGTACACTTTCGTTTTGTTTCATTACTACCCTTCGCTGGCTGCTTTGGGGGTGCTGTTGGATTCTTTTTGAACCCTTGGTGGTGATAGCACACGGTATTATAGACTGTGGTGTTTTCTCTGTTTGACGCCGGGAGCACAGACACAATCGGCCGTGTCTCCCTGATGGGTTCCGATCCGGCGGACGAAAGACCTGGGAGCAGGCAATGCAGATAGATCTGCCTTCGAAAGGGTTTGCGATGGTTCCCTCATGCAGCTAGTGAAGAGTTTTCATATCTATCATATATTTTCTTAATTTCATGACCCCATTTCTTCATCTTCAACCTCCACCCCACCCCCCAAGTCCAAATCTTTGCCAAGTCATTACCATGATAACAGAGGAGTTGTTGGCCTTCGTTTAAACGGCTGTGCCAATCTGAATAAAAGTTAGGTTTTCTTATGGGAGCAAAAGTTACCCTACTTGTTTACTGTTTAAAATGAAAAAGTTCAATCGTTCAACGAATTCACTTGGGTAAATGTACTGCTCTTACCTGTAGAAGAGAGTAAAGCGGCAACTCAGTTAAACACACATCTACACTCATTGCGTCTCTCTCTCGCACACACATGGAGATATAAAAAAAATGTAATCGTACACATTTATGTTATGTTACACTTGGGCCAGTTTTACGCTGTCGTTGCATTTCTTTGATCCAGAATTTCTGCCCTGGTCATTTGACCTTCTGCTCCCATGACAATGAATCATGTTAACACTGAAAGGATGTCACAAAACTTCTTTCCCATGTTGTCTTCACTACCATCCTTGGTGGGTTTTGTTTGTTTGTTTGTTTCCAATCTGTTAGAGAGGTAAATGTCTCCATATCCCCCTTCTCTATTCGTTCAATTCAAATTCAATCAAGTTTATTGTCATCGGAAATATTTCTTCTGCTCCACATCATTTCGCAAGTACATAAGACATTACAAAGAGACATTCTAAATGTTCCATATAAGCCTGTGTTAGTATATGTATTTGTATATACACCGACACTCACATACCCCTCCCCACCCCCCACCCCCACCCACCCCCACCCACACACACACTATGCGCGCACGCACCCCACCCCACACACACTACTTACTTACACACGAAATAAACATTAAATCCACAAGACATAAAACATTACATAGATTATAAAAAACAATACATAAAAACACAAACTCACCCGCACCAATGTCAGACACTAAAACACACACACATGCGTACACCACCCACCACCCACACCCACACCCACCCACACACACCCACACACACACTCCCATTTATGTCTCCATTCTCGTACCAAATAGTGACTGGAACACGCTTACAGATAGCTTAGGAAGTGACCATCTACCCATTATCATTACGCTAAATGATATACTAGCCCAGGATAGTACAGATAAGATGTCATAGCAAAATATAATTATAACTGTGCTGACTGGAACTTATTGGAAAATATTTCAAAATCACAAATACTTATGACAGAGATGATGATATCAATAATTTTTGCTCAAAATTCACGGACACAGTGTTGCAAGCCGCTGACTGTTCCATACCCAAGTATTCTAATTTGAAGTCTAACAAACATTTGGGAAACATCTGGTGGAACGAAGCCTGTGAGAAAGTTGTAAATGAAAGAAAACGTTTATTCAAAGTTACTTACGGGGTAAAAAAAAACAGAAAAATCACATTCCGCTTAGGAAAGCAAATTCACTCAGTAATAAAACCATAGGACAAGTGAAACGGCAGTACTGGGCTACATTTTGCACAGATGAGGTTGACAGCCATAAAGACGTACAAAAGATATGGAAAAAATTTAATGATATGAAAAATGGGATACATCTACCATTATATCCAATCAGGATTGAAGGCAATGATCTTCCTACAAACTTACAAAAGGCTGAGTCGTTCGCTGACTCTTTTTCGGATACAATGCTTCCTAGTAAACTTCCACATGAAATCAGAACGTTTAGGGTAAATGAGGCCCAAAAAGATATGTACAAAGATCCTGTAGCAGATAACGCAAATTATATCAATGCTCCAATTACTTTAAGAGAACTAAAAGATACTCTTGTTTTCTTCAAGCGCTAAGAAAACAGCTGTAGGAGCAGATGCAATATCCATCATTCTGTTAAAACATCTGCCAGATAACTGGATAATACTACTGCACGAATTATTACAGAAATGCTGGGATGAGGGCTGTATTCCCAAATATGGAAGCACTCAATCGTAGTACCAGTATCTAAACAAGGAAAGTAAAAAAAAAAAAGATATAAACAATTATCGACCTATTGCTCTAACATCACACACAGGGCAGCTGCTAGAAAAGATAGTTCTAAACAGATTAATTCATTACTGTGATAAAAGAAAAGTTATTCCCACTAACCAAGCTGGTTTTAGGAAGGGTAGAAGTACAGTTGACCATTTAGTTAAACTGACTACGCAGATTAAACATCAGTTTACTCGTAGGAAAAATATACTGGCCACATTCTTTGATATAAAGAAACCCTACGATCACGTGTGGCATGATAGATTACTATACAAACTAAAATGTATTGGTTTATCTGGAAATATATATGGTCATATTAAGAACTTTTTATCTTAAAGAAGCATGCAGACAAATGTTGGCAACAAGTATTAGAATATAGTCGTTCGGATGGGACTATAAACCGAGGTCTAGTCTGTGTCAATGCACTAAGATCATACACGGACTCTAAAGATCCGATGCTCATGTCCTAGGACGGGTGAGTACCGGCTACACGAAAATACACAATGCATGCAACCTGTGTGCCAGATAGTCTACGTGAAGACTGTGGGCACGGGGCAGGTTAAACATCCCATCTGGAAGAAGAAGATTCCACCCTACGATTTCTAAAATGGGAATCCCACAGGGGTAATTTATTGCCCCTTATTTATTTAATATTTGCTTTATGATTTGCCACAGTCTGTATCGAATAATGTTGTACTAGTACAATATGCAGATGACATAGTTATCTGGATGAAAGTTATATGAAAAGGAAAACACCCAAAAGACAGCTTAACTATTTTAAAAAATTATATCAACTGGAACTCGATAAACAAAGTAACACATGAAGGAAAATGGATTAATGCTATCACCGGAAAAAAACAAATCTTCCACTTTTTAATAGTGGGCCAGATCTACCAGAACTACCCATTTTACAATTAAATGGCGAGACTATAGAGTACAGACAAATGGTGACATTTCTGGGAGTATACATTACTTCAAAATTGTCGTGGAATTATCATATACAATATTTATTAACAAAGGCTCGAAAAAGCTTAATTTTTTAAAAAGTTATACAGAAACAAAACTGGGGCCAAGATGCTAATGTACTGAAACAGCTGGCATTGTCACTGATACGTTCTAGACTCTCTTACTGGCAGGAAGTCTTTTTCAGTGCTCCGAAAAGTTTACTTAATAAGATGCAAGTTTGGATTGCAAGCTTTCAAACTGGCTCTTGGTGTGTCGTATCATGCATCATCTTTGGGAACATATAGCGAAGTAGGAGTATTACCATTAGATGAACATTGACGGCTAGCTGTCGCTAAATTTTGTCTTACGAATCTCAACACGTGACAGCAACATTGAGAATGAAGTCAGTTTGAGATCTGAAAATAGCTTCCCAAAAAGGGCAAAATCAATTTCTTCACTCACAACTATTGGAACTTTCACTTCAGATCTGTTCAGTGAGTCAAAAGTTAACTTCAAATCGACCTAAACTTCCCGCATCTCCCAGCCCGCCATGGGAACTTCAAAGAGCATTATTTGATTTTAGCCATACGTCGATGAAAAAAAAAAGTGACAATGAAAACCTGATAGGCCAAATAATAAAAGAGTATAAATTAGTGAAAATTCGTATCCTTTTCATCTTAAAATGTATACAGATGGGTCTCTTTTGGATGCCAAAGAAGCAGGTGCAGCATTTACAATTCCTTCATTGAAAAATTGTGAAAAATATTATCTTGGAAAAAAAGGATCTATTTTTACAGAAGAACTAACTGCCATTCTAATGGCTTTGTATTTTCTACTTGACTTTTCAAATCCAATATTCCAAGTCCTCTTTTGTGTCGATTCAAAATCGGTTTTATTCGCCCCTTTAAATAAAACAAACCTATAGTAAGACAAGATCTGATTACAGATATTCATCACCTAATACATTTCTTGATTATTAGGGGTACAAGAATTAGTTTCTGTTGGGTTCCTTCTCATTGTGGGATTCAGTTTAATGAGAGAGTAGACAGAGCAGCAAAACGGGAGCGAAAAATACTAGCGGGTCGGAGGTTATCAGTTCCTATTGTCTATCTATGAGGGATACAGGCTTCTAGCAAATGCATGCTAGAAACATTTTAGGAAAAAACAACAAAATTCGGGATGTTCTCTTGATACACGCATAAACCAGCTATTAAACTTTGACACACTTCATTATTTTTATAAATGTAGTTTGCCGCTTTCTCGGATCATAATTTCGCTAATATATAAGATCAAGCTAAACGCTTTTAAGACAAAGTTTTGCAAAAATATACAATATCTTTGTGGTGAAATGATAACAAATTCCCACATACTTTTCTACTGCAACCAATTAAAACCTCATCTACCAACTCTACATAATTGTTCTCTGGATACAGTTGTAAACCGATTTATCACTAATGGTGTAAAATTGCTGTTTCATTGCATCAAAGTCCTATTTTTTTCTACTTTGTATAATGGGAACTGGTGTTTTGGTAATGACCGGTTATTCTTCAATGTTTTATAGTTAGTTATCCATTTTTTGCTGTTGCTGTTAATGTTATTCTTATAGATTAGGTTCGTCTAATATCACAATGTGTATAGACGTTAAATATATTGAAAACGTAACACACACACACACACACACACACACACACACCACACACACACACACACACACACACACACCCCACATACGCACACTAGCACCTACGCACGCACAAACACACACACACACACACACACACACACACACACACACACACACACACACACACACACACACACCCCACACACACACACACACACACACACACAACACAACAACAACAACAACAACTACAACTTCAACTTACTACTACTACAAAAACAAAAGCAACAAAACTGACATAATAAAAAAAACTGAACAAGATGCAAAGCATATAAACGTACTCCAGTTTATCCTGAATACGCGTGAGATATTCCATAAAGAGGAAAAACCGTCTTGGGCTGGTGTAACCGTTAGTAATGGCTATTCTGGTAAAAATTCGGCTATCGTCTGTGACCTAAAATGAACATGCAATTTTCAAAAAGATCGGCCAAGAACTTTCTGAGATTTTCCATAAGAAGAAAACCATTATGGGCCGTTAGTAACGGCTCTAACGGTAAACGTAAACATCGGGCATCATTTGTGACCCATAATGAACATATCTACAAATTTTCAGAAATATCGGCCACGTACTTTCTGAGATATTCCATAAAGAAGAAAAACCGTTACAGGTCGTTACATCGTTAGTAACGGATATAACGGTAAACTAAAACATCGGGCATCATCCGTAACCCATAATGAAGATACCTGCTAATTTTCACAAAGATCGGCCAAATACTTTCTGAGATATTCATAAAGAAGAAAAGCGTTACGGGCCGTTACAGCCGTTAGTAACGGCTGTAAGGATAAACTAAAACATCGGGCATCATCCGTAACCCATAGTGAACATACCTGCTAATGTTCACAAAGATCGGCCAAGTACTTTCTGAGATATTCCATAAAGAAAAAAATGAAATCGTTACAGGCCGTTACAGCCGTTAGTAATGCTATATACGGTAAACTAAAACATAAGGCATCATCCTTGATCCATAATGAACATACCTGCTAATTGTCACAAAGATCGGCCAAGTACTTTCTGAGAATATTGCATGAAGAAAACAACCGTTAGAGGCCGTTACAGCCGTTAGTAACGGCTATAGCGGTAAACTAAAACATCGGGCATTATTCGTGACCCATTATGACATACCTGCTAATGTTCACAAAGATCGGCCAAGTACTTTCTGAGATATTCCATGAAGAAGAAAGGCTGTTACAGGCGGTTACAGTCGGTTAGTAACAGTATAACGGTAAACTAAAACAATCGGACATTATTTGTGACCCATAATGAATATACCTACAAATTTTCAGAAAGATCGGCCAAGTGCTTTCTGAGATATTCCATAAAGAAGAAAACCCGTTACAGGCCGTTACAGCCGTTAGTAACGGCTATAACGGGGTAAACTAAACATCGGGCATCATTCCGTTACTATGATGACATACCTACAAATTTTCAGAAAGATCGGCCAAGTGCTTTCTGAGATATTCCATAAAGAAGAAAAAGCGTTACAGGCCGTTACAGCCGTTAGTAACGGCTATAACGGGGTAAACTAAAACATCGGGCATCATTCGTGACCCATAATGAACATACTGCTAATTTTTACAAAGATCAGCCAAGTACTTTCTGAGATATTCTATAAAGAAGAAAATGCGTTACATGCCGTTGCAGCCGTCAGTAACGGCTATAACGGTAAACTAAACCTCAGGCTTTATTCGTGACCCATAATGAACATACCTACAAATTTCACAGAGATCGGCCAAGTACTTTCTGAGTATTCCATAAAGAAGAAAAGGCGTTACAGGCTGTTACAGCCGTTAGTAACGGCTATAACGGTAAACTAAAAATCGGGCATCATCTGTGACCCATAATGAACATTTATGCAATTTTCAGGAAGATCGGCCAAGTACTTTTTAATATATTCTAAAAGAAGAAAAACCGTTACAGGCTGTTACAGCCGTTAGTAACGGCTGTAACGGGGGTAAACTAAACGTCGGGCATCATCCTTGACCCATAATGAACATACCTACAAATTTTCAGAAAGATCGCCCAGTAGTTTTGTCTGGAGCGAGTGGAACACATTTTGACCACGGACACACAGACAGACAGACAGACAGACACACACACACACACACACACACACACACACACACACACACACACACACACACCACACACACACACACACACACACACACACACACACACACACACACACACACAGAGCATTTCTTCGTTCCCATTCTAAAGTACTCCCTACTCTTTAAGAACTGGGAGTACAAAAAGGCGCTCTTCCCAATATATCCAGTCTTTGATCCCCTCGTGTCTCTTCCCTCCCCCTTGCTCCTCTCTCTCTCTCTCTCTCTCTCTCTCTCTCTCTCTCTCTCTCTCTCTCTCTCTCCCCTCTCTCTTCTCTCTAATAAAGTGTTGGGTCCTATCCTTACTTTCATCATCCGTTTGCAAGGACAACTCTCCAACACATCAAAGCAATTGACATATTCCGTGAAAATTTACACACACACACACACACACACACACACACACACACACACACACACACACACACACACACACACACACACACACACACACACACACACACACACACACACACACACACACACATACACACGCTTGCGCGCGCGCACCGACGCACGCGCAAGCACGCACGCACGCATATATTTACAGAGAGAGGGGGAGAGAGAGAGAGAGAGAGAGAGAGAGAGAGAGAGAGAGAGAGAGAGAGAGAGAGAGAGAGAGAGAGAGAGGAGAGAGAGAGGAGAGAGAGAGAGAGAGAGAGAGAGAGGAGAGAGAGAGAGAGAGCAAAAACAATGAGAGAGACAAAACAATGGTGAATATCACGGTTCTGACCGACGAACAAAAAAGAAAAGGAAGAAGCAGAAGGAGAGAAAAAGGAGGAGGAGGAGAAGAAGGAGGAGTAGAAGAAGGAGAAAAGCAATGAGAAGAGGCATTAGCAGAACCAACAGAAGAAATCGAAGAACCAGAAGATGACGAGGACACTACGTTGGTAGCGCCGTTGACAGTGTTTATATATTGACTGGCTGGCTGACAATAGTTATTTGTCTGGGTCCCCCGGTACGCGGACGGACACAAAGAAGATTCCCATCTTTGTTTTGTCCTACTTTTCATTCCTCCTTGGAGAATCCAGCAATGGGAGGCGATAAATCATTGACTGTCTATACATAGATAGCACAGGGGAAGGCCCCTCTCGAGACTCGCCGGGGGGGAAAAAACAAATTGTAAAGCATATAAACGTACTCCCAGTAATGCAAAAAAAAGGGGGAAAAAAAATATAAATCAGTCACTATAGCATTTTCTCCCCTTTCGGTGGTAGAAATTTTGTATGTAAAGAAAAGAAGAAAAAAAAGCTGCTGTCCCGGCGGGGAAATGAACCCAGTCACCCGAGTGACAGGCGGAAAAAACTAGCTGCTATACCACCGAGGAGCAAACACAATCTGGTTGCAATAAAGTTTATAAAGCGTTATTGTTTAAACTGTACATCACACAATTATCATTATATAGCCGTTAGTAACGGCTGTTCTGGTAAAATAAAACACCGGGCATCATCGTGACCCATAATGAACATAGCTACAAATTTTCAGAAAGATCGGTCAGCAGTTTTGTCTGGAGCGAGTGGACCACATATTGACTACGGACGGACACACACACACACACACACACACACACCACACACACAGAGAGAGAGAGAGAGAGAGAGAGAGAGAGAGAGAGAGAGAGAGAGGAGAGAGAGAGAGAGAGAGAGAGAAGAGAGAGAGAGAGGCATTTCTTCGTTCCCATTGTAAAGTACTCCCTGTTCTATAAGAATTGGGAATACAATGAGTAGTACAAAGGTGGTTACGTTTTCGTACGCATCCCTTTGTTTATTTGTCTCTTTATCTGTTAGATTACACGCATAAGACACGTGTATTATGGTCGTTTAACAAAACCGTCGTGATTTCATTGCTTTGCTGTTGTTGTTGCTGTTGTTGTTGTTGCTGTTGCTGTTGCTTTTAGCTAATAAATTTCTTATATTACACAACAGCATGCTCTTTTACCACGGTCCTTGTAATGTTTTGCTTGTGTGTGAATGACATGTTCGCATTCTCTTTTGCCATAATCATCATAACCTTATTTGTGTGAATTTACACGAATCAACTTGCGAGTTTGTTCGCATATGTTTCTACAAGAAATTCTACCGGTGGATTTTAAATCCTTAGCAGCCATTAGTGATACGTCACGAATCTGAAGCCTCTTCACGGATGTGTATTCCTGTGTACTCAACTGCACAGTATAACAACACACAACAGACCCACGTGTACAGTTGTACCAACATTGGGTGCAGGTGTCCTTCACCTGTCCTTCGCCGCCTAAATAACCCCACATTCCTCTCGGCCTCCCACCCCACCCTCTCCCCGCACCCCATGTGATACATTTAGTCTGTGTCTCAGTTAGCCCCTTTACTCCACCGTTGGTAGCACCATGCGGTCTGTTAAAAGTTCCTGACAGGGGAGCTAAAACCCAGTGCGTTTTCTTCGTGCCTCACCCTAGTTTCTCATAAGCGCAACGAAATCTAAAAAGAATGGGAGACAATTTGTATCGGAGCACTCTGGACTGAGGTCCCTTGTGGGACATAATACACGGCTCTTTCTTTTTTTTTTTTTTTTTTTGTGGTTTGTTTGTTGCTGTTGTTTTTTTCTCTCTTTCTTTCTCATTTCATTTCCGTCTCTTACCCCCCGCACTCAACTACTTGTGTGTGTGCGTGCGTGCGTGTGTGTGTGTGTGTGTGTGTGTGTGTGTGTGTGTGTGTGTGTGTGTGTGTGTGTGTGTGTGTGTGTGTGTGTGTGTGTGTGCGTGCGCGCGTGCGTGCGCGTGCGTGCCTGCGTGGGTGCGTGCGTGTGTGTGTGTGTGTGTGTGTGTGTGTGTGTGTGTGTGTGTGTGTGTGTGTGTGTGTGTGTGTGTTTGTCATCCTCTTGCTGTCTGTGTTTATATTTGCCTGTCTGTTTTTCGGAATGTGTATGTAGATTATGTATGTGTTTATTGTATTTTTGTATTCTTCTGCACGTCAGCGTCTGTCAGAGTGTGGGCGCGTGCGTGTTTATCTATCTACGGATCTATGTTTCTGTGTATTTTTCTATCTATTTGCCTGTCCTCTCTCTCTCTCTCTCTCTCTCTCTCTCTCTCTCTCTCTCTCTCTCTCTCTCTCTCTCTCTCTCTCTCTCTCTCTGAAAATGGGGAGCATGAGGTTCAGAACGACTCAGAAACAGACACACACTCTGATCAAGCCACAGTGCAGACACAGTCTACCACTACAAATGTCCCCCTCACTCCAAACAAACCCAGCAATATCATCTCAGATAAAGACACTGCTGCTCAGACCACTGACACAATGGGCTGGAAAACAGTCCACAACAGAAACCACCACCACAGGAACAACAAAAACACACAGTCAAAGACAGTGGTTAATGATGCAACTCAAAACAGTCAGGGTCAGACTAGCAGCAACAACACATTATCACCTCGTCAGCTTCTTGCACAACTACGGGTTGACACTGATATCTCAAATGTCATTATAGGAGACTCAGCCATACGTAACATTACCCCAAGCCTCTTATTTTACAAAGGTAAGAGCCAAATACAGTGTTCCAGGTCTCACGTCGATGATCATATTCCC
>CM031599.1:83222046-83242046 GCA_018398815.1 Conus ventricosus | reverse complement strand
CAACCAGTCTGCTCCCCTACCCTGGTTTTCAACCAGTCTGCACTCTTGCCCTGGTTTTCAACCAGTCTGTTTTCCTACCCTGATTTTCAACCACTCCGGTCCCTACCCTGGTTTTCAACCGGTCTGCTCCCCAACCTGGTTTTCAACCGGTCTGCTCCCCAACCCTGGTTTTCAACCAGTCTGCTCCCCAACCCTGGTTTTCAACCAGTCTGCTCCCCAACCCTGGTTTTCAACCAGTCTGCTCCTCTACCCTGGTTTTCAACTAGTCTATTTTCCTACCCTGATTTTCAACCACTCTGGTCCCCTACCCTGATTTTCAACCAGTCTTCCTCCTTTATCCTGGTTTTCAACCAGTCTGCTCCTATCCTGGTTTTCAACCAGTCTGCTCCCCCATACTGGTTTTAAACCAGTCTGCTCTCCTACCCTGATTTTCAACCAGTCTGCTCCTTTATCCTGGTTTTCAATCAGTCTACTGTCCTGGTTTTCAACCAGTCTGTTCGCCTATCCTGGTTTTTAACCAGTCTGCTCCCTTATCCTGATTTTTAGTTAGGCTGTTCTCATAGAAAAGACTTGTGTGAATACTCTTGCCGGAAACTTTCATTTTCTTTTGGTTTCACCGAATGGGAGAACATGAATTCGTTTTTTTGTTTTTGTTTTCATTTGGGTGGAGAAGAGTTGAAGGGCTGGTTGAAGGGTATGGGATGGGAGGGGGTACAAATGCAGAGAAAAGGATCGTGGTAAAGGGTGGGGGAAGGTCCGGAAACCTCGGAGTCCTCCCCTCTAATTCACCTCTCAGTTTGCGGACACGCTGTGTCGTAATCATCGCCCTGCACTATTTCTTTCTCTCCTCATCTCTGTCTCCCTTCCCACCTCCACTCTCTCTCCTCTCTCTCTCTCTCTCTCTCCTCCTCTCTCTCTCTCTCTCTCTCTCTCTCTCGCGCGCGCGCGCGCGCGCGCACGTATGCACACACACACACACACACACACACACACACACACACTTCTTACTGGACCTTAATCGTCGGCACGATTGTCATCCACCATCATTATGGAGACGACAAAAAATTATATCTGACATTCAAACCGTAGAGGAAGATGACCTCCTGGACACACCTACAACAACTGAAGGGGGAAATTCAGACAATGTTTATCAGTTCTACGTATAAATATAAAACAAATGAATTCTAAGGGTAAGTAACTGAGCACCATTCCAGCAATTTCAGAGCAGATTAGTGTTGCAATGGCTGCAAGTAATTTTAAATTATAAACAAAGCTTGTTCATATGTCTTAGATTAAAAAAATAGGGGGCAATAAGCGTTCATATCTACAGTGGTAGATAATTCTGCTAACAGTATGTGCTTGAGTGGTGAATGGAGAATAATAAATGCTTGTCAAAATGAGCCTTTAGCAAGCTTGTAGTCTCCAATGGGGAGACCATCTCCAAAGGGGAGAAAACTCTTTAACATATCATAGCTCCTGATCAGATACCGGTATTTCGAAATCTGATTGTTTCTTCTCAGTGTTTTCGGAACCTCCTAACTTGACTCCTCTGCTTTAGGTTTTAAGCAGAATGCTATCCCAGAAAAAGGCTGGTGTGCAATACCATGGTATGTTTGTTGAATTAAAAAAAAACAACAACACACCAATCGTCCCACCTAAGAAGCAAAAGAATATTATGAAACACAAAATAAGCTATATCTTTTGTGAAAAGTTGAAAATATAAAAAGATAACATCTTAAGACACAAGTGCTGAGGAGAGCTAGGGCCAGTTCTTGGAAAGAATCTGCAAGGGACTGAACTATATGATAAACTGATGAATTCCAAGGGTACGTAACTGAGCACCATTCCAGCAATTTTCAGAGCAGCTTGGTGTTTCACTGACTGCATAAATATTGAATTATAATCAAAACTTGCTCTTATGTCTTAGATTGAAAATATAGGGGGAATAAGCATTCATATCTTCAGTGGTAGCTAATTCTGCCTAACTAATTGTATGTGCTTGAGTGAGTGAATTGGGAATAATAAATGCTTCTCAAAATGAGCCTTCAGCAAGCTTATAGTTTCCAAGGGGGAGACCATCTCCAAAGGGGAGAAAACTCACTAGCATATCATAACTCCTGGTCAGATACCGGTATTTCGAAACCTGATTGTTTCTCCTCAGTGACCTCGAAAGATCCGAGACGACGTGTCAATATTTTCTTCTCAAAACACTTGGTACCAGCCCGAAGAGCATTTTCACTGGTGCCAGAACCTTCAAACATATTCTCCTCTGACCATGTGAATCCTGTCAGGATGTTGTTTCCTCGATTCCCAACTTCGTGTCCACTTCAGAATGTACCTTTGTGTCGGTGCGTGCGGTCCGGCACTGCTTCAAAGGAAATCTTTCTGTAAAGGCTTTGTCATGTCCGCTTCATTGTGGCCAAGGTATTTATATATGTGTAAAGAAACCAGTCTGTCTTCCTTTGGAAAATAGAACTAATCAGGCTTTGTCAGGCAGATGAGTATCCTCTCAAAACAGTCGGTTGTCCTTTGGAGAGCCATATCTACTCAGATCCATCGTGTGTCTGTGCTCAGACCTCAAGCCGATGAGTATGTCCCAGCCCACTCATTCAGAAGATCGAAAGCACCTGCTCCGTCATAGGGGACTCTCCAAGCCCTCTCCTGCTACCACCCCCTCCCCCTCCTCCCCACCTCCCACTGCGGCTTTTCGTCCCGCCTGCCCTGTCTATTCTTCACACCTCAGCCCCCCCCCTCCCCCCCCCCTCCCCCCCTCTCCCTTTCTCATATTCCCACTTTTGTCTTACACTGATCTTCTTCCATCGTGGTCGGATTGACTGTCATTATTCTTTGAACTGTGCCCCTTGGTGGGTTCTAGATTCTCATTCTCTCTCTCTCTCTCTCTCTCTCCTCTCTTCTCTCTCTCTCTCTCTCTCTCACCCCTCGTTTGTTTGTTTCTGCCGGTGATATTGTCCTTTTGTTCTAACATTTTCAAGGAGCTCTTTTGATATGTTCAGCAAAGGTTGTGTGTGTGCGTGTGCTTTTGCCTGCCTGCTCTATGTAATTTTCAGAAATACACAAGTTTCCATTCAAAATACTCTTTGATCAGAAAGTGACTATGACCAGATGGCAGCCCTGACGTGGCCCTTGGCGGTCGGCTGGGCTACACACAGCATGGACTGAATGGTTCACGTCATTGCAGTGGGAAGGAAGAGGTTCGAACCCTGGCGACACTCCTCTGCAGCAGAGAGACGGCCTATCATCTTGCATGTCCGGTCCGTCTCGTTTCTTCCACATGACTTCTGGTCCGCATTTAGAAGCCTTCGGACGGAGACGGAAACCCTTGTAGAGAGTAACCCAGCGACTGTTCTGCTGACATTTGAGAATATTTTACCCTGCTGTTCGGGGGGCGATTTTGAGCACAGACAGATAAACTGACAGACAGACGGACAGACAGATAGACTGATACATGTGCGCACATCCTCTCTCTCTCTCTCTCTCTCTCTCCTCTCTCTCTCTCTCTCTCTCTCTCTCTCTCTCTCTCTCTCTCTCTCTCTGTGTGTCCTGTGTCTGTCTACACTCTGGTAGATAGATAAATAGATAGGTACATACATACAGAGAGAGAGAGAGAGAGAGAGAGAGAGAGAGAGGAGAGAGAAGAGAGAGAGAGAGAGAGAGAGAGAGAGACAGAGAGACAGAGAGAGGACAGGCAAATAGATAGAAAAATACACAGAAACATAGATCCGTAGATAGATAAACACGCACGCGCCCACACTCTGACAGACGCTGAAGTGCAGAAGAATACAAAAATACAATAAACACATACATAATCTACATACACACATTCCGAAAAACAGACAGGCAAATATAAACACAGACAGCAAGAGGATGACAAACAAGTGCGTGTGCACACACACACACACACACACACACACACACACACACACACACACACACACCAAAACACACACACGCACCCACGCAGGCACGCACGCGCACGCACGCGCGCACGCACACACACACACACACACACACACACACACACACACACACACACATACACATACACAAGTAGTTGAGTGCGGGGGGTAAGAGACGGAAATGCAATGAGAAAGAAAGAGAGAAAAAAACAACAGCAACAAACAAACAAACAAACAAACCACACCAAAAAAAAATGAAGAAAGAGCCGTGTATTATGTCCCACAAGGGACCTCAGTCCAGAGTGCTCCGATGCAAATTGTCTCCCATTCTTTTTAGATTTCGTTGCGCTTATGAGAAAGTAGGGTGAGGCACGAAGAAAACGCACTGGGTTTAGCTCCCCTGTCAGGAACTTTTAACAGGCCGCATGGTGCTACCAACGGTGGAGTAAAGGGGGCTAACTGAGACACAGACTAAATGTATCACATGGGGTGCGGGGAGAGGGTGGGGCGGGAGGCCGAGAGGAATGTGGGGTTATTTTAGGCGGCGAAGGACAGGTGAAGGACACCTACACCCAGTGTTGGTACAACTGTACACATGGGTCTGTTGTGGGTTGTTATACTGTACAGTTGAGCACACAGGAATACACATCCGTGAAGAGGCTTCAGATTCGTGACGTATTCACTAATGGCTGCTAAGGATTTAAAATCCACCGGTAGAATTTCTTGTAGAAACATATGCGAACAAAATCGCAAGTTGATTCGTGTAAATTCACACAAATAAGGTAATGATGATTATGGCAAAAGAGAATGCGAACATGTCATTCACACACAAGCAAAACATTACAAGGACCGTGGTAAAAGAGCATGCTGTTGTGTAATATAAAAATTTAATTACTAAAAGCAACAGCAACAGCAACAACAACAACCAGCACTACAACATCAGCAAAAGCATAAATCACGACGGTTGTGTTAAACGCCATAATACACGTGTCTTAGCTGTAAGCAACAGATAAAGTGACAAATAAACAAACGGGATTGCGTCAAAACAATAACCACCTTTGTACTACTCAATTGTATTTCCCAATTCTTATAGAACAGGGAGTACTTTACATTGGAACGAAGAAATGCTCTCTCTCCTCTCTCTCTCCACAGCTCATCTCTCTCTCTCTTCTCTCACTCTCTCTCTCTCGTCTGTGTGTGTGTGTGTGTGTGTTGTTGTTGTCCGTCCGTAGTCTATATGTGGTCCACCTCGCTTCCAACAAAACTGCTGGACCGATCTTCTGAAAATTTGTAGCTATGTTCATATGGGTCCCCCCCCCACGGGGGATGATGCCCGTGTTTTAATTTTACCAGAACAGCCGTTACTAACGGCTATATATTTGATAATTGTGTGATGTATAGGGGGAGAAGGAACATTTTAAAACAATAACGCGTTATAAACTTTATTGCAACCTAATAGTGTTTGCTCCTCGGTGGTATAGCAGCTAGTTTTTTTTTCCGCCTGTCACTCGGTGACGGGGTTCATTCCCCGCCGGGGACAGCTACTTATTTTTTTTCCTTCTTTTCTTTTACATAACAAAATTTCTACCACCGAAAGGGGAGAAAATGCCTATAGTGACTGATTTATATATTTTTTTCCCTTTTTTTTTTTGCAGTTACTACTGGGAATACGTTTTAAATGCTTACAATTAGTTTTTTTCCCCATCCCCGGCGAGTCTCGAGAGGGGCCTTCCCCCCAGTGCTATCTATGTAAAGACAGTCAATGATTTATCGCCTCTCCATTGCTGGATTCTCCAACGGAGAATGAAAAGTAGGACAAATCATAGTGGGGAATCCTTCTTTGTTGTCCGTCCGCGTACCGGGGGACCCCAACAAATAACTATTGTCAGCCAGCCAGTCAATAAGTTAGCACACCTGTCAACGGGCGCTACCAACGTAGTGTCCTCGTCATCTTCTGGTTCTGCGATTTCTTCTGTTGTTCGATAATGCCTCTCTCATTGCTTTTCTCCTTCTTCGACTCCTCCTTCTCCTCCTCCTCCTCCTTTTTCTTCTCCTTCTGCTTCACCATTTCTTTTGGATTCGTCGTCAGAACCGTGATATTCACCATTGTTTTGTCCTCGCTCATGTTTTTGCTCTCTCATCTCTCTCTCTCTCTCTCTCTCTCGCTCTCTCTCTCTCTCTCTCTTCTCCTCACAGACTGTCCACTCTCTCTCTCCTCTTTTCTCTCTCTCCTCCTCTCTCTCTCTCTCTCATTCTCGCTCTCTTCTCTCGCTCTCTCTCTCTGTAAATATCTCGTGACGCCGCGCCAAGCTGTGTATGTGTGGTGTGTGTGTGTGTGTGTGTTTGTGTGTGAATTTATTTTCACGAAATATTCAATTGCTTTGATTGTTGGAGAGTGTCCTTGCAAACGGATGATGAAAGTATGGATTAGGACCCAACACTTTATTAGATATAGAGAGGAGAGAAAGAGAGGAGAGAGAGAGAGAGGGGGGGGGGAGGGGGGGGAGGGGGAGGGACGAGACACGAGGGGATCAAAGACGGATATTTTGGGAAGAGCGCCTTTTTGTACTCCCAGTTCTTTAAAGAGCAGGGAGTCCTTTAGAATGGGAACAAGAAATGCTCTCTCTCTGTGTGTGTGTGTGTTTGTGTGGTTGTGTGTGTGTGGGTGTGTGGTGTGTGGGTCTGTGTTGTCTGTGTTCCGTGGTCAAAATGTGTTCCACTCGTCATCCAACAAACTACGGGGCGATCTTTTTCTGAAATTTGTAGGTATGTTATTATGGGTCAAGGAATGCTGCCCGACGTTTTATTACCGTACAGCCGTTACTAACGGCTGTAACAGCCTGTAACGGTTTTCTTCTTTTTAGAATATATTAAAAAGTACTTGGCAGATCGTCCTGAAAATTTTGCAGAAATGTTCAGTGTGGGTCACAGATGATGCCCGAATGTTTTAGTTTACCGTTTATAAGCCGTGTACGAACGGCTGTGACAGCCTGAACGCTTTCTTCTTAGGGAATATCTTAGAAAGTACTTGCAGATCTATGTGAAAATTTGTAGGTATGTCATTATGGGTCACGAATAAAGCCTGAGATTTAGTTTACCGGTATAAGCCGTTACTGACGGCTGCAACGCATGTACGCTTTTTCTTCTTTATAAAATATCTCAGAAAGTACTTGGCCGATCTTTCTGAAAATTTGTAGGTATGTTCAATCATAGGTCACGGGATGATGCCCGACGTTTTGTTTACCGTTACAAACAACCGTTACTAACGGCTGGTAACGCCTTAAATCGCTTTTTATTCTTTAGGGAATATCTCCAGAAAGTACTTGGCTGATCTTTAAAAATTAGCAGGTTATGTTCATTATTGGGTCACGAATGATCCATATGTTTTAGTTTACCCCGTTATACCGTTACTAATCGCTGTAACGGCCTGTACCGCTTTTTTCTCTTTATGAATATCTTCCGAAACACGTGGCCATCTGTTCTGAAAATTTGTAGGTATGTTTCATCATAGGTCCACAGTATAAAACATTAACACAACAGCCAAAAAAAATGGATAACTAACTATAAAACATGGAAGAATAACCGGTCATTAGCAAAACAAACCATTTCCAATTTACAAAAGTAAAAAAATTAGGACTTTGATGCAATGAATACAGCAATTTTACCACATTAATTTGATAAATCGTTACAACTGATCCAGAGAACAATTAAGTAGAGGTGGTAGATGAGGTTTTAATTGCTTGCAGTGGAAAAGTAATGTGGGAAATTTGTTATCATTTCACCACAAAGATATGTTATATTTTTGCGAAAACTTTGGTCTAAAAAGCGTTTTACTACTTTGATCTTATATTATTATTAGAAATTATGATCCGAGAAAACGCAAACTACAACATTTATAAAAAGAATGAAGTGTGGCAAAGTTTAATAGCTGGTTGTTCTGCAGTAATCAAGAGAAACATCCCGAATTTTGTTGTTTTTTTCCTAAAATGTTTCTAGCATGCATTTTGCTAGAAGCCTGTATCCCTCATAGAAAACAAAAGGATACTGATAACCTCCGACCCTCTAGTATTTTTCGCTCCCCGTTTTTGCTGCTCTGTCTACTCGCTTCATTAAACTGAATCCCACATTGAGAAGGAACCCAACAGAAACTAATTTCTTGTACCCCTAATAATCAAGAAAGTTGTTACTTTTGTTTATCGAGTTCCATTGAGATAATTTTTTAAAATAAGTTACGCTGTCTTTTGGTGTTTTCCTTTTCATAGTAGACTTTCATCCACAGTGAACTATGTTCATCGCATATTGTACTAGTACAACATTATTCGATACAGACTGTGGGCAAATCTAAAGCAAAATATTAAAATAAATATGGGCAATAACTTAACGACCTGTGGGATTCCCAGTTTAGGAAATCGGCAGGTGGAATACTTGTTGCCAACATTTGTCTGCATGCTTCTTTAAGAATAAAAGTTCTTAATATAACCATATATAATTCCAGATAATCCAAACATTTGTAGTTTGTATAGTAATCTATCATGCCACACGGATCGTAGGCTTCTGTATATCAAAAATGTGGCCAGTATATTCTTCCTACGAGTAAAACTGAGTTTAATCTGCGTAGTCATTTAACTAATTGGTCAACTGTACTTCTACCCTTCCTAAAACCAGAGCTTGGTTAGAGGGAATAACTTTCGTTTTAGCACCGTAATGAATTAATCGTTTAGAACGATCTTTTCTAGCCAGCTTCCCTGTGTGTGATGTAGAGCTTAGGTCTATAATTGTTTATATTTTTTTTTAACTTTCCTTGTTTTAGATACTGTACTACGATTTGGGTGTTCCATATTTGGGGTTTACAGCCCTGCATCCCAGCATTTCATAATAAATTCGTGAAGTAGTATTATCCAGTTATCTGGCTGATGTTTTTAACAGAATGATAGATAGTGCATCTGCTCACAGGCTGTATTCTATCGTTTGAAAAGAAATAGAGTACTTTTAGTTTCTCTTAAAGTAATTGAGCATTGATATAAGTTTGCGTTAGCTGCTACAGGATCTTTGTATATATCTTTTGGGCCTCATTTACCCTAACGTGTCTGATTTCATGTGGAAGTTTACTAGGAGCATTGTATCCGAAAAAGGAGCAGCGAACGACTCGGCCTTTTGTAAGTTTGAGAAGATCATTGCTCTCAATCCTGATTGGATTTAATGGTAGATGTATCCCTTTTTTCATTATCATTAATTTTTTTTCCCATATCAGTTGTATGTCTTTATGGCTGTCACCACCTCAGCTGTGCAAAAAGTAGCCCAGCACTGGCCGTTTCACTTGTGCCCTATGGTTTGTATTACTGAGTGAATTTGCTTTCCTAAGTGGAGTGTGATTTTCTGTTTTTTTATCCCTAGGTAGACTTTGAATATACGTTTCTTTTCAGTTACAACTTCTCACAGGCTTCGTTCCACCAAATGGTTTCCCAAATGTATGTTTTAGACGTTCAAATTAGAATACTTGGTATGGAACAGTCAGCGGCTTGGATCACTGTGTCCGTTGAATTTTGAGCAAAAATTAATTGAAATCATCATCCCATCTGCCTGTCATAAGTATTTTGTGATTTGAAATATTTTCCAATAAGTTCCAGTCCCAGCAACAGTTTATAATTATATTTTGCTATGACATCTTTACTGTACTATCCTGGCTAGTAATATCATTGAGCGTAAATGATAATGGGTCGATGGTCACTTCCTAAGCTATTCTGTAAGCGTGGTTCCAGCACTAATTTGGTACGAAATGGGAGACTTAAATGGGTGTGGTGTGTGTGTGGGTGTGTGGGTGGGTGGGGGGGGTGTGTGTACGCATGGGTGTTGGTTTTATGTCTGGACATTTGTGCGGGGTGATTGTGTTTTTATGTATTGTTTTTTATAATCTAATGAAATTTTTCATGTCTTGTGATTTTAATGTTTACTTTCGTGTGTAAGTAAGTAAGTGTGTTGTGGGGTGGGGGTGCGTGCGCCATGTGGTGTGTGTGGGGGGGGGGGAGGGGGATGGGAGTGTCGATGTATATACTAATACATATACTTACACATGCTTTATATGGAACGATTAGAATGTCTCTTTTAATGTCTTATGTACTTGCGAAATGATGTGGACAGAAGATATAATTTTCCGATGGACAATAATCTTGATTGAATTGAAATTGAACAATAGAGAAGGGAATATGAGGACATTTTAACCTCTCAAACAGATTGGAAACAAACAAACAAACAAACCACCAAGGAGTGGTAGTGAAGACAACATGGGAAAGAAAGATTTTCTGACATCCTTTTCAGTGTTTAACATGAATTAATGTCCATGGAGCAGAAGGTCAAATGACCAGGGCTGAAATTCTGGATCCAAAGAAATGCAATAACCACCAGCGTAAAACTGGCCCAAGTGTAACATTAACAGAAATGTGTAACGATTACATTTTTTTTTATATCTCCATGTGTGTGTGCGAGAGAGAGAGAGAAGGACGCAATGAGTGTAGATGGTGTTTAACTGAGTTGCCGCTTTTAACTCTCTTCTACAGGAAGAGTACATTTACCCAAGTGAATCGTTGAACGATTGATTTATTTCATTTTAAAACAGTTAACAAGTAGGGTAACCTTTTGCACCCATAAATAAAACCTAACTTTTATTCAGATTGGTCACAGCCGTTTAAACGAAGGCCACACTCCTCTGTCATCATAGTAATGACTTGGCAAAGAATTTGGACTGGGGGGGTTGGGGGGGGGTTGAAGATGAAGAAAATGGGGTCATGAAATTAAGAAAAATATATGATAGATAAGGAAAACTCGTCACTAGCCTGCATGAGGAACCATCGCAATTCCCTTTCGAAGGCAGATCTATCTGCATTGGCCTGTGCCTGCTCCCAGGTCTTTCGTCGTTCCGCCGGATCGGAACCCATCTTGAGACCACTGCCGAGTGTGGTCTGTGGCTCCCGGGGCTCAAACAGAGAAACACCACAGTCTATAATACCGTGGTGCTCTCACCACCAAGGGTTTTCAAAAAGAATCCAACAGCACCCCCAAAGCACCACGAAGGTAGTAATGAAAACAAAACGAAAGTGTACGAGGAAAAAAAAGTGCTGAAAAATAAAGAACATAATGCAAACAGTATAAAAGTAAGGGACAAATCTTTGAGCCTACGCTTGAGGATCCACCCAAGGATGCAAGGGAGATCAAAAGACAAAACACAAGGACGGACAACAAAACAAATACAAATAACCTCGATTTAATTGAAACGAAATCAAAATGAAATGAGGCCAAGCGAACAGTAAACAATAAACATATTAGGGTAGCGTTTGCTCCCATAAGCAAACCTAACTCAGAGTAACTTTTTATATTCAATACTGGCACAATTTCAGTTTATTCCATTTTCCATTTTAAGTTTTAACTTAGTTCGTGGGTGGACTTCAAATTCTAGTTGGTACGGTGTGATCTTGTGGAAGGACTGGTCACAGTCCTGCGATCTGATCCCGACCCCCACAAACGCGTACACACCCCCACATCCCACACCCACAACCCACCCACCCACACACACTCACACACACACACACAAACACAACAGCACAGCACACACTCACACACTCACACACACCACCACACACACGCACTACGCACCGTCACGCACGCAAACACCCGCTCGCACGCACGCACGCACCCCAGCCCCCCCCCCCCCCCCACGCTCAGGCACACACACACACACACGCCACCACACACACACACACACACACACACACACACACACGTACACACACACGCACGCCGCACGCACGCCACGCACGGCCACTGCACGCACACACACACACACCTAACGACTGGACTGTCATCCCATTATTGTTACCCCCTATTCTCTACCCCTCTCCTCTCCCTCCTCCTTCCGCGGTTCCCCTCCGCCCCCCGACCCCCGCCCCCCCCCTCATCATTCCCTTGCACCCGTCCCCTCCCCCTTCCCGTCCGTTGCTCCTTCGCCTGCCCCCCCCCCCCCTTTCCACCTTGCCTCCCCAACCCCTCCCTCCCCTCTCCTCTCAGAGTGAAGCTTTTAGCAACAATGTTTGCATTCCTCTTTCCGGCGCGAATCCTCTCTGTCACTCTCAGGTAGTTTTTCTCTCTGTCACTCTCCAGCAGTTTTGTCTCTCTTTCACTCTTCGCAGCATTCTTTCTCTCTGTCACTTTTAGGTAGTTTCTCTCTCTGTCACTCTCCAACAGATTCTCTCTCTGTTACTCTCCAAGCAGTTTTTCTCTCTGCCACTCTCCAGCAGTTTTTCTCTCTCCCACTCCTCCTCCAGCAGTTTTTCTCTCTGGTTACTCTCCAGGCAGTTTTTCCTCTCTCTGGCCCACTCTCTCAGCATTTTTCTCTCTCCACTCTCCAGCACTTTTTTCTTCTCTCGTTACCTCCAGCACTTTTTCTCTCTGTTAACTCTCCAGCTGTTTTTCTCCTGTCACGTGGCTCCAACAGATTCTCTCTCTCTGTTACCTCTCCCGCCTTTTTCTCTCTGTTTACTCTCCAGCACTTTTATTCTCGTCTGTAACCTCTTCCGGAGCAGGTGTTCTCTCTGTTTACTCTCCAGCGTTTTAGTCTCTCTGCCACCTCCCAGCACTTTTTTCTCTCTGTTACTCTCCAGCAGTTTTTCTCTCTGTTAACTCTCCAGCAGTTTTTCTCTTCTGTTACTCTCCAGCAGTTTTTTTCTCCTCTGTCACTCTCAGTAGTTTTCCTCTCCCTCTGTCACCTCTAGTAGTTTTTTCACTCGCTAGTAGTTTTTTCTCTTGTCAACTCTCTAGTAGTTGTTCTCTCTGTCACTCTTAGTAGTTTTTTCTTCTGTCACTCTCCTTGTAGTTTTTCTCGTCTGTCATCTCAGTAGTTTTTCGCTCTGTCACTCTCTAGTAGTTTTTCTCTCTGTCACTCTCTAGTAGTTTTTTTCTCTCTTCACTCTCAGGAGTTTTTCTCTCTGTCACTCTCGACTAGTTTTTCTCTCTGTCACTCTCTAGTAGTTTTTCACTCTCTAGTGTTTTTCTCTCTGTCACTCTCTAATAGTTTTTCTCTCTGTCACTCTCACCCCGGCAGTTTTTTTTCTCTCTGTCACTCTCCGGCAGTTTTTTTTCTCTCTGTCACTCTCTAGGTAGTTTTCCTCTGTCACTCTCCAGCAGTTTTTTCGCTCAGTCACTCCTAGTAGTTTTTTTTTCTTGCACCTCCGCTGCAGCAGGGAGTGGCAAGACAACCTGTTAGATTACGGCGCGCTAAATGTTATTCGAAAGTGTGCCAGTCAGAGAGAGAGAGGAGAGAGAGAGAGAGAGAGAGAGAGGAGAGAGAGAGAGAGAGAGAGAAGAGAGAAGAGAGAGAGAGTATGTGGTATGTGTGTGCGTGTGTGTGTGTGGTGTGTGTGTGTGTGTGTGTGTGTGTGTGTGTGTGTGTGTGGTGTGTGTGGTGTGTAAGCGTGTTCACATGGGTTCACAATTGATTAGGTATGCACGGTGAGTTCAGTGAGTGTGTGCGGTAGTATGCAAACGGGCGTATGTCTTTTGGAGTGCACACACGGTAGCGAGGAGCGCGCGCGGTGTGTGTGTGTGTGTGTGTGTTGTGTGTGGTGTGGGGTGTGTGTGTGTTGTGTGTGGTGGTGGTTGGTGGTGTGTGTGTGTGTGTGTGTGTGTGTGGTGCGCGCGCGCGCGCACGTGCTAGTGCATATGTTTTGTGTGCGCGCTCATGTGTGTTATGTCCTTGCCTGATTTTTTTTTTCTCCTGCTCGTTACAAAACGTTGAATAAAATCAACTAAAATGTTTAAAAAGATGTACGATGTAATGATTAATAATAATAAACAGTAAACAAGTGGTATTTTTGCGCCCATAAGGAAACCTTAACACAGTGTAACTTTTATTCAAGACTGGCACAGCCTTTTAAACTTGAAGACTAAAGTCCCGACAAATACGTAGACGAACAATCTAGAATGTGGGGAAAAAATCAAGCGCAGGCCAACAACTGAACTGTCTGGCAATGATTTGGACTGAGGGAGGGAGTGAGGAGAGGGGAGTTTGAAGATGGAGAAACTGGGAAAATGAAATTTAATAAAAAAAAAAATGTTACAGATATGAAACCTTCTCTAGCTGCAGTAGGGAACCTTCGCAAATCCCTTTGATGGCAGATAGATTTGTATTGCGCTGCTCCGAGCCTTTCGCCCGCTGAATCGGACGCATCAGGGAGACACGGCTGGTGTTCTGTGCTCCCGGCGTCTAATAGAGACACGACCGACAGTCCTAATACTGTGGTGTTTCTCAACCACTCATGGGTGCAAAAAAGAATCCAATAGCACCCCCAAGCAGCCAGCGAAGCTATTGAATCTTTTTTGCACCCATGGTGGTGAGAACACCACAGTATTATGGACTGTGGTGTGTCTCTATTTGACGCCGGGAGCACAGACACAACCAGCCGTGGGCTCCCTGATGAGTCCCGATCCAGCGGGCGAAAGGCCTCGGTGCAGGCAATACAAATATATCTGTTTTGGGGGCCCCTTCAAAAGGATGGCGATGGTTCCCGTGATGCAGCTAGAGAAGAGTTTTCATATCTGTAACTTTTTTTTTTTAATTTCAGTTTCCCAGTATTTCTCCATCTCTAACTCCCCTCCCCTCTCCCCTCCCCTCAAGTCCAAATCTTTTGCGCAGACAGTTCAGTTGTTTGGCCGCGCTTGTTTTTTCCCCCACGACTAGATTGTTTGGGTGGTTGGGGGTGTGGGGGGGGGTGCTATGTATTTGTCGGACTTTATTCAAGTTTAAAAGGCGGTGCCAGCTTGAATAAAAGTTACTCTGATGTTAGGTTTCCTTATGGGAGCAAAACATACCCCAATTGTTTACTGTTATCGTTTACTGTCCCTACCTCATTTCATTTCCAATAATAATAATAATAATAATAATAATAATGATTACGTATATAGCGCCTATTTCTCGGCTAGAGACCAAGCCTAGCGCTTTACAATTCAACACTCGTTTACACAACGGGCTGCCTACTAGGGTAGTGGCCGACGGAAGAGCTGCCTGCCGCGCTTCATTCAGTCGTTTTCCCTTCCATCCATCATATCGTTCAATATCGATCACTCATTTTCCTTACTGTCCTTCATTCTTTCCAGTTCTCACGCAGGGTGCATGCTATGTGTAACGTGTCATCCATACCAACGGCCAAACTGCCTACTCTCCGAAAGTGTGATGGGATTTAACGTGTGTGCAAGATGTTTATGCTTGCGTCACACACGGAAACCCTTCGGTGTTATAGTCTCATTCGAAAGGACTGTATGGGAAATGGAGTCCGAAAAACCAATGTTAACTCCGAGGAAAAATGCCCCTGTACCGAAACGCCCCGGCGGAGGATCGTACCCCCGCAACCCCTCAGAATCACCAAGAAAGGTTAACGCTGTTAGACTGTCCACGGTTCATTAAGATTAACAAAGTGTCATTTAATGTGCCTTTTATCCCACAGCAGTCATAGTAAGGCCACACGTACAGTTTGTATCTTAACAACAAGTTTCAGTTTCATCTAGGAGGCCGTCACTCACCAGCGTGCGGACTAGTCTATATACGCTACTCCACATCCTTTAAGTTTTGAGAAGACCACACTAGGTATGATTTGAAGCTGATGGATACATGAATTAACACTAAGAGAGAGAATTGAAGACGAGGGTCACGTGCTACGACTCAGCGGAATTGTCTGACCTACGCATTACCTACGCGCAGTGCCTGACCTTGAGTGCCTACCTATCCATGTGTGTGTGTGGTGTGTGGTTGTGTGTGTGTGTGTGTGTGTGTGTGTGTGTGTGGTGTGTGGTGTGTGGATGTGTGGTGTGTGTGTGTGTTTTATGTGTGTGCATGTGAATCCCACACATGTGTGTGCATGGATGGTGGGCACGGGCCCATATTTGGGTGCCTAGGGCCAGTTGTTGTGGTGTGTGTGTTGTGTGTGTGTGTGGGGGGGGGGTGTTTGTGTGTGTGTGTTGTGTGTGGGTGTGGCGCGCATGCGGTGGGCGCATGCGTGTGTGCGCGTTTTGTGTGCGCGTTTTGTTGCGTATGTATGCGTGTGTGTGGTGGGTGTGTGTGTGGGTGTGTGTGTGTGTGTGTGTGTGTGTGTGTGTGTGTTTTGTGTGCTCGTGTGTGCCTGCAAGTATGTGCACGTGTGTGTGGCGTGTGCAAAGTGCGTGAGCACATGTGTTTGTGTTTAATTTGTGGGTGGTGTGAGCACACACACGTATCTGCATATATATGTGTACATATATCTTGTGCGTATTGTGTGTGGTCTTTGTATGTGGGCATGTACGCATGTGCATTGTGTAGGTATGTGTGCGTTCTATGTGTAGTATGCGTGTATGGGTGCACGCCTGTTGGGTGTGACGTGCACATGCACCATGTTGTGTGTGTGTGTGTAGGGAAGCGAGCGAACGTACACGCGCACGTTTGAGCGCGCGCGCGCGTGTGTGTGTGTTGTGTGTGTGTGCGTGCGTGCGTGCGTGCGTGCGTGCGTGCGTGCGTGCGTGCGTGCGGTGTGTGTGTGTGGTGTGTTGTGTGGTGTGTTTGTGAGTGTGTGGTGGTGTGTGTGTGGGTGTGTGTGTGTGTAGTGACTGCGTCCGTGAATGTTCAGGAAGATGACTTTAGGATCGAGAACAAAACAAGAGAACAAATACAACTTATACGTTGGCACCGCTCACGCGTGCGCGCACACAAATACACATAACTATATGAACAACTCCTCTTCCCTCACATTTACCCCCCACACACACACGCACCAACACACACACACACACCCACACACAAACACACACACAATCAACTCACACACACACATACATACACAGAACAAACACACAACACACACACACACACACAGACACACACACACACACACACTCACACACACACACACACACACACACTACGCACGCACGCACGCACACACGCACACACACATTACACACACTCACTCACACACATTCACAGACCATCGCGTGCATCACTCATGCCGTGGACTCGCTAATCACACGCTGGCATCACCCACCACCTGATGAACACGCACACACACAAACACACACACACACACACCGCAACAACGCACACACACAAACACACATACACACACACACACACACACACACTACGCACCACGCACGCACAATGCGCACACACACATACACACTTACTCTCCACACCACACACTCGCACACCATCCCTTGCACACTCATGTCAGGACTCTCTAATTAACGCGCTGGCATCGCCCGTATACTGCGGAACAACCACCAGTGCACACAACGTCTGACATATACCGAGGGTCCTGACAGATACAAAGCTTTATCTCAGTTTGACCATCATTATGTTTTATCTGTTGTGGTCTGTTATTTGAAAGACCCAGTAATGAGTTTTTGCTTCAATCTCTAGGAGTCTCGCAATGTTTCCTGAGATTATTCCGTGTTTGTTTTTGGTTGAGATGTCTCTTGTTCTTTCTTTGAGCCGGATGTGCGTCCACTTCCTCTTCTTGATGCCAAATCTGAAAAATAGTCTATGGTATATGTTTTTGCTCTTGTTTGTTTAAATGATTCTTTCGATTTCCCTATCTCATTCAGAGCGCCAAGCTGTAATCCAGTTCTTATCCTTGCCTTACCAGCCAGTGTGTCTGCTCTCTCCAGGTCCTTTAACTCCAGGGCAGTAACATCCATGTGAAGTCTCTCCTATGAAGGCCCGCGTTAGTTCATTGCCAGCAGGGCTTCCCATTCCACTTTCGCTTTCTGAAGTAGGTTCATGGAGTCAGTCCAGTATCATGGCAGTTGAGTAGAAACTGCTTGGTGGTTGAATGCCAGCAAGTGCTTTTGTGTCACTGCTTTTATTTACCATTGTTAACTTGAATTGTTAAATAAACTGTGCGCACCCAGTGTCTTCCTGATAGTTTTCGGCCATTTTGCCTTCACTGCGTAATCCCTAGCCTGACTTACGTTTGGTGACAAGAACCGTCCAGTGTATTTTACAATATCATCTTTTTGTGAAAAATCTTCTACTACCTGCACACTGCAATTTTGCGTTTGGTTGTGTTGCCTGCTGGCCAAGTCTCGCGACATGTCTTCCAAAATCTGGAGCGATGGCATTTGGTAGAGGTGTTTCAAGTGGTCTGGATATTGCTCTCCCGTTCCTTGGTTTCTTCGTTTGAGGGGGGGGGGGGGGGGGGGGGGGGTGGGTTCTCTCACACGCAGACTAGGCTGTATACGTCTTTTCTGTCTGTCCCCGATGCCAGAAATTGCCCACGTCCTATTCTGCCTGTTTGTTTCCATCAGCCGTAGCAATTGAAGTGGGTTTTGGGGGGGGGATTTTCAAGGTGCTACAGTAAAGTATCCCTATACCTGTTTCTATGTCTTGCCTTGTGTCCTTGTCTGCACTGACGGAAGGTCGAGGCAGGGGGTATCGCATAATTCAACTGGTGTGAGACCTTCGTGGTTGCCCCGATTGGAGATCAATCCCATTACTTCATTTTGAATTGTTTCCAATTTGCGAAGGGATTGCTGTTGGAACAGTGTTGTAAACCCCTAAGCCATAATCTATCACACTGGGTTCAGGTGCGTAATACAGTCGATAAGATGGGCGCCTGTTTTCAATGCGTTCTAGCTGCCATTCAATATACTTGTCCGATGTCCTTGTTTTGTGAGAGTGCAGACTAAGGTCTGGCTCAGTAGGGTTGAGGACGATCCAGTTTCTGGACAACCACTGAGCAATGTGTTCAACTGTTTGATAAACTGCGTTTGTTCTTTCTTGAGCATTCTTTGATGTTTTGTAGATCAGGCGCATCTGATAATGTCAACACTCGAGCAATTCCGTTTCTGTTGAGATCTGTAAGGCCTGTAGTGTAAGCATTGTACAAAACAGGGGAAGAGAGAACCTTGAGTAATCCATAGAAAGTTTAATGCGGCTCAGATGTCCAATCACAAATCGAAGGATGACGGTTCGCTAACGAAGTGCCGCTGAAATCCATCGTGTAAGTATCTTGCTGAATCCGTAGACAAGGTGTAGTTCCATGTGAAGAAGAACGCGACTTTGTGTATCGTCTCCAGATTCTATTGCAACAGCTAGTTTGTCTTCCTTTCTTTGGAATCCTTCGTATTCTTCTTAGGCAAAAGCGGCCGCATTTTCCCATGACATGTACCTGTTTCTGTAGTCCCTTCCTTAATTGATGGGGGATTTTTTGTCGACTTGTCAGATCTCTTGGAGTGTTTCTTTTTGGATTCGTTTCCATGAGCTTTCCCTGCAATATTTTGGCATAGTGAGTAGGCAATAGCCTTTAGCCGATCATGATCTTTTCCTGGTTTGGTAATGCTTTCAGATAGCGTGTGTTCAGTCTTCTGGGACCATAGCCGTTATCATAAATCTCCGGAAGAGACTGAACAGTTTGGGCTTTCTCCTTCGCTGAGAGCTGTTGTTATCTGCATACCGTACTTTGTCTGACTGGAACTCTATCTTTATTGCACCTAGCATCGCGTCATCCCTGTTCCAGAGCTGTATTTCATCATCAATTCCAGTCTTGAGATATGTGTTGTTTAACTTTGGTCAAATATTTCTCTTTTCCTCCAAATTTCTTTGATGACTCTGTTTCTAACTAAACCCCCTCAACACTACAAATACCTTCTTATGGGTTCTCAAAAGACTTGTCCTCGCTTGCACCTGGTGATCGTCCAGGTACAGGTTTTGAAAGGGGAGAGAGTAGGGCTGTGGGGCGTGTGTGCGTGTGTTGGGGTTTGTGTGTTGTGTGTGGTGTGTGTGTGTGTGTGTGTGGTGTGGTGTGTGTGGGTAAGCGTGTTCACATGGGTTCACAATTGTAAGGTATGCACGTGGGGAGTTCATGGAGTGTGTGCGTAGTATGCACGGCGTATGTCTTTTGGATTGCACACACGGGAAACGAGCGCGCGCGGTGTGTTTGTGTGTGTGTGTGTGTTGTTTGGTGTGTGTGTGTGGTGTGTGTGTGTGTGTGTGTGTGTGGTGTGTGTGTGTGTGTGTGTGTGTGTGTGTGTGTGTGTGTTGTGTGTGTGGTGTGTGTGTGTGTGTGGTGT
>CM031599.1:83212046-83219546 GCA_018398815.1 Conus ventricosus | reverse complement strand
CACACTTACTCTCTCCACACACACTCGCACACCAACCCTTGCACACTCATGTTCAGACTCTCTAATTAACGCGCTGGGCATCGCCCTACTGATTACAACCACCAGTGCACACACGTCTCCCGTATAAAGCAGAGGGTCCTGACAGATTCAAAGTCTTATCTCAGTTTACATATGTTTTATTCTGTTTGTGTCTGTTATTAGAAAGACCCAGGATGAGTTCTTTAATCCTAGGAGTCTTCGCAATGTTGGCCTTGAATTATTCCATGTTTGTTTTGGTTGGTGATGTCCTTGTTTCTTTCTTGACCGGATGGGGGCGGCCACATCCTCCTCTTTATGCTCAATCTGAAAAATATTTTATGGTTTAAATGGTTTGCTCTTTTTGTTTAAATGATTCTTCTGATTTCCTATCACATCAATCGGCCAAGCTGTAATCCAGTTCTTATCCTTGCCTTAGCAGCCAGTGTGTCTGCTCTCTCGTTTCCTTTAACTCCAGGCAGTACATCCATGTGAGTCTCTCCTATGGAAGGCCGCGCGTTAGTTCATTGTAAGGAGGGCTTCCCATTCCACTTTTCGCTTTCTAAAGTAGGTTCATGGAGTCAGTCAGTATCATGGCAGTTAGTTTGAAACTGGCTTGTGGTTGAAAGCCAGCAGAGTGCTTGTGTCACTCTTTTTATTTCCATTGTTAGACTTGAAGTTGTTAAACTGTGCGCACCATTGTCTTCCGGGATAGTTCGGCCATTTTGCTTCACTGTGTATCCCTAGCCTGACTTACTTTTGGGTGACAGAACCGTCAGTGTATTTTACAATATCATCTTTTGTGCAAAAATCTTCTCCCTGCACCTGCATTTCTGCGTTGGTTTTGCCTTCTGGCCATTCTCGACAATGTCTTCCAAAATCTGGAGCGATGGCAATTTGGTAGAGGTGTTTCAAGTGGTCTGGATATTGCTCCCGTTCCTTGGTTTCTTTGAGTTCTGCTAACTGGCACACAAGCTGTATACTGTCTTCTGTCTCTCCCCATCCATACATTTCCACGTCCTATTCTGCCTTTTGTTTCCATCAGCGTCGAAATGAAGTGGGTTTGGGGGATTTTCAAGTGCTCTAAATATACCTTTACCTGTTCTAGCTTGTGTCTTGTCTGCACTGAAGGAAGGTCGAGCAGGTATCGCATAGTTTCAACTGGTGTGACCTTCGTGGTTCCCAGGATCAATCCCATTACTTCATTTGAATTGTTTCCAATTTGCGAAGATTGCTGTTGGACAGTGTTGTAAGCCCTAATCCATAATCTATCACACTGGGTACAGGTGCGTAATACAGTCGATAGAGATGGCGCTGTTCAATGCGTTTAGCTGCCATTGCAAGAGTACTTGTCCTGATGTCTTGTTGTGGAGAGTGCAGACTAATGTCTGGGCTTCTGTAGGGGTTTATGGACGATCCAGTTTCTTGACATAACTGAGCAATGTTGTTTAACTGTTGCTAAACTGCTTTTGTTCTTTCTTGAGCATTCTTTGATGTTTTGTAGATCAGGCCGTCATCTGCTAATGTCAACACTCGAGCAATTCCGTTTCTGTTGAGATCTGCAAGGCCTTTAGTGTAAGCATTGTACAAAACAGGGGAAGAAGAGAACCTTGAGGTAATCCCATAGAAAGTTTATGAGGCTCAGATGTCCAATCTCCAAATCGTAGGATGACGGTTCGCTAACGAAGTGCCGCTGAAATCCATCTTGCTGAATCCGTAGTCAAGGAGTAGTTCCATGAGAAGCAAGAACTCGACTTTGTTGTATGCGTCTTCCAGATCTATTGCAACAGCTAGTTTGTCTTCCTTTCTTTGGAATCCTTCGTATTCTTCTTAGGCAAAAGCGGCCGCATTTTCCCATGACATTTACCTGTTCTGTAGTCTCCTTAATTTGATGGGAGGATTTGTCGACTTTCAAGATCTCTTGTGAGTTTTCTTTTTATGATTCGTTCCATGAGCTTTCCTGCTATATTTTGCATAGTGAGTATGCAATAGCCATTTAGCCGATCATGATCTTTCCTGGTTTTGGTAATGCTTTCAGATAGCTGTGTGTTCAGTCTTCTGGGACATAGCCTTTATCAAAACTCTCCTGGAAGAGACTGAACAGTTGGGCTTTCTCCTTCCTGAGAGCTGTTTGATATCTGCATACCGTACTTTGTCTGGACCTGGAACACTATCTTTATTGCACCTAGCTATTGCGTCATCCAGTTCAGATGCTGTGATTTCATCATCAATTCCAGTCTGAGATATGTGTTGGTTTAACGTGGTCAAATATTTCTTCTTTTCCTCCAAATTTCTTTGACGACTCTGTTCTACGAAACCCCTCAACACTACGAATACCTTCTTATGGGTTCTCAAAATACTTTGTCTCGCTTGCACCTTGGTGATCTTCAGGTACAGGCTTTGGGACTTAAAACTGGATCCCCTCAAAACAAAAGTCGGCGTAGCAAAAGAGGTGGGAGAGGAAGAAAGGTAGGTAGGAATATAACAAAAGCTGAAACACTATCCAAGAAACATTTAGGATTTGTAATTGGAACTGCTGCAGTGCCAGAAAGAGGATCTCAGCAATTGAAAAACTAGCATGTGACTTTGATGTTCTTCGTCTACAAGAAATTAGAAGTGCCGCCCACAGACCATTACAATTGGATGACTTCCTAATCATTCAAAAGCATGATGGACGAGGACTAATTATATAATAAAAAACAACTTGAAAAACAAACTGTCCAGGATAGACTTGGAAAAATGGTGTAGCAGCACACGTGAGCTAATGGGGGGTGATGCTAGAAAGACCGGATGGTAATCAAAAAGCCTTGTACTCGTCAATGCATTCATACATCCAGTACCCACACGTTAAAACGGATTGGACTTTTCTGGAGGAAAAGAACATGAATTTGGAGACTCTGTTATAGTATGTGGAGATCTTAATGCACGCTCAAAATTGTGGGATCAACATGGTACCGATCCTCAAGGAATTGCACTGGAAGTGATGTTGGATGAAGTACTTCTTAGTGCAATGACATTATCATCCCCAGCACATACAGGAGGTAGGGTGACACTGACAGTGCAATTGATTTTGCCCTTTATTGGACCAAACTTTACAGCAGGCATAAGTGCGAACCACTTCTTCGTCATGGAAGTGACCATTTCCCTGCTGTTTTCAGTTTGCAGAAACTATCAAAGGTTACACAAACGAAACAAAAGATCCTTTTCAATACAACAACAACGAAGGGGATATCATGCGAACGTTAAGAAGTAGAAGATGCAAAAGAAACAATGCTACAACCAAACAAATCGTTCAACCCCTTTGGTGGAATATAGACATGGAAACAACCTGAAAAGAGAAACGCAAAGCTGTAAGAATTTGGCAGAGAGAAAGAAGAAAGCCTTGTCCTGATCCAGCTATTAAAACAGACATGAATCAGAAAACTGAACAATTCGAAAGAGTAGCTGAAGAATCAAAGGAAACCAAGTGGCAACAATTTTGTCTGTCACTTAATTATGACACAACAATGGCTCAGTTCTGGCACTTTCATAGTCGCATGGAAGGAAAACACAAAACAAATGCAACTCCAGATATCTTAGACGCTGATGGGATCACAAAACTCATGACAAATTTGGAGAAAGGGTCGGCTCTACTTAAACGTTTCGTAGAACTTAAACTTCCCAACACAAGAAAGTGATGCCTTCGAAAATAGCCACGAGACCCGCCAAAGATCCGGTTCTTTCTAGAAAGGCACTCGGGAGAGTTTACACACACACACACACACACACACACACACACACACACACACACACACACACACACACACACACACACACACACACCACACATCACACACACACACACACACACACACACACACACACACACACACACACACACACACAACACACACTTCCCCTTCCCTCGTGTTCCCTAACCTTCTACCCCCTTCACCCTCCCCCGTCTAGCCCTCCTTCATACCGAACAACCTCCAACACCTCCCCCCCCCCCCCCAATCCGCTTCTCAACCTAATCCTTTTCCCCTCTGCCTACCTCCCGTCCACCACCCCTCCCACCTTCCTACTGCCTACCTCCCGTCCACCCCTCCCACCTTCCTAAACACGCTTTCTTTACCCACACAGACTATTCATTAACGCGGTGTCCATCATCATGTATAATCAGCTGCTGCTTTGGGACGGTGACAAGACCAGAGAATCCCCCTATCCCGTTTACTTGCTATGATTTCATTAGGAAAGAGCTCTTTGGCAGTTTGGCCATCAAATACAAGACTATGTGGCTACACTTGCTCTTCTTCTCTCCCTGATCTAGAAACCTTACTTTGCAGCCAGCATGTAGGAACAAGAACCCATAGTGCTACATATTCTGCGCTGTTCCTGGTCCTAGGAATTATTATTATTATTATTATTATTTATTATTTTATTATTATTATTTTTATTATTATTACTATTATCATTATTACTATTATTATCATGATGATTGTGATTATTATCAGTAGTAGTAGTGGTAGTAGTAGTAGTATTAGTATCATTATTATAAGTATTAGCATTACTAGTCTCATTATCATTTTCAAACACACACACACACACACACACACACACACACACACACACACACACACACACACACACACACACACACACACACATTTTATTAATCACGCACATCAGTAATTGGGATTCGCCGCGTCTTTCGATGGCGTTCTTGCAAACCAAGTTCCCGGTGGGAATGGCTGGACTTGCTTCTGCTTCCCAGGCCCACGCAATGCCAAAGCCCATATTCTGTTGGCATAAAGCAAGGCTGCTGTTCCTTGGCTTCATTTTAGTTTTCCACAGTGTCGTCTTCGGTGTCATCTTCAAGCCATCATTCACACGCTGCTCTTTCCGGTGTGGCACGCCATAGACACGACCGCGCCAAAAACGCTACAAAGGGAAGTTACCTAATAGGATTGGAATTGGAAGCCCAAAACCAAACCAGATAACTTCCCTTTGAAAGACAGCTTTCTGTCAAATGAGAAGGCATGATTAGTTTAAAACAATATCTGTGTTTCATTAAAAAGCGGTTTTGTGCTCTACAATTAAATTCACTTTCATCCTTAGCGGAAAGAAAATACAACGGAGTGAAATCATCTTTGAAGGCGACTCGAGCGGAGTAGTGCGTTCTGCGTACAGCGATTCTGGCCTGTCAAACGACACCCACCCACCCCCCTCCCCGCTTACAGCTACGCCTAGTTTTACCTTTTCTCAACCCAACTCACCAGACCACAGTGAGCGATCACTATCATGCTACCATAGGGCGACCGTCCAGAGAGGACGCTGCACTGCTGCTGAAAGACTTCAGTAATGTTGGGGTTGAATGGTGCCTGTTCTGATCCAGCAGACACAGGAACACCACCCACTGTTAACCCTTCCATGGCCACGCTAACTGCTTCCTTGTGGTCCCAGCGTGAGCGAACGTCTCCCTCCAGAGGGCGCCATGACAACCACCCAGCGACAGTCCTCGACCTGCCAACATCGACGACAGTGACGCGAATTTAACCACGGGTGTGCACTGGAGGAAAAATTGAAACTGCGGTTACCACACAAGCAGGGATTGAAGACCCCATTTTGATGTTTGTAGAGCACTGTCTTTTAAAGCTGGGTGGTGAAGCAACAACAGGCCAGTCGTCTCTGATCATGTATCACTTACACTTAATTAGTTCCATTTTCTTCTTGCTGGTGTTCCAAATAGTAATCCCCTTTACACAGTGAACAGATTTTTAGAGGGGCCAGTCGTTCAAATCGTCTACTTTTGCACATATCTTTGACATCTTTCGTGTTGCTCCTTTCCCTAACCGCCGTTCTCAAAGGAAATCTACTTCAGTGTTAACTTTTTCTGGTTGGCATATTTTTTTTTTTATCAAACTGTTTCTTTGAACACCTTCAAATATCTTACTTTTTGATGTTCTTCAAATATCACCTTATTCTCCGATGTCCTTCAACTATCACCTTACTCTCCGATGTCCTTCAACTATCACCTTATTCTCCGATGTCCTTCAACTATCACCTTACTCTCCGATGTCCTTCAACTATCACCTTATTCTCCGATGTCCTTCAACTATCACCTTATTCTCCGATGTCCTTCAACTATCACCTTATTCTCCGATGTCCTTCAACTATCACCTTATTCTCCGATGTCCTTCAACTATCACCTTATTCTCCGATGTCCTTCAACTATCACCTTATTCTCCGATGTCCTTCAACTATCACCTTATTCTCCGATGTCCTTCAACTATCACCTTACTCTCCGATGTCCTTCAACTATCACCTTACTCTCCGATGTCCTTCAAAAATCACATTACTCTCCGATGTCGTTCAAATATCACATTACTCTCCGATGTCCTTCAAATATCATTTTGCTCTCTGATGTTCTTCAAATATCATTACTCTCCGATGTCCTTCAAATATCACATTACTCCCCGATGTCCTTCAAATATCACATTACTCTCCGATTTCGTTCAAATATCACATTACTCTCCGATTTCGTTCAAATATCACCTTACTCTCCGATGTCCTTCAAATATCACATTACTCTCCGATTTCGTTCAAATATCACCTTACTCTCCGATGTCCTTCAAATATCACATTACTCTCCGATGTCCTTCAAATATCACATTACTCTCCGATTTCGTTCAAATATCACCTTACTCTCCGATGTCCTTCAAATATCACATTACTCTCCGATGTCCTTCAAATATCACATTACTCTCCGATGTCCTTCAAATATCACCTTACTCTCCGATGTCCTTCAAATATCACATTACTCTCCGATGTCCTTCAAATATCACCTTACTCTCCGATGTCCTTCAAATATCACCTTACTCTCCGATGTCCTTCAAATATCACATTACTCTCCGATTTCGTTCAAATATCACCTTACTCTCCGATGTCCTTCAAATATCACATTACTCTCCGATGTCCTTCAAATATCACATTACTCTCCGATGTCCTTCAAATATCACCTTACTCTCCGATGTCCTTCAAATATCACCTTACTCTCCGATGTCCTTCAAATATCACCTTACTCTCCGATGTCCTTCAAATATCACCTTACTCTCCGATGTCCTTCAAATATCACCTTACTCTCCGATGTCCTTCAAATATCACCTTACTCTCCGATGTCCTTCAAATATCACATTACTCTCCGATTTCGTTCAAATATCATCTTACTCTCCGATGTCCTTTAAATATCATCTTACTCTCAAATACCCTTCAAATATTACCTTACTCACTGATGTCCTTCAAACATTACTCTCCGATTTCCTTCAAATATTACCTTACTCCCTGTTGTCCTTCAAACATTACTCTCCGATTTCCTTCAAATATTATCTTACTCCCTGTTGTCCTTCAAACATTACTCTCCGATTTCCTTCAAATATTACCTTACTCACTGATGTCCTTCAAACATTACTCCTACTCTCTGATTTTCTTCAAATATTATCTTACTCA
>CM031599.1:83202046-83207046 GCA_018398815.1 Conus ventricosus | reverse complement strand
ACACACACACACACACACACACACACACACACACACACACACACACACACACACACACACACACATACTGGAACATAATATCGCACATATGAACACACTATATAACACGGTGAACAGCTCATTTGTACACGAGCAAAGTGTGCAAGTGACATGTAGTAATTTCAGGTGGTATTCTGCAACTGGCGTTTGAACAGATACCTTTTAAGTGCAGACTTGAAAGTCGGAAAGGAAGGGGCATGACGTAGATGGAAAGTCAGTGAATGATTTCGAACCAATCAGAGAGATAGGCAGTCGCTTCATCTGTGATAATCTTATAGCATATATGCGCCGACTTATACCGAATTCTGTGCTCGATTTTGAGCCAGTGTAATTTCTTCAAGAGATCCGAAGTATGATGCTGTTTTGGCACCTTGAAGATAAGACGAGCGGCTGAATTTTGAACATGTTCTGGTGGCTGGAGTAAGGTTGCGGGTACTCCAAGGCGAAGAGCGTTGCAATAATCTAGTCTTGACAGAATGCAGGAAGGCACCAACGTCGTCGTGGCCTGTTCTGTAAGGAAAGGTCTGATAGAGCTGATGCGACGGAGTTCAAGAAAGGATGCTTGGCAGATTTTGGCTATGTGGTGTTTTAGGGTGAGATCAGAGTCGAGATAGAAGCCAAGGTCACGAACAAATGGCATAAATGAGATGTCAGTGGAGCCTAGGACTACTGACGGTTGATGACGGGGTCTTGAGCTTGACAGTGTTTTGTAAACCGGATAGCTTCTGTTTTATCATCGTTTAATTTCAGCTTATTATTGGACATCCACTGTTTGATATCAGAGACACAGCCTTGAAGATTTATGACGAGAATGTCGTAGTTCTTTAGCGTGTCAGGATGTTCAAGCTGAGTGTCATCGGCGAACATTTCATGACGAACAGAATGGCTGTTAATGATCTCAGTCAGGGGCGTTGTGTACATTATGAAAGGGACTGGACCTGGCACAGATCCCTGGGGAACGCCAAAGTTTGATGACATTTTAGAAGACCGTTTCTCGTTATCAGGACGAACTCCTGTCTGTTTGACAGGTACGATCCAAACACCGGTGTCCCTGCATGAGAAGATAAGTGTCTTTTTTTGTTCTCCGTTTGCCGTTATACCTACATGAGAAGAAAAGTGTTTTTTTGTTATCCGTTTGCCGTTGTACCTACATGAGAAGATAAGTGGTTTTTCGGTCTCCGTTTTCACTGTCCTAAATGTTATTTTCTTTTTGCCTCAAGAAGACCCAAGAGGTCGAAATGCGTTGTGTCTTGATTGTACTTTGTTTGTCTATGTCACTGTCGGTAACTAACCCCCTCTCTTTCTAAATTTTACAGTAGATATGTCTATTTTGTTTGCACTTTAACATATCCACTTCACTTGCTTACACCCGGGAAAGTAGTTGAAGTTAGTCACCATGGACTAGTCTGTCCTATAGGATGGTTTTTGGTTCTCTCTGTTTCATCATTAAATGAGGGAAAGTTCTGATTGAGCTGAATTGAATTGAAGTCCACTTGGAATAACAGGACTTAACTAAAGTCGGAGAGGATAGTTGATCTCTGTCTTGTGGCTGGTGACTGATCCTGCTGTGTAGACCTGTTGCTACTGGGCTGTGGTGGGTCCTCACAATCTGTCTTACCCAGGGATATGTAGCGTAGCCATGGTATGTAGCATAGCCACGGTATATAGCATAGCCATGGTCCCAGGTCTGCGATAAGAAACCTGGTCTGTAGTTAAGTAGCTGAAAGTCTGGCTTGTCGAGTTCACACATTTCCCCTTTAGTACCTTTCAGAAGAGGTGTGAGAACTCAGCCACCAAAGGATTACTCTAGTGTAGGGTTTCAACTATAATTATCAATCTCCACTTTTGTTTAGAGGTTGAGTGGAGTGTACAAAAGGGTAGGAGACAGTAAAGCAATGCTAAATAATTTCAGTCAAATAACTCTTCAATGTTTCCTATGAATTAAATTACATTAACTTGGAATACACTTAGCCCAAGTACACATGTGGTGTAGACTTAAAGTCATACACTACCATAAAGTTTGGTCTATTGAGTGCACCTGTATATAAGCCACACCTACTAAATTTTTCTTTAATCTGAACTTTTTTCACAAATAAGCCGCACTGGTTTATAAGCTGCAGATATATACAACAAAAATAAAGTTCATAATCTTAGGATTATCACATTTATTCAGTGTCATCATCGTCCTGTCCACTGAATCCGCTGAAGTCTTCTTCTTTGGTGTCGGAGTTGAACAGAAACAGTAGCGCTTCCTCCGCCATCTTGTCACTGATTTCAGCCTCGTTTTCACTGTCACTTTCCTCTTGAGGCAAGGTGAAGGTCGCTGCTGCTCTGTTGCTTGCACTGCCTCTGCTGCAGCACACAGTCCAGCCTTGCGGAAACCCAGTCTTTGAAGTCGTTTTCTAATTCAAGCCATCTGCACTTCTTCCCTCTGAAGGTCTTTGTCGTCTTCTTGCAACAAGACAGTTTCTCCGTGCTGCTTCCTCCAACGTCGTATTATCGATTCATTTATTCCAAGCTCCTGTGCAGCTGCTCGATTGCCTTTTTCGATGGCCAGGTCGATCGCCTTCCACCTGAAATCTGCATCGTGGGCATTTCGTTGCGTTTTTGGCATGATGAGGGTGTGTGCATGAGCAAATGATCTGAATGCTTCAATGTGTGCAGTTTTGATTTTAAAATGTGAGCAGTTAACACTGTGACAACGTGAACAGTTAACACTTCAACATGGAGCTCATCGAAAAATTCATGAACAATAAACACGATATGGTGAGTTACAGAGAAGCTAAGAATAGACGAGGTGTGATGCTCTTGGAATCGGAAAATTCCGCAAATAAGCCGTACCGTTGTTTAAGCCGCAGGGTTTAAAGCTGGGGAAAAAAGTCGCAGCTTATCGTCCAAACTTTACGGTATAAAGCATTCCAACAGTCACCAGTATTCATAAATCAACTTAGCAGTTTTCACCTAGCACAGGTATACTGTTTTTCTGATCAAAGTTTATCCTTCAGTTATCATCTTAACAGATAGAATCACAAACTGCCAGAAGTCAGATTGTACACAAAGAATAGCGGTCAGATTGTTAACAAAGAATCAACCACATGGTGACAGTTTTTACCACATGGTGTCAAGTGAACTACTACAACAGAATAATCATTCATCATTTTGTCTCCAAGTATTGGCACAAAGTTACACTGATAAACCACATGGCTTACATACAACCAATGTATACATTAAAAATGTAAAAACATAGTTTCAACTTATATTTCTGGGAGAACAGTGAAACTTAAGACTCGGAAATAGAGTAGAGCATTCACTCTCTCTGGGTTTCCCCTATGTCTTCCTGCTTCTCATACAGCTGGTTAAAAGGTGCAACACTATGTGCCATCTATTTGTATGCTAAACTGTCTAATGAGATTTCTGATCTGGCTGACAGGGTGTCACTCAAGACACTGCAAGGGGAGGGGGGGGGTTGTTCCTCCCACCCTCACCGGGGAGGGGGGGGGTAACATTTTAGATCAGACAGAAGAACGAATGCTAATCCACAAAGTGCAGTGGAAGAACGCATGCTAATTAGCCAAGCACTGGTGAACACAGTTTTTTTCATACCAGCCCCACTTTGTGACTGTCAGGTCGGGTGATGGATATGGAGGGAGGGGAAAGTTAGTGAAAGAGAAGGCCCGGTACCTTTATGTCAAAACCCGAGACGATCTCTGTGCACGAGCTATGAGAGAGGGGATGGAATTGGGGAAGGGAGAGATATGGACGATAGACTGTGAAATTGACATCTTATTCAGTAACACATGTTGCTAAGACGGGTTGTCTGCTGGTTTCAAAGAGTGTTTCCAACCAATGGCAGGGAGAGGAAGGGGGTGCAGAGGGGAAGACGGGCAACATTGCTATGATGTGACATAAATTTGTGCAATACTTTCCCTATATCAGGGAAAGAAGAAAGAGGGGGGGGGGGGGGGGGGGTTGGAGGGGGCAGGAGTTGAGACGGGAGAGTTGGCATAAATTAGAATAGATTTGAAATCTGTACTGCCATGTGTGAGACACAGGGACAGAGAAAAGGGGGAGGGGGATGACATTTGTGTGTGTGGACTATTTGTGCAAGATGGTAGATGTTTGGGACAGATCGGGTGGACTTGTCAAGTGACTCGTCACAGTGGATCAAGTAAGTGAAAAAATATTAAGTCAAAATAACAGTCTTTACATCTTTAAAAAAAAAACATAGGAATGCATTAAACATTGCTGCCAAATTGATAGAACTTGAGTGCTGATTGAGGAAAAAACCCAGAATGGATGCATCAAATACAGGAAAAACGTCAAAGTAAGATACAACAGGTGGCATCAACGGTTTGTGATGATGCATATTTGCAATATGCTCGGAACCCTCAGTCAATAACAGGCACACTGATAGCCATGCGCTGTGATGAAACAAGTTCCCAGACATGAAATTCTCGCCCCCAGAGGAGAAAAGCATTGGAGCAAAACCCGGAAAGAACGATCCATGCTGCAGGCGTTCGATGCACAATAGCCAGGAGAGCAAGGTCAGAACAATTCAGGCTGCTGCTATTGCTAGTAAGATGTGGTGAAGGAGAAAGACAGGAGTGAGGGGGGGGGGGGGATGCAAGGGATTGACAAGTGGGAAAGTGGAGTGAGGGGAGAAGCGGAGGTAGATGGAGGGAAAAGGGGAAGAGGAAGATTAGGTGGTAGAAGGGGTTATAGAAATTACAGGGGATCAAAATATGGGAACGTGCGATATCATCTGCTACTCAAGGCTGTCATGAACGCGTTCAGTGTCTGTTGTCACAAGCCTTACTGGCAGCTGCTCCCATATAAAGACTGGTCCAACTGGAGACGTGAACGTGCCAGTGGGACACTTGCCTCTTTGCTTTTTTTGTTCACATCTTTTTCCCTTTTTTCTTTCAGCGCCAACCCTGAAATGTGACATACCTCCAGCATCT
>CM031599.1:83187046-83197046 GCA_018398815.1 Conus ventricosus | reverse complement strand
TTAGCTTTACATTTTAATTCTCTCGCTGTCTTTTTTTATTATTAGTGTTTCAGCCCTGATATGGCTTTTGTAGTCAGCAGGGCTTAAAGCAATATAATTTGATTTGATCTGATTTCAGCGCGACGTTCCCTTCCGGAGGGCACCACAACGTCTGCCCAAAGACAGTCCCCATAAATTTGGCGATATTGACGACCTCCATGCCAACTCAAACGGCGTCGACGTGGGCAGAAAATCCAACCTAAGGTCACCATGAGAGCAGGCATAAGGGTCAAAGAATCTGAGACAAGTTATTTTTTTCATGCTATGACGATGAGATGAGGATTGTAAAGACAACGTTCTGGAGTTCTGTGCCGCTCTAAGACTGCATGACAGAGCTGTACTGTACACTCTATAGGGCTGTACTGTACACTTTATAGGGCTGTACTGTACAGTCTACAGAGATGTCCTCTACACTGTACAGAGCTGTACTGTACACTCTACAGGGCTGTACTATATAGTCTACAGGGCTGTCCTCTACACTGTACAGGGCTGTCCTCTACACTGTACAGGACTGTACGGAACATTCTACAGGGCTGTACGATTTTAGTCTACAGGGCTGTCCTCTACACTGTACAGGGCTGTACTGTACACTCTACAGGGCTGTACTGTACACTGTACAGGACTGTACTGAACACTCTACAGAGATGTCCTCTACACTGTACAGGGGTGTACTGTACACTCTACTGGGCTGTACTATATAGTATACAGAGATGTCCTCTACACTGTACAGGGCTGTACTGTACACTCTTACGGGCTGTCCTCTACACTGTACAGGACTGTACTGTACACTCTACAGGGCTGTCCTCTACACTGTACAGGACTGTACTGAACACTCTACAGGGCTGTCCTCTACACTGTACAGGACTGTACTGTACACTCTACAGGGCTGTCCTCTACACTGTACAGGACTGTACTGAACACTCTACAGGGCTGTACTATATAGTCTACAGGGCTGTCCTCTACACGTACAGGGCTGTACTGAAAACTCTCAGGGCTGTACTATATAGTCTACAGGGCTGTCCTCTACACTGTACAGGACTGTACTGTACACTCTACAGGGCTGTACTATATAGTCTACAGGGCTGTCCTCTACACTGTACAGGACTGTACTATATAGTCCACAGGGCTGTCCTCTACACTGTACAGGACTGTATTGAACACTCTACACGACTGTACTATATAGTCTACAGGGCTGTCCTCTACACTGCACAGGTCTGTACTGTACACTCTACAGGGCTGTCCTCTACACTGTACAGGACTGTACTGCACACACTACAGGGCTGTCCTCTACACTGTACATCACTGTACTGAACACTCTACAGGGCCGTCCTCTACACTGTACAGGACTGTACTGTACACACTACAGGGCTGTCCTCTACACTGTACATGACTGTACTGAACACTCTACAGGGCTGTCCTCTACACTGTACAGGACTGTACTGTACACACTACAGGGCTGTCCTCTACACTGTACATGACTGTACTGAACACTCTACAGGGCTGTCCTCTAAACTGTACAGGACTGTACTGTACACACTACGGGCTGTCCTCTACACTGTACAGGACTGTACTGTACACTCTACTGGCTGTACACTACATATTCTACAGGGCTGTCCTCTACACTGTACAGGACTGTACTGAACACTCTACAGGGCTGTACTATATAGTCTTCAGGGCTGTCCTCTACACTGTACAGGGCTGTACTGTACACTCTACAGGGCTGTCCTCTACACTGTACAGGGCTGTACTGTGCACTGTACAGGACTGTACTGTACACTCTACAGGGCTGTACTCTACACTCTACAGGGCTGTACTGTGCACTGTACATGACTGTACTGTGCACTCTACAGGGCTGTACTATATAGTCTACAGGGCTGTCCTCTACACTGTACAGGACTGTACTGAACACTCTACAGGCTGTCCTCTACACTGTACAGGACTGTACTGAACACTCTACAGGGCTGTCTCTACAAATGTACAGGACTGTACTGAACACTCTTCGAGCTGTCCTCTACACTGTACAGGACTGTACTGTACACTCTACAGGGCTGTCCTCTACACTGTACAGGACTGTACTGTACACTACAAGGCTGTCCTCTACACTGTACAGGACTGTACTGTACACTCTACGGGCTGTCCCCTACACTGTACATGACTGTACTGAACACTCTACAGGGCTGTCCTCTACACTGTACAGGACTGTACTGTACACTCTACAGGGCTGTACTATATAGTCTACAGGGCTGTCCTCTACACTGTACAGGACTGTACTGAACACTCTACAGGGCTGTCCTCTACACTGTACAGGGCTGTACTGAACACTCTACAGGGCTGTCCTCTACAATGTACAAGACTGTACTGTGCACTGTACAGGACTGTACTGTACACTCTACAGGGCTGTACTGTGCACTGTACAGGACTGTACTGTACACTGTACAGGGCAGTACTGTATAGTCTACAGGGCTGTCCTCTACACTGTTTCAGGACTGTATTGAACACTCTACAGGGCTGTACTATATAGTCTACAGGGCTGTCCTCTACACGTACAGGACTGTACTGAACACTCTACAGGGCTGTCCTCTACACTGTACAGGACTGTACTGAACACTCTACAGGGCTGTCCTCTACAAATGTACAGGACTGTACTGAACACTCTACAGGGCTTCCTCTACACTGTACAGGGCTGTACTGTTTCACTCTACAGGGCTGTCCTCTAACTGTACAGGACTGTACTAAACACTCTACAGGGCTGTCCTCTACACTGTACATCACTGTACTGAACACTCTACAGGGATGTCCTCTACACTGTTACAGGACTGTACTGAACACTCTACAAAGGTCTGTCCTCTACACTGTACAGGACTGTACTGAACACTCTACAGGGCTGTCCTCTACACTGTACAGGACTGTACTGAACACTCTACAGGGCTGTCCTCTACACTGTAGAGGACTGTACTGAACACTATACAGGGCTGTACTATTTTAGTCTACAGGGCTGTCCTCTACACTGTACAGGACTGTACTGTAACACTCTACAGGGCTGTCCTCTACACTGTACAGGACTGTACTGTACACTCTACTGTGCTGTACTATATAGTCTACAGGGCTGTCCTCTACACTGTACAGGGCTGTACTGTACACTCTACAGGGCTGTCCTCTACACTGTACAGGGCTGTCCTGTGCACTGTACAGGACTGGACTGTACATCTACAGGGCTGTCCTCTACACTGTACAGGGCTGTCCTCTACACTGTACAGGACTGTACTGAACATTCTACAGGGCTGTCCCCTACACTGTACAGGACTGTACTGTACACTCTACAGGGCTGTACTATATAGTCTACAGGGCTGTCCTCTACACTGTACAGGGCTTTACTGTACACTCTACAGGGCTGTCCTCTACACTGTACAGGACTGTACTGTGCACTGTACAGGACTGTACTGTACACTCACAGGGCTGTGCTGTGCACTGTACAGACTGTACTGTACACTCTACAGGGCTGTACTATATAGTCTACGGGCTGTCCTTACACTGTCAGGACTGACTGAACACTCTACAGGGCTGTCCTCTACACTGTACAGGACTGTACTGAACACTCTACAGGGCTGTCTCTACACTGTACAGGACTGTACTGAATACTCTACAGGGCTGTCCTCTACACTGTACCGACTGTACTGAACACTATACAGGGCTGTACTATATAGTCTACAGGCTGTCCTCTACACTGTACAGGACTGTATGTACACTCTACAGGGCTGTCCTCTACACTGTACAGGACTGTACTGAACACTCTACAGGGCTGTCCTTACACTGTACAGGACTGTACTGAACACTCTACAGGCTGTCCTCTACACTGTACAGGACTGTACTGAACACTCTACAGGGCTGTCCTCTACATGTACAGGACTGTACTGTACACTCTACAGGGCTGTCCTCTACACTGTACAGGACTGTACTGAACACTCTACAGGGCTGTCCCTCTACACTGTACAGGACTGTACTGAACACTCTACAGGGCTGTCCTCTACACTGTACAGGACTGTACTGTACACTACAGGGCTGCGTCTACACTGTACAGGACTGTACTGAACACTCTACAGGGCTGTACTGTACAGCTGTAAAATACACTGTACAATTAAATTGCTCTGATGGAAATCGAACCCACGACCTCCCAGCCGGGAGTTCGGGACGATAACCACTTGGCCACAGAAGCAGGTGGTACTCGACCAGTCCACAAGAAGAATGAACATGCACAGCACGCGTTGTGATCCAACATGAAATGCTTTTTATCCAACTTGCATGCTCCGGATACATGATCTTGAGACTGAACAGAACAACTATCCCAATATACGATAGTCAAATTTGATGTAAAGATATCTCAGAGTCAGTTTGACGTAAAAAAAATGCTCCAGTGAAATAATCTGCAATGGCTAAATACAAATCCATATTGCAAAATTTGTCCATCATTGCGCGAATATACAAGGACAAAACAATAACAACAACAACAACAACAACAACAACAAACAACAAAAAAAAAAAAAAAGAAGAAAAAAACCACAGGTAACGTTCCATGAGTCACATTCATTCATATTAATTCTGAATTTTCACGATCCTGAGTCGTATAGGCTCTTGAGGGTTTCGTGATAAGTAAAATCCGAGTGTAATTCATACACAGACCAGACACAGACACACACACACACACACACACACACACACACACACACAACACACACACACACACACACACACACACCACACACAACCACACACACACACACACACGCCGCACCACACAAACACACGTCGCGCGCCGACACGCACACAAACACAACACAGACACACACCACACACACACACACACACACCACACACACACACACACACACACACACACACACCACACACCTATTGAATTCAGTCTACCAAATACCTTAGGGACAACGAGCAGCGCATGAAAATCACCAGACTATGAGGACGTTCCGCGCCTTTCTCCTACTCCTCCTCCCTCTCTCACTCTCTTTCTATTCACTTCCTCCGTCTACTCTCTCTCTCCCTCTCCAGTCTTCGCCACCTTCATCCTCCTCATTCCGTCCATCTTAACTTCGGCCCCAGTCCTGAATTACCTCCACTGACCACACCCTTATTTTTATCTTCCACACCTCCTGATTAATTCCACTTACCAATCATCCCCTCTTTGCCCTCAACTCCTGTATAAATGCATCTTCATCTTCCCTTTCTTCTCATCGTCTCTACCTTCTAATCCCCCCCCTCCCCCATGCACTCCCCCCCTCCCCCTCTAATCTGTTTCCTTCTTCTTTTTTTTAAACTTATTTCCTCTCTTCATCGTCTCTTTTTCTTAGCACGTCTTCTCTCAAAATCTCATCTTACCTTTTACTTTCCTGAGTGAAACTCTAATTAACGAAAGTGATAAGATTTGTTTTCATTAAAAACAATTACCAACATCGTTAACGTCCTCTTTCTTAACTCTCTCTTGTGTTTGATTTTCCTTTCCATCTTTCACGGTGCATTCTATATCCCCCCGTCTTACACCCCACCCCACCCCAATGGTTTCTTCTTTCTTTTTTTTTTAAAAGAATATTTCGCTTTTCATGTCGTCACTATTTTTCTTAGATGGTAGCTTACTCACGTCAAAATCTCATCTTACCCGTTTTAGTTTTCTGTAGTGAAATCAGTAATTAAGGAAAAGTGATAAGAAGTGTTTTCATTAAAAACAATAAACATCGTTAACGTTCTTGCTTTACAATTACTAGTTTTCTTGCTGCTTTGTTTTGCCTGATGTGACGATCAAATGTGATCACCATGAAAGCAGCAATGATCAATAATGTTAGCACCATGAAATTGTCTTTTACATGTTTCAAATAGACACTATTGGTTTACTGCATATTTCATGATTGAACTTTGAACATGCTGAGGCTTATCCTCTGTACCCTGACTAACAGTCCTGTTGTAGAACTTATAAAAGTTCCAGCATTAGACCATCCTGCTGTCTGCAGGATAACATCCACAGACACTCCACTTCTCAGCATGGCAGAGGACGATGCCCCCCTGAAATGATGAGGCTGAAAATCAGGCACACCGGCTCCCACCAACACATCCTTTGTCCAGCGAGCAATCGAGTCCTTTGAGGCTGTACATGTGGACGCACATAGCACACAAGCAGTTTGTCACAATCAGCACGTAATTCACATGTTCTTTTCATGTAATGTTCCAGACAGTTTACCACACAGAGTCTCTGATTTTGTGGGTATTTTGCAATCTGCGCAGGTGGTTGGTGGAAACCTGGTCGAGTACTTTTAAATCTATCTCTTATTTGGATGACGCATCGCTTCTCATGTAGAGATATACAACTTAATCTTAATGCATGAATGGTCTGCACTCTTTGAGCTGTTACTATGAGCAGTAAAGTACACAATTTATGTGTTGATCCTTTCAATGACGTTCTGAGCTGGAAGACACAATTCATAAACCTTGATACTAAAGGATGAACACCAACTGTTCTATGTCCTTCAAGCTGAACAACAGCTGAGAGTGCTGAACGAGCCATATCACTATAGCCCAAACCTTCTTCAAACAATTTGTTTAGAATTGCAATACAAAATTTACAGGTGCTTGAAATGGATCAATACCCCGTCTACTACAGAACAGTTTCCACCTTGTGATGCATGTTTCCTACTGCTTTTGAGTGGACTTTCTCCACGAACAGATGATTTGGCAAGTCTTTCCAAAAATGCCTTTTGTTTGAATTGCTTCCCTGAGACGGACACTCCCAGCAGTTGCAAGTTTTTTGTGGAGTGGATAGACGGCGTTGCTGTGAATCAGCTGAAGTACATGTCGACCTCTTGGCAGTAGAAGAGGCTCCATGGTAAGTAGACGAAGAAGCTGAGGGTACCAGACTACCGTCGGCCAGTTGGGGACGACCAAGACCATGTCTGTTTGGTCTCGTTCCAGCTTTGTCAGGACTCTTTGAATCATACTGAAAGGAGGAAAAGCATAAGACGTCCAACTTTGCCATGCAAGAGCAAAGGCATCGACAGCCACAGATTCTGGATCAGGACCCCAGGACACATAGGGCTTGAACTGCAAAGTTCAAATGTGAGGCAAAAAGATCAATGTCTGGCTTCCCAACTTTATGAATCAGCTGAGTAAACACAGTCTTATGGAACTTCCACTCAGTATTATCACAAAAGTGTCTTGATTTTTCATCAGCTTCTGTGTTCTGTTTGCCTGGAATGTGCGCAACAGTTAGTCAGATTTCTTTATCAATGCACCATGTCTAGATTCTGTTTGCAATGTCATTGCTTTCTTCTGACCGAGATCCACCCATACTACGAAAGTAAGTAAGAGCACACATGTTATCGGTGAGCATCTTCACATGTTTCTGCAATACTTCCTTCCTGAAACTCTTCAATGCATACTCAATGGCAAGCAGTTCTAGAATGTTGATATGAAAATCTTTTTCTTGGCCTGACCATCTGCCCCCAGTCTTCTGTTTAGACACACAGCACCCCAACCACCAGAGGTAGAAGCATCTGTCCTTATTTCCACTTCTGGTTCAGTGGTTTCCAAAGGATGGTAAGAGTGAACAACAGTGTCAATCCACCAGGATAATTCACATTTGGACTCATGAGAAAGAGCAACAAGAGCCTCAAAATCCTGCTTCAGGGATTTAATTTTCACTCTTTCCAGTTGTCGAAAATGTAAAGGCTCCCAGAGTACAGCTGGAAAGGAGGCAACAAGTTGGCCAATAACTTGAGCCAATTCACAAATTGTGAACCGTTTCTTTTGCTTTAGATTGAAACAGGATGCCTTTATCCGTTGAACTTTATCCTCTGACAGCTTCACTGTCATAGTTTGCGAGTCAAGCCAAAATCCCAAATACTTAAGTTTTTGGCATGGGGTGAGTACAGATTTGTCCTCATGAATGACAAATCCAAGAGACTGAAAAAAGCCTTACCGTGTCTTTTACATTTTGCTCACACTCCTTTGGATTCTGTGCCTGCAAGTAACAGTCATCAATAAAAGATGCAGAAAGGTGACCTTGGCTACGAAGTGTGGCATAAACTGGTTTTTATAGCTTGGTGAAGTATCTGGGGCATTTACTCAAGCCATTAACAAAACAAGTATATTGATATAGTTGTCCTTCCCACATGAATTTCAAAAACTTTCTGTGCTCACGTTTGATAGGTACAGAATAATATGCATGCTTAAGATCCACAGATGCCATGAAACAATTCATTTTCATCATCCGTGTAGCTGACTTCAAATTTTCCATTTTGAAATGCTTATACTCAACATTGTCATTAAATGTCTTCAAATTTAAGTTCAGTGAAAATGGCCCGTCTGCTTTGGGGACTAGAAATATTGGTGAAATTGAAAGCTGCCTGTGCCACGATTGATTCGAGCCCCAAATTAGGCACATCATTCATACAGTCATCAAGAGGTAAGAAGTTATTTCCCAAAAGAGGGGCAAAAACTGGGAGTACAGCCCACTGACACAGTGGAACCCCAGAGGAAAACAAGGTTAGGCCCAACACAGTAAGGCTTTTTCAGTCTCTTGGATTTGTCATTCATGAGGACAAATCTGTACTCACCCGCTGCCTCTTACCTCTTGATGACTGTATGAATGATGTGCCTAATTTTGGGCTCGAATCAATCGTGGCACAGGCAGCTTTCAAGTCATCACCGAGCAGCTGCTTAGTGATGGGCACATCAGAGGATGCCAGTCTTCGATACTTCTTATCTAGAGCTTGTAGCTTTTGAGGATGTTTACTCTCTTGTCCATTGACAAGTCATGAGATGCCTTCAGAATTACTCCTGCACCATTAGTGATTTTGGACAATAATGCACTTGGGCAAGCGCTTCCGCAGATATGTATGTCTGTGCAACGGATATCAGGGCACACACAGCTGTGATGATCAGCTTTTGCCTTTTCTGCAGGCGAATATCATCAGCCTTGGCTGAGTGATCCATTATATTTCAGATCTCTGGATTGACTCAGGGGACTCTGAGATTACAATTCTTAGGCCGTTTGTGGGTCTCAATCTTTGAGTTAATTGTTTCATCAGACATTTGCCCTAAGCCCATGGTCTCAAAAAGCTGGGCCAAACCTTGTTCAATGTCTGGGCCAGTCTCCTCCTCAACAGCGTACTGTTGAAGAAACAGTTTTAGGTCTGATGCAGCACAACTCTGACTTTGTGAACGATTTTGGTTCTTCTGCTTTTGGGCCCTTGCCATTATATGTTTGCCATTTGGGTGTCCAAATCATTGTCTTGGTCATCCTCAGCGTCAGAGTGTTTTCTCTTTTTTGTAGGTAGCATATTGCGCTGTCGATGAGTTAGAGTGGCGGACTCGTGGTCCGATGCCAATTCACCTTCTTCCTCATCATTATAATCTAGCTCTTCTTCTTCATCCCCTTCTCTCTCTACCCTCTCACGTTTCGAGGCTTCTTGCAAAATTCTTGTTTTGTGCCTTCATTTCCTCCCAGTCAGCAACTGGGATAGAAACAAACTCGTGTCGAGTTTTTGTTTTTGGGGTGTAACTGCTGTGCTGCCTATCGGCCGCTTCGCCCAGCAAGCTTTCTTCATCGGCGGAGTCCGCCATGTTTTCGACCGATTCAGTTTTTAGCATTAAAAACCGATAATGTCTTTCCGCCGAAAAAAAAAGTTCACAAATCGATATCCCAGGCTGATATCAGAATCGAGATGTTTCGATTTACACAGCTACAGAACACTCGAAGGATGGCGACGATAAAAATCTATTTCAACGAGAGACCGAATTTTTTTTACGGGTTATGGCGCAACGACGTACGAAGTCTTACTGCGTGCGCATTCGCATCACATAGTTCCGTGACTACGAATGAATACCGTTTCTCGCCTGGGCGATGCATCAAACGGTGACATCGCATAACTCATTGACATGTTGACGTTCAAACCCTCCCCCC
>CM031599.1:83119776-83176450 GCA_018398815.1 Conus ventricosus | reverse complement strand
CTGTTTTAGAACATTACTATAGACTATTTGAGGGAACAAAAAAAAAACACTGTTTATTATTGATGACTGTTCACTGAACGAGACTTGTAAAAAAAAAAAGCTCTGTCAAAGCTTCTGTGTGGCTCTTAACTCAAAAATACAATGCTTTTCTTAAAAGACTTTAGATCGCAGTTAAAATCAGTTGTATTATTTTACACTAAGGACAAAGATAGTTTTGAAGAATGTTTAAGTGAAAATTATATAAAAAGGGACAAAGATGACTAAAAAAAATAAAAGAGCAGTTAGAACAATCTAAGCACGCTAAGCTATGTTTGCGGACTGACCCCCAGTTCAATACGTTTGTTTATTGTAGATTGTTTATTATTGATTGCCTATAAAATTTTGTTTATTATAATTTGTTTATTAAAAAAAGAATGTCTCGAGGGCCAGAATCAAAGCGGAGCTAGTCCTAAGTGCACTGCAGTAGAGCTAAAAGACCTAGGGAACACAACTGAGCTTGATCTAATAGGGTGCCAGGAATGTTTATGGATTGAGTACCAGATGACGGGGTTTACAAACGAACAGAAATTGAAGACAAAAACTGCAGCAACATCCTACCCTAGAAGAGATAAGAAATTTAAGAGCAAACGATTTTGGCAACGTGAATACAAAACTTCATAAAAGAGAGAATGTTTGGGCGTTGCTTCCTGAAATTGACTGGAATTTAAAGTTTGAACTACGAAGCCCCAATGTATACTACGATAAAGAAAAACAATTTTAAAAAGGCTTTGAATGCGGGGGGCGTTCTTGTTAGTTTGGGGTTCCAGGAACAAGCAGAAAAACAGATTGAAAAACTGGGCAGGGTTCTGAATATATGCTACAGAGAAAGAACCCCTTAGCTGAAGTGGGGGACGACACCGTGGCTTTAGAATTTACCCCAACGCTAGAATCACTACCTAGGCAAATGCGATGATTTTTCGCTTATTTATTACTCCGAGGGAGGGCGAAACTAGTTTGCCGAACTTTGCCTTTATTAGAGGCATACAAAAAAAGGGCTGAAAACTTGGATGCCCCTTTTTAAGCTCGTTATTGTTATTACTAAAAAACGGAGATGAAATAAACGCCATTGCATCAATCTGACATGGTCACTGTGATGGTTGACAAAGACAAACTAAACAGTACTTGACTTTATTTTAATTAAGTATGTTGTTTTATTGCTTTTTACTCTGTTGATGAAGTGCTGCCAGAAGGATTTTCTAAGAAGATTGTATAAGATTAATTAATAAAAAATCTTGATTAAAAATGGGGTTCAACAGTTTAGGTTAGAGCAAATAACTGAACTTCAAAAGGAAATAGAAAGCGACTTGGATAAGTATAGGGTTACTAGAAAAAAAAATTGCTAAAACTTTAAATACTCTTTCCCTTTTTAAAGTAATAAATGGCTTCATCAGCTGCAGCTAGCGTAAGTGCTGGGTCTGGCGTTGCTCTTTTAGCTAGTGGGGTCGGGGCGGCCAGCCTCTTAGCATTAGGGGGTCTTGGTTTAGGGTTAAAGGGGCCATGTCTATGATTGTAAGTGCTGTTTTAAAAAAATTAAGTCCTAAATTACAAAAGCACACTGCCATTGTTGCTTTAGCATCAGCAAAACTTTGTTCATTAAGATTAAGAAAAAGCAAATCATTACAGGATGAAAACATTACGGACGAAGAATTTCAGAAGCTTATGGCCGATGGTGATGATTACAGACGACAGGGAAAATTGAAACTCAAAAGGAGTGGAGAAAGACGTTTACTTCACGAAAGGTAGACACTGATGCAATTAAACAGAACATTTAAAAACAAACACATGATCGGTTAAACCCAAATACCAAAAAAAAAAAGTTTAAACAAAAAAATAAATTATAAGTTTAGCAAACACTACTTTTTTTGTTAACTCACTGTGTTTGATGGGCAACTTTCAACTCTTCACGAACAAACGATCTTTTAGGGGCAGGCCTTTTAGACGTAGTAGCCCGCTAGAAGAAAAAGTTTCTCTTAAATAATATACGGAGGGGTTGTTTTCATAAATTTTTTCAACTTCATAACGTCTACGCTCCATATAGGGTCTGTGGCTCTAATTCTAACATTTACCCTCTGCCTCTCCAGGAGCATACAAGTATCTTTCTTTAGTCCAAACGGTAGGAGTTTTGATTACCTTGCCCATCTTCATAATGCTAATTTTTTTTAATTTGATTGCGTTTACTGGTTTAAGACCCGTTGCTTTAAATTCTTCATTTTTTCATGGCACGTAAGACTGATGGCAATCTTCTAACCCATTCTGTGTTGCGCGTTTTTGTACTTCGTAGTGTCCATAATTTCTCTGTGATATTGATAGGTAAACAGGCCCTTCAGCTAGATTTTTTATTAAAGTTTTCTACTAGGGCTTGTGATCGATGGTTGCCTGGATCCCTCTCCCTAACTGTAACATGATGTTTTAAAAACAGTTGGTTGGCAGAGCCTTTAAACTCTTTTCCATCATCAACCTGGATCATCCTAGGGTACTTAATGGGCCTCGCATGTATTTTTGTTAAAGCCACAGCCACCCGCAGTTGAGCTTTTCTGTTAAAGGCTCAGCGGCTTTGTATCTTGAAGCCATGTCAACAACTGTCAGAGCAATACTTTAAACTTTTTTCTTCTAACTTTATCATGTGGAAAATAGAGCAAGTCCTCTGGTGGTGTCATTGGAACTGAATTAACAAATCGAAAGGGCCCTTTTATTCTTTTGGGGGCAGGCAAATATATTTGCCAAATTTCTTGTTTTGAAAGCCAGTCTTTCGCATCTGATTCAGGCACTCTAGCAGCTTTACTCAGTTTTTCAATAGGGAGTCTTTCCTTTCCAATACCCTTTAGGAGATAAAATAATTTTGTGCTTACCATAAGAAGGGCTGTATTTTAATTGGATTTAAATTGTTTGTGCAAGAATATAGATTGTTCCCATAGCACCCACAATGAAACCATTTCTGCTATTTTCCTTTTTCTTCTGATGGCTCATAAAGTCAGACAGTTCTGGCGGTGGCGATGTTAGAAACTTATTTCCTGTCACTAAGTAATACTCATTCATTGCCTCATCAAAAGTCTGTAAAAGTGTGCCTGGGATTTGGGCCCCGTTCTTTTAACTTTTTTTAATAAAGTCTAGTGAGCAATTCGCCTTTTCTCATAAACGTCTCTTGTTTTGGCTAAAACTTCCATTGCCTTGTTATGGCGTTTTCTCTCTTTGTCGGACCGCAATTTACTAAACATATAATTGCTGCCCGAAAGGCTAGGGCATTAACAATAGCTCCTCCTCCATCATAACTACTCCTGCCATCTTTTTATAAATTAATATTTTCTGATTAATCTTTCTTGAACTAATATTTTCCCGGGATAATTCCCGCGTAATAAGAAAGTCTTTTGGCGCAATTCCTGTTCTCTTAACTTTTTATTAATGGCGTCGAAGTGGGCAATTCGTCTTTCTCGTAAGCGTCTCTCGCCTTAGCTAAATCTTCTATTGCCTTGTTATGACGTTCTCTCTCTTCATCGGACCTCAATTTACTAAACATATAATTGCTTCCAGAGAAGGTCAGGGCATTAACAGTACTCCTCCTACCATCAGATCCAATCCAGACATCTTTTTATAAATTAATATTTTTAAATTAATCTTTCTATGAACTAATATTTTCTGGGAAATATTCTGTGCAACAAGAAAGTCTTTTGACGCAATCCCTGCAGTAATTACAACTATAACCTTAACAACGTCCTCAATGTCTAACCCTTTCCCAGGTCAGCTGGGTTCATTCTAAAACAAGTTTTTTGCTAACACGCTATAGGGCCCATACTAAGGCCGCTAATCACAGCAGAATGGTAAATCGTATTGATAATCTTTTTTTCACTCATCTTTTTATTAACTAAAAAAATAATTAAATTAATCATAATACGAAAGACTGTCTATGTGCTTTTTTTAAACAATAATCTTTTGTTGTTAAAGCTAAAAATAAAATTGCAACTAGCTTTGGCGAATCTTCTATCTTCCCCCTGTTGGGCGGTTATATTCCTAAACAACATTTTGCAAGGGTTGAATAGACTATAACACCAGCGATAGGCACTGCATAATTAACCAACGTTAAAACCCTGGTTTTTTAAAAGTAAATTTTAAATTTTTTTTTTATTGCTTTTTAAAATGGATTGTGACGAACAATTAAAGTGTGAGGAGCAAGCAGGCTACTCAACAGACAACTGCCATAAAGAAAGATTTTACTCTCTGGCTGCTTGTGGAAAAACTAAACAGTATTTAGGTGTTGAATAAGTATTGAACAGATTTAACAATTGTCTAAATCAGACGTTGAGAAGTACTACGCTAGGTACGAAGCACAGCTAGGGTTCAAAAATGGTTAGATCTGTGGGCCAGACAATGATTAGTTTATATGCTAAGTTAGTAAGTAAGATAGCGCCGGTTGATTCGAAAAAAGATTTAAAATATGACTTATCACAAGATCCGGTTTTAAACAAGTCCCTAGAAACTCTTGCATGTGACATGTATTACAGATTTGGGACGATGTTATGCCCATTCATCATGGGATTAAATTTCTTTAATCATATTAATTTTTAAACATATTAAATTTAATCGCAAAAAAAAAAAGGATCGATCAGGAGAAGAAGATTTGCGACCCCGCAGGACAGTCCGCAGGGCCCCCGAAGGAGCAGAATGCACCCCAAGTGAATGTGCCACAAGTGAGTAATGTTACTAAAACTAAAAATCCTGGACGTATTGAGGCTGGGCGTAAACTAGCTGAATAGAACAGGGCTGCAAAAAGCAACCAATCAGCAAAACAAAAATTGTTAGATAGTATAACAACACACCGCCAGCACAACAGCTCAATAACAACAACAAAAATCACAAACAAACGTAAGATGTATTATTATGTTTTTGCTCTGTTTTTGTTGGGGGGGTTTTTAGCATACAAATGTCTAACACCATACTTAGCAGCAAAATCACAAAACCCCCAACCCCAGTAAAAGAAGAAGAACCAGCTTCTGCAAAAAAGTGCAACCTCCTGTTGTAGACCCCTTTTCTATGGAATAGTTTTTAAAACTAGATAAAGTACAAGTTAAGAACTAGATAAGTACAATTTAAGTCATGTATAGAAAGTACTTTCTAAGTTAAGTGCAAGTAAATTACAAGTAAAGTGTAAGTAAATTATAAGTTCTTGTCAAGTAATAGTTAAGTTCTTAAATAAGTTCTTGTTAAGTTCTTAAGTTAAGTTTTTGTTAGGTTTTTAAATAGTACTAGTGAGGTTCTTAAGTTAAGTACAAGTCAAATCAGTCAAGTTAATCTTTTAAAGTTCCCAATGTCCTACAGCATATGAAACTCAGGACTGACTAAGTTCTCTTGTTATTGTTAGAGGGCTAGTGATTTCTTGTTAACTGCAGTTGTGTTTACTTGATGAAGAGTAGAGCGCAGATTAACATTTTTGTGATGAATTTCTTTTTTTTTTCAAAGAGAGCTTGTTTGTAGTTATCGTGAGATATATATTTTTTTGACAACTTCTTTACTTATGCCTTTAGCCTTCTTCATTACAGAAGTCTGGCTAGCAAAGCTATACATCTTCGACCACAACCCAACATATTTCTTTTATAACTGTCCCATTAAGTTCATCCTTCATCTTTCCAATCACTTTCTTGTTCACAGTTGAATGTAAAGGACTGTCTTTTGGATAGTCACATGTGTCGTACCACCATCAACTCCTTTTGCCACTTCTGTTTCTAAATCCTTATAGAAGTCTTCTGTGGGAACGTCTAGAATAAAAGAGTCAGTGTCTGTATAAAGACTCTTGCCTTTCTGGGGACCGCGGGTTTTTAAATAGTCGTACAGAAATTTTAACATTAATAACTTTGACAACTCTAATACAATAAAACCCATAAAACACTGGCTTGTCCAACTTAACATCCCTTTTTTTTCATCATAATGCCAACCAAGCTGTCGTTAAATCTTTTAAAATCTTGATAGTTGGGTTTAGAGGCAAACTTAATTGCTTGGTTTTCTTTTGTAACTAATTTTACATCTTTACGTTTGTGTGGATTTTCCATAGTTTTGCCAAAACAGCTGTTGTTCATCAGTTTTAAAGAAGTCTTTTTTTGAAGCGTCAGTGGCTTGGGTTCTAAGATCGTGGGTTTTTCTTGATGTAGGTCTATAAAAGGCTCTTGGTCAAAAGCAATGATTCTGTGAACAGCTCTTAGTTTCAGTCCATGTCTTAAGTAAAACTGTAACAGTCTGTAATGGCACACATATTTAGTTTTTTTTGGCGAAGATTGGGTACAAGTTTAGGAGGTTCGATAGGACTCATCTTTAATCTTTCTGCGGCTAGGGGATAATCGTTATGAAGATCGTGTAGTTCATAGGATATTTTAAGTCACTTCATATTAACCCTATTTGGGTTATCAGGCGGAAGCTGTGACAACGCACCTAACACAGTATTAACATCATGAGGGCCTTTTATCATTGTAAAGTTTCTCAGTGGGAGTGGTTGACTCATAGCCCATCCATAAAGATTGTTGGCGTCTAAGTACAAAATTTGATAGTTAGATGGTTTAGTTGGATCATAGTCGTCTAAAAACTTGTTGTTGGCTTTGCAGTAAGGATGTGAGGCCCATGCTAATACCTCCCCTCAACCATCTTCAATCATCTGAAGTGTGGGCAGATCAGATATTAAATCAATCTGGATGTTTGTATGACTTAAGAAGGCGTCCAAGAAAGACCTGGGGCAGAGTGTAATTTTGGGGTGGAGCTAAGCTAAAAGTTTCATGCATGTGTTCTGATTTGAAAGACTCTGCTTAATAACACACGTCAGCCAATAAATATGGATCATGATAATGCCCATGTTTCACAGTGGGAATTCGTCCAGCTTTCTGTGCGTATTCATAATAGAACAGTTTGTCTTTGCCTCTAAGACTGAAAAGAAAGCCTTTAGGAGGAAGCGAGTTTCATTTAACCTACCCACGAGTTCATGTATTCATAAGGATAAACTCCTTGCGCACTAAAATGGATCAAGTATTTTTTTAGTTTTTGGATAGTCTTGTGAGATCCTGCTAACTTATCTAAACTCCCCATCAGATGTTGGGCAGGGGTCATAGAAGGAAAACAGTCAAGAGTAAAAGGGGAGTACTTTCTGAAGATTGGCAATGCAGGTAAACCCCCTTATATTCAGAAGTCACTGCTTGCATGATAAAATGAGAATCTTAGCCTCTTAGGTTATGAAAGAAGAATAGGCAGTTTCCATGTTTAGGTCAAACCCAAGTTTAAGATTACAATTGTTGTGCGCAGCCCCTCTAAACTTCCCAGTATGTGTCGTGGTCTCTACTGTCAGTCTTTACTGTTAGGTTGTTAGCTCTAAACCGCAAATCCACAGTTGTGTAGATGAGTCATTTGCGGTCCTTGTTTCAGGAGCATAAAATGTCTGAAAGATTTAGTTGGTTGGAGTAGTGATTACAAACTAGTTCATTCTGCTCAAAATTTACAAACTGCTTGGGCCCCTTAAACTCTGGTGTCGGTGTTGACCATTGACCTACAACAATAAACGCATAAGGGAAAAGATCTGATGGTGGGTTATTTTAGGTTGTTTTTTGGGTTCTTGTTGTGTGGGCCCTAAATACTGCGTAAGATCGATTCAAAGTCAGCTAAACCACGTATGGGCTCATCTGCATTTGTGTAAATTTTTTAAAACTAACTTTAGACCCTGGTTAGGCGTGAGTATTTAGTTCACATCTACAAAACTTTTACAATGATTCTAGGGCTGGCAGCTGATTCTATAGTGGGGGATTCTGACCCCAACATCTTTTGCAAAACCTTGTTTAGCATGACCTTTGATGTAAAAAAGATAAAGTCCCGCTTATTGTTCCCGATTAATATAATGCGTCTTTGGGACTAATTTCAAACGTATCAAAACTATATGTTTGTCAAGGTTCGCTAAAGTAGGGGCATGGGAGAAACCCTAGAGGCACTAGATTATCTACTACAGACCTGTAATACGCTTACAGTGATTGGTTGTTGGGGGGTCTTCAAATGAATATACTTTTTATACTACTGGGGTTAGTTATCAAAGTTCATTCTTGCTTATATGCTTCTAATTGGAAACTCTGTTTGCTGATTTTGACAGATGTTTAATGCGCTTTAAACACCCACTAAAACACACGTTGTCAGAATTATGTATGTTAAGACTGCCCCTTTTAACTCAACTCTTTTGAAGAGAAATTTAAGAATTGCCGACTATTAGGATAGAACTTGTTTGTCCATCCCGATTTCAAGGGGCGTTTTCCTTCAGACCGCCAGAACCCTTAACTTTGCCTCCTCACTTGCATGTTAAACTGGGTAAGCTGTAGTCAGCCCAGTTAGAATTAAGTCCGGATAGTGATTAACTTCTTTCGCCCCTTTTGAAACCCAGACTGGCGGTAGTATCATCAGGCGTTTATAACAAACAGAACGGCCAACAGCACTTTTAAATGGTTGCTCCATCTGAAGAGCTGTGGATTTTAGAGATAGCATGTGCCACCTTCATGAACATTTGTGGGGTATGAGTCCTGTGCCTCACTAAACATATTGCTTATTTGTTGTCACTTTCGAATATTTTTTCCCTTGTATTAGGGTTTTTTGTCCTCGGATTTACTTTTGCCGTCATTTTTAAGCCAAAATTTTACGTAAATCAAAAAATAAATGTATATAAAAGTAAGTAAAACAAAGCTTTTTATTCTTCACCCAAGCGCTGCAACACGTCAAAACTCGCCTTACAATAACGTTCGCCAGCATTTTAGTTTTTCTGAAACACTGCAGCAATGCTCATCACTTGATTGCTTTTTGTCAATATTCACTATGTCTTTTATAAATTTTTTACTCATTCTCAAACCAAAATCACAAAATCAAAGTTTAACATTTTCATGTTCGTCAAATATTCATTACAATCCTTAAATCAGATTCACTGAGTTCGGCAGCTTTTTTAAACTAAAATAAATAAAAAAATATTGTAAATTCGCTGTTATCATATTCACCTTTTTATTGTAAAAACTTCAGGTTTAAAAGGTAACAGTTACTCCTTCAAGAAACATCAGACACAGCAAGTTTAGCCCCTTCAGGGCAATTTATCAAGTAAAATGGGAAAACTTTATAATTGGTTTAGACAAGACTCTGGATTTTTTACTAATGGCTTCCATTAAACGCTATTCCTAAAGTTTAAAATTTCAAAAATTTCTGTTTTAAATTCATCAAACACGGTCTTTAACCTTCTTTAAAACAACTCCTGCACTAATCGCCCACACCAAAAATCAAATAATTTTGTAACGTTATAACTAAGTGGGGTTCTTTTTTAAAAGCCAGATTAAAATCATAAATACAAAATTAAAAGTAAGCCGCTCCTCTTCAGTGAGCAAATTTGTTGTTGGTTTGTCGTAAAAAATTGATCTTCATTTAAAACAAATAGTTACTCTTCGGCCGTAGAAACATTAGATTAGCATCTTCAAAGCTATAAATCAACAAAATGGCAAATAACTTTATAATTGGTTGGGGCCAAAATTGGTATTTTCTTATAGCCTGCTTAACGCTTTCTGCATGTCATGCGATTAAAAAGATAAGTAATTAATTCTTTAAACCTGTTCTTTAACTGATCTTTTCGCCTCCCCTCTCCCAATCCAACTCGTAAGTATATTAATAAGCTCTGAAGCTAGTTCGGTCTTCATTTTTAACCCCAAAAAAAATGACAATTAAAAAAATAATTAATTCTGTAAACCCTTAATTCTTATGTTCTCGGAGAGAAGGTAAATATCTTCGTTCACGATCGCCCATGTTATTCTGCCCGAAAACCCCCGTTTCAATATACTGATTACGTCAATATTTAGAGGTTTTTGGACGTGTTAATTTTGTTTAAAACAGGTGTTAAAATTGGTCAAAAACTGATATGTGATGGACGTGATTTGTATGTGAAAAAGGGGGTTTTCGGGCAGAATAACATGGGTTGGTCTTGAACGAAGATATTTACCTTCTCTAAAACAAAACAAACCAAAACAAAAACCATAAAGTGAACTGTTGGAGGATAAGATAAGATAATGTTGCTTATAGCTCAGCCGACCGCAATGGGCCACATCAGGGCTGTCACCACGTTTAAAATCAACTCACCAGTCTGTTGGAGGATGAGAGAAGAAAAAGTCACTGACGACGCAAGCGTTTGTGGCCCAACCAGCTTGCAGAACCGACATGTAACCTATAGAAAAAGGAAAATTCCACTTGTCCAAAATAAATGATGTTCGTCCATGACATCCGTGTTCAATCTGGAGTGGCTTGCAACTCTCGGTGCTATCTTGCTATTCTCATAAAGAAAACGCTACTTAAAAATGAAAAAACAACAACAGGTGGGTGGGTAGGGGGAATAATGAAATGATGCAGTCATTTTCCATTTCAGCATGCTGCATTACCATTGTGCTTTTTCTTCAATGTCTCCACATAAAATGTATACAACATTCAGTTTCGTCCTTGACATAAGTGTGATGGTGTGGAGGGGTAAGGGGTGTGCAGGTGAAGACAGGCAGATGGTGAGAAGTGCAGGAACCAAGGGACAGCAGCCAGTCAAGAAGACACAGTGGACGAAGCAGAGTTTTTCTCCTTTTATTTGCCTTCCATGATAAGCTCAAACCAGGAACGCAGCCCTGGGAGCAATCTCTCTCGCACAGCACTCAGCGCACTGAGCACTCTCTCTGCCTCTCACGCCAGTCGCTCACATCATGGAACACTGATCCATTCTCACACAACGCTCTACTTTTATAAGAATGTACCGGGCCGCAGAGCCAGCAACACGGTGCCAGAGATGAAACGGGCCTCGCGAGGCCGGAACCAACAGAAATTTGTGTTTTCTATCGCGGCTTCAGTGTTGTCTGGCTCGCTGTCCGTTCAAACTATTAACACATATTTACTATCGATGAAAACCTCAGAACACAAGGAATAAAATGCAGTAAGTCACATTTGACAATTTTGTTCCTGTACTCGTGTACTAAATCATTGCTGATTAATGTCCTAGAGTGAAGCCACTTTTAACGCGTTTACGTCATATTTTCCTCTATTTCAATAAAAAATACTGAAGAGCGTGAAATAATTTTACAATGAATGAATAGCTGGCACTTCACTCTTTTCATACATATAAACTTCATTTTCCGAGACAGTGTCTAAGTGGAGAATTGTGTTATTAAAATTTACTAGAAAACACAGCTGACTTTTCACTTCGCCGGGCCGTATGCGCCTACTTTTGACACAATTTTCAACTGAAAATACTCTGTTGAAATGGTCTGTTAAATAATAAATTCTACACATTTTCAGTTGTATTCATAACAGAAATGGAGTCATTATCAAGATTTCGATCGGGAAGTCCGAATTTTGTAGAATGATAATTTGGATCAAAACTCAGACAATGAACGAAGAAGGCGACTTGTTCAAGGGAACCGGCGTCGTCAGTCATTTCGTATAGTCGCAAGCCTGTGCGGAAAAGATCCTAAGCATGCGATATACGAAATGAGAGCTCATGGACATTACTTTTAACATGCATCTTCAGATTCTTCGGTTTTCCTCTTACTTTTTGTAAAATCAAGAATTATTCAATGTTCATTCGACAGACAATTGAAAATGGCGCCAAGATTGCTCGTGCAAAATCCCAGTTTAGAGAAAATATGGGCTTCTCAGCCCAGTACGGTTGTAATGATCAAATACATTAATTTTGTGACTTTAGCGACGTACATACAATTATGTAGGTTCTGAGGTATTCATGATTTAAAGAATTTACACAATAAAAAAATGAGATTCGACCAAGGGAGGTAAGGGGAAGATTACTCTCGAACAAAACATTTTCATCCACGAAAGGTAACCAAAAGAAATATACACTGTTAGCACCCGGCTACATAAGCACACGATATTTCATTTGCATGTTGTCCATGAACACACATTCAGACATAATATATGATAAAAACGTGAAATGGCACTTAAAAAATACAGCACCAAACAGTACCTGACGATACAAAATCTGAAAGTACATAATATTATCTTTGCACCAAAAATAACCAATTTTCCTTGATTTAATTTAATGATGATGTAGGATACCACTATGGCCATAGAGGCCGGTAAGCATCCAGAGTATAGTAAAACAATCCTTGAACACAGCTGATTACAAAAAAAAGTGACAGTTTATTTCTTTGTCATTGAAAGTTGCCAGACAATACAAAAATGCACTCAATATTACACTGCAGAGTAATTCTTTTACTCTGTCAAGATCCCAACATAATATAAGAAAAATCATGTTACATACACTTGATAAACAAGGACAGTGAAATTAGACAAAAGAGCATTTCTGAACTGCACATACATACCAGAACACTGATTTTGGAATTTGTCACACTGATCATGGAATTCATGCATACATTTCATTTGAGATTAACTCTTTATTAACCTGATTTTGGAATAGATAGAAAAACGAGTGTAATGGGAAAAATATGTATTTTTCAGTGTATATGTTGACTTAAATCTTACTCCTCAAAAGTTCATTACGTTACTAACACTGCGAAAGTGAACACTTAACTAAAAATATTTTTTAGGAGCATTTTCACATCACACAAAGTAGCACTTTTCATCAGTGATGTACTGTGTGGATAAAAGTGTCATATATGTTAAAAAACCTACAGAGGTGAACAAAAGTCATGGCCCATTTGAAAGAAACTTTGATGATGGCTATTACTATTCCAGCTGTCTGACACAAAATTATAAACATGGGCTGGAATCTATAAATTTGTGCCGTTCGATAAACATTCAAAGCTAACCGAAGTGCTTCCAACTGAATTATGCTTTTCTTACCACAAAGTTCAGTTTCAGGTGCCATGAATTTATCTGATCATGAGATACTGAAATATTCTGGTCCACATTACTTTCAAGGGCAATTCCTGTGCTGATTCTGGACAAAGAACTACAATAATGCCAATGCATCAATTTTCTGTTGTTGCCACCAGTTCCTATTCTAAAAATCAATACAGCCTGATACTTTGCTGCTCATGTCAACTAAGATACAATTATTAATCAAGATGAAGACTTTTAAGAAGAAAATACTGGGGCATAAAAGACAAAACCAATGAACACACTGAACATGATGTAATGAAATGCGAATTCTATACAGAACACAAAATAAACAAGTAAACTTTTGATAAATATATCTTCTTCTGACATTACAAACAGCTATAAAAAAAAATGCACACAGCAATACTCCCATGATGCAGATGGCATGAACATGACAGTCAAGGGCAAGTTCGAAACCAGCGAGCTGGAGAGGGGAGGAAGAAGGTGAGGGAAAGTGGGTGGAAGCGTGGAATATAGGAAGTCAGCTGGAGCACAAACAGAAGGGGCATAATGTGTGTGTGTGTGCTGTGTATACATATGTGAGTGTGTGTGAAGGTGTGTGCGTGAGAGAGAAGCAGTGAGGGGAAAGGGGGGGGGGGGGGGGGGGGGGGGGGGGGGGGGGGGGGGGGGGGGAGGAGCACAGACGAGTGAGGGATGGGGGTGGGAATAGAGGAGTAATGTTGGGGGGGGGGGGGGGGGGGGTGGGGTGAGGGAAGAAGAGAGGGGAGGGGAAAAAAGGGCAGCATGGAACATGTCAGAAAGTTGCTATAACAGTAATGCAATAAACAAACAAGGAATGTAAACATTAACACTTCAACCACACTTTCAAATTTTATTTCAATTTTGCTGTCCTGTCTTCTGTGCCACCCCATTGGCATTGCACCCATGCTGCTCATTCCGTGCCCCATTCCACAGCCCCAGCCCGCCCGGGCAATCCACATACACATGCATTGAACAACGGGGTAGCGTGTGAGATGAGAACAACACAAACATGAATAAACTAGAGTAAAGTGAAAAGGAAGGAGTAGAGAGGGGTCTGTAGCCCATGGTGGCTAACAAGGGTCTGACCCCCAAGGAAGCTTGTAACCTAGCACTGATGGGTTTGTGGGAAATGGATGAATTCTGAGTGAAAAAAACAAACAAACCACAAATTAACAACATAACATCACTGTAGTAATCATGACAAAAGTTCGTCTTCTGTTTCTATTACATGTTTCATATTAAAAGAAATGTATTTCTTTTGGACTATGTTGTATACATCCTTAAAAAATGCCTGAAGAACTCTGACTTCTTGCAAACACCACAAAGTAGTTGCAGCTTAATGGAGAAAAAGCCACGGTACATACAACCAGTTATTTTTGACACTGCATTGGACCTTATCGACTTATTTTGCAACTTGTGTGCTTTGCACAGGGAAAAACGTCAGTATCTGATAGTATTTGAGCAACGTTCTGGTACATTCATACATGTGTGCTTCAACATATCAATCAATGTGTTCTTACGGCTAAAGGATATATAAATGAGCTGAAACTTTACAACAAAGGTTTATGCACACTGAACAAAAACATGGACAGATTTTTTACTAACAGAAATGAGTTACATCGGTCTACACATCCCTAATAATCACTGGTATTTTAATGTCAGGCTAGGGGTGATTTTAATAAATAAGTTATGGCAATTGAGACTTTAATGCTGTTGTCATCGATAAATCCAAAATTACAACTTGCAAATGGTTCTCAACCTGATTTGAAAAAAAAAAGCTGTGGAAAATAGAGACTTTCATGCTGATCTCATCAACACAACCAAAATGAAGTCACAAAGAGCTTAAAAAGCTTGCAAAATGTGATAATAACCTGATGGATGAAGAGTGAGTGATTTCATACTGATCAGCTCCCTGGCAGCAGCACGGGGGCAAAGGTGATCATTTATTCATGTATTGTCCTGTTTAGATGACTGAGGTTTTATCAATGAGCCGTTAGCAGGCAAATGAAACGCTGCGGTGAGTTGTTTCCTGTGTTGGGCGTCATAACCCATTCATGACCGCACCTCTCCCACTTCCAGTCTATAGATCCGCTTTGCAAGAATACACAAGTCATACAATGCTGCAGACCTCCTTGGTGTACACCTAAAAATATAGCCCATAACAAACAGGTGCAAAGTCACTTGATTAACATAACCCACACACTGTTTGTAGTATACTGAATAAAATCTGACAGCAAAATACTCTCTGCACTAATATTCCATACGTGTTACACAAAAAGCTCGAGAGAATGTAAATATGCGGGTTCAAAACCCCATCTTATTTTGCACGAAAACCCCCTTTTCACATACTAATCACGTCCATCTCATGTCAGTTTTAGCCAAAATTAACACCTGTTTTCTAAACAAAATTAACACGCAAAAACAGCAAAACTTGACGTAATTAGTACATTAAAAACGGGGGCTTACGTGCTAGATAAGAAGGGTGATCGTGAACCCGCATATTTACATTCTCTCCAAGGACATAAAAATATAGGCTTACAACGCTATTAACGCCCGCGGGAATTAGTCCTTACTACTTTTCTAATATTCTCTTCTACTTCAAGCGCTATTAATAAATCAGAACAATTAACTGGCTTTCCATCTTGATCAGTTATTTTTACATCCAATGAATTTACAGAACCCTCAATTAATTCTTTAAATTCACTGTCTCCGCCAAACCTGTATAACTGATAATCACAAAACCCTGCCTTAGTTGCGGCAGTGCTCATAGAACTGTAGATGGATAGCCATTAAACAAATTAACATCTGTTTTTAACTGTTGTAAATGGACATATAAAAATTGGGTTTACGAGAAAATCAGAAGGTTTATTACCTTCAAATTGATAAACATCTTCTCTTGTACTAAATCTATAAGCTCTGTCACTATTGTGGAAGCCCAAGATTTTAGCCAGACCTTTAGGGAAAGTGTACTCTCTTCTTTCTTCTAGTGGGAAATTTATAGTAATTCTGAGGTTTGCTTCGTTGATTGTTAGCAATATGCCAAATTCGCTAAGTACTTCTTTTAAAGAACAAAAGTTGTAATACCTTCTGGTATTTTTACATGAGTTACTTGGCCGCCTTGTTCGTTACTAATATTGATCCAGTTATTTGAGTCTCTTCAGATATGTTAACCCACTTAACTTTAAAGCCAATTTCTTTAAGGGCAATCCTACAACTCCCGCGCCAATTGGTAATTGGGTACGTTAAGAACACACGCTCGTTTCTTGGTTATATAGATGTACATCTTTTTTATAATATTTAAAAAAAACTATTTAAAAAATGGAACCTTTTAATATGACGAAAGTGCTACTTACAATGTAGGAGCGTTTTCGTTTTATAAACCCCAAATCTTTGGCTTCAGCAATTTAACCATTGCGTAGATGAATCATATGGCTTCCAGGTCAGACTTGTAAATCCATTAACTAGATATTTAAATCGCCAATAAAGAATGACAGAGTACCTTAGAATGGACTTACCCACCCTATCGCTTTTTCCTGAATCAGTTAAATTTTGCCATTTATGCTCATACTGGCTGCGGTGTTCATATGCAAACCAGTTTAAACCATCCCAATCTTTTAGTAAGGACGGTATATAACTTTCATGTTTATTCAGTACAGGACGAATACTAAATGAACTACAAGTGCCCCTTCATGCGACAACGCAGTTTAATCCATTTACAAGCAATGGACATTAATGCATATGAAAGAATCTGCAATGTATTTAACATAATCCTTCAAATGCTTACTGCCCCAGTTAGACCGCAATCATGGGGTTAGGGCACCATTGATTTGTTGGGTGCAAAAGAGAATATACTTGTGACTACTGCCTGGCCACACCTCTTTTCAGGCAAACAAACAAGTTTGATTGGGATCCATAAAACATAAAACATCCTAAATGCTTGGGCAACATTTTTCTTAGTGAAAGTGCAGGCTAACAATGCCAGGAGTGCAAGACGTAATGACACCATTCAGACATATGTTGGTGTCTTTAGGAGCCGGCATGCACAGACCACGTCTAGCATGATGATCAGTCTAAGGCTTTGACGCCAGAAAACAATTTCTAGCTAAATTAGAAAGATGCTATTACTCTGCTGTTGATTTGCCTCCAGCATACAAAGGTATCAAGACACGTGGTTGACAGCCCTGATGTGGCCCCTTTGCGGTCGGCCTGGGCTATAAGCAACATTATCCCAGGTATCAAGACGTCTTGGCAAACGCTAGGTCAAAGGTTTTTGACTTTGTTGTAGGCCATGGAATTATACTGCTGCCCTTGACCTTAGACTACAGATTGGTATGACAAGAATTTATACCAATGATTCCTCATAGCTGGAGACGATAAAACTTAGGACACAATCAAGTTAAACACAGGGCCCGCCCAATCATTTTAAACCCAGTACCTAGCCCCCGAAGAAAGCGCCCCAGAAAGCCTCCCACAGCAGCAAGCAGGTCCAGAAAGCACACCGCTGTTTGAGATCGACCTCACATGGACTGTCATACTAGCGAAAAGACAGCCCTTGTTGTATTTTTAATTTTACTGGATTAGCCATACTTTATTTCATAAGAATTAATCAACAGTAGCACTCCTAACGTCCAAAAATGGTCAGCCATCATAACCACAACTTTGCCTATAGTAGACAAAAACCCAACTATACAACACTGCCAATTATGCCAGCAGAGCCATCAAGCGCTTGGGCTGCTAACTTCTTTAATAAGTTTGCTAGATGATGTTAATTGTTTTCTAATCCAACTTTTACTGGCTGAGGTGTTGGAGGGAATTACTGGTCCGGTTGGGCACTGCCGGTTAAGCATAATCGAGCGTTAGAGATAGCAACCCAAAACGGCTGTTAATATGCAATCTATTGAATCCCTTGTCTCTGAACAGTTGTCCTTATTCTTCAGCTTAGCGTAGTTGTTTTCATAAAGCATTCTGTTTATAGTTTCTCTTATTTTTGGCTTGTTTGTGAGATGTGTGATGCTAGCTGCGTCTTTAGTAGACAGCCTTCTAACCTGGCCGCCCTTTTGTAGCATTAAAATCTTGTATTTTCTGCTGTATTTTAGCCTTTTCTTCTCGCCCTAAATTGTTATCGTCTGATCAGCTGAGTTTATTTTTTTTTCTTCTTATCTCTCTATCCAGCTCACCAAGTTTTGCTTAAATTGTTTGTTAGTTCACACTTTAGTGTCGTAGGGCAGCCATTAAGTCCAGGATTTCACGCACATAGGCAATGGGAGAATCGTTAATGTTTTTACTGAGTCTCTCATTAAAACTCGTCTGAAGTTCTGCTCTTAGTTCTTCTGCTCTTCTAATTGGCATTCATCTGTTTTGTTAATTGCATCATTGTTGTTGGCTTAAATCTTGCAGAGGTATGTTTTGTATTTCAGATTGTGTTGGCAGCCCCCGCTCCAAGTTCTGTAAATGACTAACGACTTCGGGACTCTAAGCTTAAAGGTTTTAATTGTTATGCCTTAGCAAATAGGGAGGTCCGTTCTATTTTTTAGACTTAAAAACTTGGTTGTGTCGACTTTTTAGTAAAAACTCTTACGCTGGTCTCCTGCACAGTTTAATATACAAATGCCCACCATCTTCCTCAAAATCGTTAGGATCAAACACGCTGGTAGCTCTCGTCCTATGCTTTATAGATGATTGAATTCTTCTTGCAATAGTTCTTGGACGTGTTTAGGGAGTAAAGAAACCGATCCTTCAAGCTCTTCTTGCAATGAGGGGCCTAGTTCTTCATTCTTTTCTTCCTTCACCAACTGGAGCAATCGGGTCAAAAATCTTCATCCATATTTTTTTTTATATTCAGTTTATTGTTTTTTAAAAAATGAAAAACTCATACGGTTGTGACTCGATCCATACAGAAAAGAGAAGGAACCTCATGGCATAAAACGGTATAAGGCCAGACTGTAATTAGGTAAATACTCCATCAACAGTCAGCTGGACAACCGTTAAGCAGTTCAAGTTCCTGTTCTTGGCGCGCGTTGTTATAATGCCAGGCTCTGCTTAAAACTGTCATTCAAATTAGATATACATAGACAGTTCCTATGCTACTGTTGTTGCTAATTTGGGTACGGCCAACGTTTAAACTTATAGCAATGCAAACTGGAGGGCAGAGAAGTCTTTGTACTAAGAGAGGCAGACATTTTTGCCCTCTATTCTGATCTATTGTGCCTAAAAAAGAAAGGAGAGAGAAAGTTTATCAGGGGATACAAAGCCAATCGGTCTCAAGCACAGGGCTTAAAGCGGGAGATGCAAAGAATGATGTTAAGATGAGGCAGTAGAGTAGCAGAAGCATGGGCAACAGATCTGCATCCTCTAGATTTTGACGCTGTTAAAGACGTATATGCCATATTGAACCAAGGTGCACTAAAAGAAAACTTACTTATGAAACTGACATTTTACTCCTTTAGCGATTCTGTTGTTCTGTCGAAGATCCTTATCCAAATTCACCAGTCAGCGACATTTCTCTTGGTTTGATGTTGTTATAACCCTTAACTGGCCAGAACATCCTTAACCCAGTATAAAAATTAAAATCAGTTATTTATTATTGAAAGAGTTCTGCATCCATTACAGAAAATAGAAAATAAGCGAGACACTCTCTGGAAACATACTTCTTAATCAGTCTCTGAAGTCTTTAAAGGAATTTTGTTTCTTGTTTACGAAGGACAACTCCTTTTCATAGAGGGAATCAGAATCTTTTATAATCAAAAATTCGAGAAGGTTGACTGTGCAATAAATGCAAGTCTGATCGTTGTATTCGGGTGTGGACTTTTCCTCCCAACACTTCGATGAATAGAAAGTTGTTCGCTGGAGGTAGGCAAGAGATCCTGCAGTTGATCGTCGTATGTAAAAACTTCGCCTTTATGATGTAGTCTCGATGACTACTTAATAACCAAATATGGGCGGTGGCTGGATTTTAGATCTACATTTGATACATTAGATTGTTGGAAGTGGTGAGAGAAAGGGTAGGGCAAGATGGTTATAAAAATAAATATTAACAAGAAAGCAGATGGGAAATCGGCATAAAAATGCATGTTTTTATGGTTTGTGTTGCTCAGTTAAACATTGAAGAAAACAGGCTAAAAGACGCGGTTATTAAAAATGCAGAAGAAATATTCTAATAAAAAACAGATGGATGGGCTTGAAGTTTCTTCCTAAAGATCCGCACTGTTCTCTTATCTGCGGGAGTTTACTGGGTGTGGAAAACTGTCTTCGTACTTGATTATACAAACAATATAAGGATTTCATTTACGAACCACATTGTTTTATTCTGCACAACCATAAGCACAACAAGTCTTACAAAGAAAAGAAAGTTTATTTGGACAGACGATATATATTTCTAGTTGATCTAGCGCCAACTGAGCGACTGTTATAGTATAATTAATATAGACTATTTGAGGGAAACTGAAACATGTTTATTAATGTTGACTGTTCAGCTGAACGAGACATTGTTAAAAGAGAAAAGCTTTGGCAAAGCGAGCCTCCTTTTTAGTGGACGCCACGCGTAGTTTCTGTTATGGCTCTTAATCAAAAATACAATGCTGTCTAAAAGACTTTCGATCGCAGTTAAAAATCGCGTTGTATATTTTACACTAAGGACAAAGATAGTTTGAGGAAGTGTTTAAGGGAAAATTATATAATAAGAGACAAAGGAGCAAAAAAAAATAAAAGAGCAGTGAGAAAAATCTAAGCACGCTATGCTATGCTGCTTACGGAACTGACCCCCCAGTTCAACTAGTTGTTTATTGTAGATTGTTTATTGTAGATTTCTTATAACATTTGTTTATTATAATTTTAAATTAAAAAAAGAATGTCTCGGGGGGCCAGAATTTCAAAAGCGCAGCTAGCTCCTAATGCACTGCAGTAGAGCTAAAAGACCTAGCAGACAACAACTGAGTTTGATCTATAGGAGGTGCCAGGAATTGTTTATGGATTTGAGTACACAGATGACGGAGTTTACAAACGAACAGAAATTGAGACAAAAAACGACAGCAGTATCCTACCCTAGAAGAGATAAGGAATTTAAGGGCAAACGATTTGGCAAACATGAATACAAAATTTCATTTAAAGACGAGAATGCTTGGGCGTTGCTTCTTGAAATGACTGGATTAATTTGAACTACGAAAGCCCTATGGTATACTAAATTGGAATAAGAACAACAATTTTAGGAAAAGCCTTAAATGCAGGCCCCCTTCTTGTTAGCTAGTTCCAGGAACACAACAGAAAAAACATATTGAATAACTAGGGCGGGGTTCTGAATTATATGCTACAGAGGGAAAGAAATTCCTTAGCTGTAGGGGTGGTGACACCGTAGGTTTAGAATTTACCTCAAAGCTACAGGCAATACTAGGCAAATGACGATGATTTTTCACTTATTTATTACTGAGTGGAGGGAGTATAGTTTTGCCAGAACATGCTTTATTAGAGGCATACAATTAAAGCTGAAAACTTGGATGCCCCTTTTAAGTTTGTTAAGCCAATTACTAAAACGAGATGAAATAAACACCCTTGTATCATCTGACAAGGTTACTGTAATGGTGGGACAAAGACAAACTAACAGTACTCGATTTTTTTCATTAAGTATGTTGATTTTATTGCGTTGTATTTTTACTCTGTTTATGAAGTGTGCAGAAGGATTAATAAGAAGATATGTACAAGATTAATTAATAAAATATCTTAAATTAAAAATGGAGGTTCAACAGTTTAGATTAAAGCAATAACTGAACTTCAAAAGGAAATAAAAAGCGACTGGATAAGATGAGTTACCAGGAAAAGAAATATGACTAAAGCTTTTTAAATACTTTTTTATGTAATTACTGGGCTTATCAGTGTAGGTAGCGTAGTGTGGGTCTAGTGTTGCTGTTTAGCTACTGGGGTTGGGGCGCTAGCAACTCACTCTTTAGCTTAGGGCGAGTCTCGGGTTGGGGTTAGGCGCCGAGGATATGATTGTAAGTGCCGTTTTAAAAAAATTAAACTCCTAACTTACAAAGCACACTGCCATGTGGCCCTAGCATCGCAAAACTATGTTCATTAAGATTAAGAATAAGCAATCATTACAGGATGAAAAACAATACTGACGAAGAATTTCAGAGCCTTATGGTGATGGTGAGGAATATAGACGACCATCCCCATGCAACCCAGGAGTGGAGAAAGTACTTTTTACTTCACGGGCAGGTAGACACTGTATGCAATTAAAGACATGAAAAACAAAACAAAAACGATCGGTTAAACCCAATATAAAGCCAAAAAATTAGTTTAGCAAAATAAATTATAGTTTAGCAAAATACTATTTTTTTTTGTTAACTCACTGTGTTTGGCGGGACACTTTGCGCTTTCCACGAACAAACGATCTTTTAGGGGCAGGCCTTTTAGACGTAGTAGCACGTAGCAGAAAGAGTCTCTCTTAAATAATATATTCGGGAGGGGCTGTTCTGTTTTCATGATTCTTTCAAAATCATTACATCTACGCTCCATATAGGATCTGTAGCTCTAATTCTAACATCCCCTTCTGCTCTTCCGGAGCATACAAAGTATCTTACTTTTAGTCCAACGGCAAGAGTTTTTTGAGTCCCTTGCACATCTTCAGTAATGTAATTTTTTTTAATTTGATCGGTTTACTGGTTTTAGGACTGCTGCTTTAATTTCTTCGTTGTTCTGGCACGTAAGATGTGGCAATCTGCTAACCCATTCTGTGTTGCGTGCTTCTGTCCATAAATTTCTCTGTGATATTGATTAGGTAACAGGCGTATTCAGCGAGATTCTTATTTCAGTTTTCTACTAGGGCTTGTGAATCGTTGGTTGCATGGATCCCTCTCTTAAACTGTTAACATGTGTTTAAAACAGCTTGGTTTACAGAACCTTTAACTCTTTTCCATCATCAACCTGATCATCCTAGGATACTTTAATGGGCCTCGCTTGTATATTTGTTTGTAAAGCCACAGCCACAGCAGTTGAGTTTTTATCCGTTAAAGGTTCAGCGTCTTGTATCTTGAGCCTTGTCAACAACTGTCAGAGATACTTAAACTTTTGTCTTCTAACTTTGTATGTGGAGATAAACAAGTCCATCTGGTGGGGTGTCATCTGGAAACTGGATTAACAATCTAGGGCCTATTATTCTTTGGGAGAGGCAGATATATTTGACCAAATTGCTGTGTTTTGAAAGCCAGTTCTTTCGCATTGATCATCAGACACCTTAGCCAGCTTTACTCAGTTTCTCAATAGCAGTCTTTCCTTTCAATAACCTTTAGGAGAATAATATATTTTGTACTTCGTATGTACTTCGTATTTCCTATTTAAATGCGTTTATTTTACACAAGAACGTGAGCAACAAGATAGACTGAGAGGTTTGCCAACTGCATAAAAGCTATCTCTGCGTCTTTGTTCCTCAGATGGTTCATAAAAAGTCAGACAGTTCTGGCGGCGGCGATGTTAGAACTGCTTTCCTGTCAAAAAGTAATATTATTCATTGCGTCTCAAGTCTGTAAAATGTGTGCTCTGCATGACCTGTTCTCTTAACTTTTTATTAATATAGTCTAATTGAGCAATTCGTTCTTTTTCTGGTAAAAAAAAAAGCGTCTTAGCCTTGGTATTTTAAAATCTTCTATGCCTTGTTATGACGTTCTCTCTCTTCGTCAGCACCGCAATTTACATAAACATATAATTGTTCCAGAGAAGGCCAATGCATTAACAAGAGCTCCCTCCTACCATCAGAACCATCAGACATTTGATAAATCAATATTTTCTAGATTAATCTTTCTATGAACTAATATTTTTGGGATAATCCCCTGTGTAACAGAATGTCTTTTGACGCACTCCCTGCAGTAATTAAACAACTATACACCTTAACAACGTCCTCAATGTTAACCTTCCTAGATCTGCTGGTTCATTTTCAACATGTTTTTTGCTAAACACGCTATAGCCTATACTAAGACCGCTAATTACAGCAGAATGGTAAATCGTATTGATAATCTTTTTTTTCATCATCTTTTATTAACTAAAAAAATAATTAAAATAATCAAGAATACGAAGACTATCTATGTGCTTTTAATCAGATAATCTTTTGTTGTTAAAGCTCTCAAAAATAAGGTTGAACTAGTTTTTGCGATCTTCTATCTTTCCCATGTTGGGCGGTTTTATTTAACAACATTTTGGCCAAAGGGTTGAATAAACTATAAAAAACACCAATGATGCACTGCATAATTAACCAACTTTAATCACTGGTTTTTTAAAAAGTATTATATTATGTTTTTATTGCTTTTTTACAAAATGGAATTGTGACGAACTAATTAAAGTGTGAGGAGCAAGCCAGACCACTGCCATAAAGAAAGATTATACTCTTGGCCGCGTGTGGAAAAACTACCAGTATTTAGGCACTGAATAAGTATTGAAACGATTCAGCAACTGTCTACATCAGCCGTTGAGATGTATACGCTAGGAACGAAGCACAGCTAGGTTCAAATAAATGGTTAGATCGGTGGGTCGACATGATTAGTTTATTGCTAAGTTAGTAAGTAGATGGCGCCAGTTGATTCAGAAGAAGATTTAACATATGACTTATCGCAAGATCCAGTTTAAAAACAAGTCCTAGAAACTCTTTGAATGTGAAATGTATTACAGATTTGGGACAATGTTATGCCATTCATCATGGGATTAATTACTTTAAATTATATTAATTTTGATCATATTAAATTTAATCGCAATAAAAAAAATGAATAGGAGAGAAGCGACGCGCAGGACATTCCGCAGGACCAGAATGTGCCACAGAGAAATGCGGTCACAGAGCATCCCACAAGTGAATGTACCAACAAGTGAGTATTTTTATCTAAGCCTAAAAATCCTGGGCGTGTTGAGGCCTGGCATAAAAACTAGCTGGAATGGAACAGGCTGAGAAAGCAAACCAATACAAACAAAACAAAAATTGTTAGATAGTAATACATCATCGCGCCAACAACACAACAGCCAATTAAACTACACAATAAATCCACACGATCGATGTTTTTCATTATGTATTGGGGAGCTTGCTGTTGTAGGCTCGGGGGTGGTTTTTTAGCATACAAATAACCTAACACCATACCTAGCAACAAGGCGGCAAAGACCCCTCAGTAAAAGAAGAAGAACCGCCTTCTGCAAAAAAGTGCAACCTCCTGCTGTAGACCCATTTTCTATGGAAATCGTTTTTTAGGAACTAAATAATGTACAAGTTAAGAACTAGATAAGACAAGTTAAGTGTAGTTATAGAAAAGTACCTTTTTAATTAAATGCGAAGGTAAATTAAAAGTAAAGTACAAGTAAATTATAAGTTCTTGTTAAGTAATAGTTAAGTTCTTAAATAAGTATAGTTAGGTTCTTAAGTGACAGTATAGGTTAAGTTCTTAGTAAGTCTTGGTAGGATCTTAAGTAAGTTCTTGTTAGGTTTATTAAGCTAAAGACAAGCCAAGTCAGTCAAGTTAATCTTTTAAAGTTCTCCAATTGCCCTAAGCATATGAAAATCAGGATTACGTAAGATTCATGTTTATTGTTAGAGACTAGTGATTTACATTATTAACAAGCAGTTGTGTTTACTTGATGAAGAGTAGAGCGCCGTTTAACATTTGTGTGATAAAATACTTTGTTTTAAAGAGGCTTGCTATGAGTTATCGTAGTTTTATTTTTTTTGACAACTTCTTTACTTATTGCCCTTTAGCCTTCTTCATTACAGAAGTCTGGCTAGCAACGTATACATCTTCGTCCGCAAAACCAACATATTCTTTGATAACTGTCCCATTAAGTTCCATCCTTCATCTTTCAATCACTTTCTTGTTTACAGTTGAATGTAAAGGACTGTTTTGGATAGTCGCATGTGTCTCATACCATCCATCAACTCCATTTAGCTACTTCTGTTTCTACAGTCTTATAGAAGTTTCGTGGGGGACGTCTAGAATAAAAAGAGTTCAGTGTCTGTGGTAAAGGACTCTTGCTTCTGGGTACAGTGGTTTAAAGTAGTCGTACAGAAATTCTACATCAATAACTTCGACAGCTTCTAATTTACAGTAAAGCCGATAATTTAATACTCAGGCTTTGTCAACTTACTCTCTTTTTCTTCATCATAATGCCAACCAGCTGTCGTTAATCTTTAAAGTCTGATAGTTGGGTTTAGAGGCAAACTTAATTGCCTTGGTTTTCTTTTGTAACTATTTTAATCTTTACGATTGTGTGGATTTGTCCATAGTTTTGCCAAAGCAGTGTTGTTCATCAGTTTAAAGAAGTCTTGTTCTGAAGTGTCGTGGTTGGGTTCTAAGGATCAGTATTCTTTTGATGTAGGGCTCATAAGGGCTCTTGGTCAAAGCAATTATCTATGAACAGCAGTCAGTTTCAGTCCGTGTCTTAGGTAAAACTGTAGGCGGTGTCTGAAATGACAGACATATTTAGTTTTGTGGCGAAGATTGGGAAAAGTATAGGAGGTTCTGAGGGGAGTCACTTTAAGCTTTTCTGCGGCCAGAGGATAATCGGTGTGGAGGTCATGCAGTTCACGAGATATTCTAAGTTTCTTCTAGATAAAACATACAGCTGATCTGACGTCAAACTGTCCAAACCACTTTAATGCCCTTGAATATTTTTGTACCATGTCCACGTGGAATCCTTGAAGTTACGTATGGAAAGCGGTTGACTCATGGCTATCCATAAGATTGTGGCGTTAAGTACATTAGATGTTGGATGGTTTAGTGGGATCATAATCATCTAATACTTGTTGTTGGCTTTGCAGTAAGGTGTGAGGCATGCTAATAAGTCTCCCCTTAAACCGTCTTCAATCTCTGAAAGTGTGGGTAGATCAGAAATTAAGTCAATTCTTTATGGTTTGTAGATTCAAGAATGCATCAGAAAGGCCTGGGGCAGAGATGTAATGTGCTGAGTCTAGCTATAATTTTAATGCATGTAGTTCTGTTCATTCTGAAAGACGTCTGCCAATAAAACACACGTCAGCCTTTCAGATACTGTTCATGATAATCGCCCATTGTTTGACAGGTATTCTGTCCAGTACTTTCAGAAGCGATTCAATATTCAGAGTCAGTTTAGTCTTTGCCTCTAAGACTAGAAAAGAAAGCGCCTTTAGGAGGAAGCGGAGTCTTTCATCAAACCTGTTCCACGAGTTCATTGTATTCATAAGGTGATAGTCGCCTTTACGCACCAAGACGATGATAAGTATATTTTTAGTGATTGAAGGTCTTGTAGGAGATCCTGCTAACTTATCTATAACTCCCCATCAGATGTTGGGCAGAGTCTAAAAGGATAAAGGGTCAAGAGTAAGGTCATGTACTTTTTGAAGATTCGTTGCAATGCCGGTTACCCTCTTTATCAGAAGTTACTGCTTGCTGATGAAATGAGATTCGGATTAGCCTTGTAGGTTATGAAAGAAGATAGGCAGTTTCCATTTTTTTGGGTCAACCTTAATTGAAGATTACAATTGTTTGTGTGCTGCCTCTGAACTTTCCGTAATGTGATCGTGGTCTTTACGGTCGCGTCTTTACTGTTAGGTGTTAGTTCTAGCCGCAAATTCCAAAACAGTGAGTGGCCTAGTCATACCATTCTTGGTATTCAGGAGTCATAACAATGTCTGAAGATTTAGTTGTTGGATAACTGATTGGAAGTTGTTTCATCTGCTCTAAAAATCTACTAGCTGCGTTTTCGGGACTCTGTAAATCTCTGGTGCTTGTGTTTTGGACGTTCTGACTAACACAAATAATCACATAAGACAGATCTGATGGATAGGATAAATAAGGATGTTTTTGTTTGCTCTTTTTTTTTTTTTTTTTTTTAATTCAAATAATTCAGAGTTTACAAATGCGCAGAAAGAGGGGGACAGTGCGGCAAAGTGCTGTCATTTTGTTTTTTAAGAGAGGCATAAAGCAAGAGACAAGCACATAAAATAGAAAGATCAAGCATAGATTCATGTACACACAAAGGGATTTTTTAAAGAAAAAAAAATGCTGTATCGATGGGACAGGTCTGCCGGGTTTGTTAACTGATTGTCTCTGATTTGTATACAATTATATTAGTGTGATTATTCTGCACATTCACATAAAATATATATATACATACATATACACACAATATTACTACGCACCAAACATAACAAATATGTTATGTCACATACTCTCATACATATGCATACCAATATACACACATTCATACACAATACATACATATATATCAGATATCGAGCCGCTTAATACAGGTAGGCGCCTATTATGATCCGATGAAAAAACATTGGTTGGTAAAGTTGCTCATGAGGCTTCAAAGTTTGTCTGATTATAATTAACTTGGCATTGTGTTAACTCGACTTTAAATCTGTTTGTGCAGCTGATTTTTGGATCCAGTACACATGGCGTATGTTTTCAATTCTACATTTACAGATAATAATTTTTTGCAAACATTATAATAAGTCAAATATTTTGTCTGTTTTATAATGGTTGATCCACCACGTAAATTACAATAATAAAAGTGATCTTAGCATTGAAGATTTTCTGGCATTTTTCATTCAGTAAATGTTCGACAGGTTACCAGAATCTTTGTACATGGGTTGCATTCCCAAAACAAGTGTTCGATAGACTCTCTTTATTCATTACAAAAGTGCAGTTTTCGTTTTTGTTATTCCCATAGCAATGAGAATAATCGTTCGTACCAATATTTCTATGAAACAGTTCTGATTTGTAACCATTTGAGTTTGATTTATTTCCCCCCCTTTATGATTGTGGGTGTGAAGAAATACTTTTTTCCAAGGGATTTTCAGAATTAGCTTTTGTTCCCACTTTTGTACAACAGTTTGGTTTCTGTTCATCATAAGTTAAATACATAGTATTGCTTGACCCTCTGTTTGCTTGAAAAAAATTTTTTTTATTCACCGCTTTAGTGTAATCGAGTCTGCTATGGTGTGGTGTTTAATTCAAATCCAGTTTTTATTTATGTAACTTTTTATAGAGGAAATCCATCCGTTGTAAGTAACGAAATATGTTATAGGTCAAGGTTAGTAGTGATTTCTTCATTTGTCATGAATTTTCCGGTCTTCTTTTAAGAAATGCATTTACTGCATGTTTTTCTTTTTCAATCGTCTTTTGTTGATGTGACGTACCTACTTTATTTTATCATTGTAAAAACACTGGTTCCGACAGTAGGTCATTCACTGTTTAGGGGTTCTACACGTAAGGCAAAATTTTTGTAAGCCTTTAAAAAACATGAGTCAAAATACTTTGAGTTTGTACATACACAAGCAAATGTGATTCCATAAACACTCAAAGTTTTTTCATAAATGGATGGGTTTTCCTTATAATATTCTACCATTATGATTAGTCCCGTGTTAATTTTTCTTATCCACGTGATTTCAAGCATAATGAATTTTCTAATGTCAGGTTCTGTTTAGACCACCGTTCTTTTACAGTTTTGATCGTAGTCTTCCTGCTGATCTTATCTTGTTTACACTCACACAAAGTGGGAAAGCATCATTTTTTGAAGTTTTTAATAAAGGGGTAGGTGGATCAGCAAGAGAATCCAAAGGATGTATCAATTTCGGACAGGACTATGACTTTAACAACTGCGACTTTCCACCGGTGTAATAGTTCTTGAGTCCAATTTTGAATAACATTTTTATTTCAGAAAAATTGTCTTATAGTTCCTCATTTCATTCCTTTTAAGTCTTGTGTAATACAAATTCAAGTATTTTAAATCTTGGGGATTCCATTCATTTTTAAATGTGGGCAGTATGTTGTTGTTGACATCTTTGACACCCGAGCCATACAGCTTTGCGTTTTTCACTGTTCATGTGTAAACCAGAAGCTTCTGCCAAATGTGTCGAGAATATGATACAACTTTCAAAAGAACTCTATCACCATTATTTAATTAACTGAGTGTCGTCAGCAGACTGAGCGTTTTTTTTATGGTCCATCTCACCTATTTTTATTCCTTTTATCAATTTTTCTTCCTTTATCATTATAGCTAATATCCTCTATAAACTGAGTTAATAAACAAAATACGGAGAAATGGGATATCCTTGCCTACATCCTTGTTCTATCTCAACCATTGGCGCAGTCTGTCCATTTACAATAACTGTTGATTTTTAATATTCCTATAAAATGTTTTTATCCCATGGCTATACTTTCGCAAAAACAAAACGCTTTTAGTACTTAATCATGAAATTCCAATTTACTGATTCGAAAGCTTTTTCAAAATCAATACATAACAACAAACCAGGGAGTTTTTTTTAAGTTTAAATAGTTCATCAAATCGGGGATCAGTCTAATATTATCTCCAATGTATCGATTGCTATTTAAGCCTGTTTGATCTTCACTAATAAGTGAAAGCAAGACGTCTTTTAATCTATTGGAAATGCATTTAAAACAATCTTATAAACTACACTTAAAAGAGATGGGGCGCCCATTAGTTACAAGTTCTTTTGGCTTCTCACCTTTTGGGACACAGATAATTATCCCTTCTTTTTGCGTTGTTGAAAGTTCTCCATCTTTGTACACTTCATTAAGGGATCTTACCACAAGAGGCCCTAATTGTTTAAAAAAAATACTTAAAGAATTCGGCACCGAATCCATCTGTGCCTGGGCTTTTTCCGTGCTTCATGTCTTTTAGGGATAGGCCTGCTTCCTCTATTGTGATCCAGACTAAGTATTTGCCTTGGGCATGCATGAATGCAACCGTCCTGTGCCTGCATGCATGTGGAAAGTGCCTTACGTCACCTATTCCTGCATTCTGTTAGAGCTCCGCCCGTCTGTATCTCTGTTTGACTGTTTCTCTGTCAGTTTGTTTTCATCTGCAATTTTCCACGAGGGAATGACCTGTATTTCCTTTCATTCTGTCCCTTTAATTTTGTTAACGTTTCATTTCTATCCTGCATCTTCCGCTTCAAGCTTCATCTCATCTCATCTCATCTCTCTCTCTCTCTCTCTCTTGTCTCTCTCTCTCTCTCTCTCTCTCTCTCTCTCTCCCTCCCTCTCTCTCTCTCTCTCTCTCTCTCTCTTGCTCTCTCTCTCTCTCTCCGTCTTTCTCTCCTTCTGCAAGTCCACGTTCCTTCATTTTAGCACATAACAACACACACACACACACACACACACACACACACACACACACACACACACACACACACACACACACCACGCACGCACGCACGCACGCACGCACGCACGCACACACACACACACACACACACACACACACACACAGTTTCGACTGCATCTCCACGTCTACGCCCTTATCGGCAAGTTCGTTGGAACCGCTGTTGTGACAGAAGTGGTAAAACGCTTTGGATGGGGAAGCTCACTCTCGCTGGCTCCGTGGGTAAGTAATTGCTGTTGTCTGTAGGAAGCTTTGCTGATAGAGTCCTGCGTCTGTTGGATCTGACCAGGCACCACTGAACACCACCGGAGTGACTTGGTAGCAGGGTATTGGATCTGACCAGGCACCACTGAACACCACCGGAGTGACTTGGTAGCAGGGCATTGGATCTGACCAGGCACCACTGAACACCACCGGAGTGACTTGGTAGCAGGGCATTGGATCTGACCAGGCACCACTGAACACCACCGGAGTGACTTGGTAGCAGGGCATTGGATCTGACCAGGCACCACTGAACACCACCGGAGTGACTTGGTAGCAGGGCATTGGATCTGACCAGGCACCACTGAACACCACCGGAGTGACTTGGTAGCAGGGCATTGGATCTGACCAGGCACCACTGAACACCACCGGAGTGACTTGGTAGCAGGGCATTGGATCTGACCAGGCACCACTGAACACCACTGGAGTGACTTGGTAGCAGGGCATTGGATCTGACCAGGCACCACTGAACACCACCGGAGTGACTTGGTAGCAGGGCATTGTCTCCTCTGGTGGACTGTCTCGACTGCTCCTTGTGGATAACCGGTAGTAGGGGGTTCGGCGGGAAAAGCCGGGATGTGGGTGTGGACGGGGAGTCAGGATGAGCGGCGTGGAGGTAATGTCACCGAAGCGGCACAGATGATGGGACAGAGAAAAGTTCTAAGGCACCTTTATGCCAGGTATGTTTACGCACTTCCAGTACGATGATTAAGGAGAAGAGCAACTATCACACACACACACACACACACACACACACACACACACACACACACACACACAACACACACACACACACACACACCACACACACACACACACACACACACACACACAACAACAGGAAAAAAATGTTCATTCTAGCTTTTACTGCCCTCAATAAATTTCGGGCAGTAAAAGCTAGAATAAACATTTTCCTGTTCTCTGACAAGTAAGACTTCAACAATGAATTAAAAATGATAATCCATCACACATTTTTTCAATAAACCAAAAATAACGATTTTTTTACAAACATGCATACTGTGTAGGGTTATCCGTTTTCAATACTAATTTACTAAACTTTTCAGACCGGGTCACTTCTTGTTTACTGGTTGTGTGTTTCTGGCACGGGTAATATGAGAAAGGTAAATGACGGGGGCAACATCCCCTAATTGCTGGTGCTGGCGGTAAGAACTTGTACACAGGCATGGAAATACGGAGCTAGGCTGACACATGATTACTTAATTTGTGCTGTGGGGCCTTATGAATTGGCAAGGTGCAATAAGGATTCCCGCCCGGGGCAAAACAAATCTATACATGTTTCTTACATTCACCAACCATAAGCCAAGATTTAATCACGTGATAGTAAAAGACGTCACATCGCCCCCAGCACTGTTGTTGGCGTTGGCAACCGGCCTTATCTATCTTATCATTCTCCTTGGGGGTGTTGTGGCGCCAAGACGCGTGTAATTTTCAGTGAGAAAAGTGGTTGACTTTAGTTAGCATTTTGATCATGACAGAACAAAGAGAGTGGAGTATTTCTCAGTTGACAATACTTCAAGAACATCTTGAGTACCATTCTCCATTTCTTCATGTTTTGGAGGAACTTAGAACAGCAGGCCCATCTACAAGTAAGAAACTACCTAAACTTCCTACATAACCCAAACGAAAACTCACCACCCTGTATGGAGGAAAAGCAAAGAAATCCAAAACAACAAGGAATCCAATGAACTACACAAGTATTTACAGTCCAAAATTGTTGATGTGCAGAAGAAAGTCAGGAAAGAAGTGTTCTTTTTCAATCTGGAAGAAATTACATCATCGCAAAGTGCTGTTCAAAAGCTGTTTGATGGATATAGACAACTAGCAAGACAAGAAGCAACCACAATGGCTTTTAACCTGCAATACGGGGGACTTTTAGAAGTTACTTTCAAGTTTTTTGCGGTGGAAGAAAGGAAAGGGACTCACAGTAAAACGTGGGATGAATGGCTGAAGGAAAATGTTGGAATTAGCCCTTCATATGCACGGAGACTGAGAGAGATAGCCCGTTTGTTGCATCCATACATATCCAAATTCAGCACAGTTGGGCTGTCTTTCTATGAAATCTTCCGCCTTAAAAAGGAGCTCCATGCAATGTTTGAGAGCAGCGAGGAGATTCGGAACTACTGGGCCGAGAAAATACCCACATCAATGGTTCCCGACTCTGCACAGCAATCATCGCAAGAGTAGAACCAGCGAAACATAGCAATACTTGCCATTGCTTGTAACACTGAAGTAGGTCGCGCAACTGCCTGTAGCGCTCAAATAGGTCAACCTGTATTGGAACACTGCTGATTCACTGGCATTCTTGTTGCTGCCCCATGACTTTGTATATAGTGAAATGACATTTTGCTGTTGTGTTTGCCTGTTTAGACGTGCTGTGCTTCAACGTTTGCTTCAACGTCCTGCTTCAACTTTTTTGGCTGCCTTTTCAGGCGGCCACAGAGTGTACTTTATTCAACTGTCTTGTTTATTAAATCAAGCTTTTGATAAATGCACTTGGTGGCCGCTTTGAATAATTTCAGTTGACAGAGAGACCGACAGCCATCTTGAATTTACGGCGCTCAAGCGCAAACCATAAAACCCTTTCACATTTTCCCATGCAAGCACCTCCCTATTTCTTAAATGTTTGTGCGTGTGTGCGTGCAATCGTGCTTGTATATATGCTGTTATTGTTGTTGTTGTCGCTGCTGTCATTGTTGTTGTTCTGTTGTTTTACTGATAATAAATATATTATATTCTGAACATCTGTTTCTTATAAATAATCAAAGGTGCGCGCACACACAAACACGCATGCACACACTTAAGTCACTTCTAAGTTCTTAACTCAAGCCACCCCAAGTCACTTCTAAGTTCTTACTCAAGTTGTCCCCAAGTTATCCTCAAGTCATCCACAAGTTGTTACTCAAGTCACTTCTACAAGTCATCCTCAAGTTATCCCAAGTCGCTTCTAAGTTCTTACTTAAGTCATCCCCAAGTAACTTCTAAGTTCTTACTCAAGTCACCTCAAGATTGTAATTAAGTCATCCACAGCTGTTCAGAGCAAGCCACTTAGTTTTGAGAGTAAGGGAGTTTACAGCTCACCCACAGCTGCAGAGGCAAGCCGTGAATGCAGATCAGGGAAAGGGGTGTTTTCTGCAGGCTGCTCCCCACCAGCCAGCTAACCGCGCTAGTACTAGGCGAACTGAATGTCATCTGTGTAAAAAGCCGTCTGGCAACAGTGTGTTCAGCATTGCTGAGCGGCCATTACAAGTGGGGCTGTTAGTTTGATAATTAGTAGTTGTCATGAAAAATGTAATATATCTGTGCTTTTGAGATGACTGAATAGCCAAATTCCCGACAATTCTTTTAATACCAAACTCGACTAGGTTTATTTTCCTGTAGATAATGTAGATACGGCATGAAACCTTGTACACAAGTGGTCAGGCGACATTCAAACAATGACAACACACACACACACACAATTGTGCAAAAATGACGTCATCACTTTCTGGGAACTTAATTTTCCCTAGTTAACTAGTACACAAGTTTGATATATACTCTGCTTGGACTACAACAACAAAAATGTTGGATTAGAAATGTGTAAGACTTGTTTGTTCGGCCCTTTAACTAAGTGTCTTGAATGGGACGGAAATGTAAAGCTGTGTCTATCCCTAAGTACAACCAAGTTCTTATTTAAGTTAACTTATAATTATTTATTAAGTTCTTAAAGTATTATTGCATTTGAAATGGATCAAAATGATCTTTTGTTGTTGGTGGTTCTGGCATGCTTTTGTGTTTGGCTTCTGTATTTAGTGGTTGAGATTTTTTTGACTGCTTCGGTTTTCGCTGTCTTTGTTTATATATTTTATAACCGTAATAACCACCCCCAGCAGCAATGCCGCCAAAAATGACAATTGCTTTAAGTACAATATTCCATGAAGACTTTGGTGGCATAGGTCTTGAATCAACTTGTTCTGGCGTTTTTATAGCCGGCGTTGAAACAACTGGCTGCGGCTCTAGCACTTTTTCATTATGGGCTATAGTCTGTGATTGTAACATTAATTTTCTTTGTTTGTTCCACTCTGCTACTCTTTTTCCTGCTGCAACACGCCCAGGATGCTTTTTACTGGCCACTTTCTCCACCGGATTCTGCTGATTTTCTGGCTCGGTCATTTTTAAGAGAAACAAAATCTATATGATTAAAAGTAATTAATCCTATGATAGCGGCAATAATCTAGGATTGAAACTGTAATTTATTTTGTTTGTTCCACTCTGCTAATTTTTTTCCTGCTGCAACGCCCCCAGGCTTTTTACTGGTCACTTTCTCCACCTGATTCAGTGTTTTCTGATTCTGCTGATTTTCTGGCTTGGTCATTTTTAAGGGAAAAAAATCTATATGATTAAAAGTAATTAATCCCACGATTAGCGGCGACAATAATGTTCCAAATCTGTAATACAGATCACATCCTAGAGACTCTAATGACTTTGCTAAAACTGGATCCTGCGTTAAATCATACATAAAGTCTTGTTCAGAATCAATAGGCGCAAATTTACTTACTAGTTTTAGTGTACAAACTAAGAACTGTTTGCCCTACACTTTTTACCATTCTTGACCCCAGTTGCGCTTCATACCTGTTGTGATACTTCAAAATGTCTTGTGGCGACATTTGTTGAATCTGTTCTATGCTGAATTCATTTCCGAGGTACTGTTTTGTTTTTCCACATGCTGCCAAAGAATACAGCCTTTCCTTTTTGGACATAATAGCTTGGTCACCAACTTGGTCATTTGTAATCATAAGTTCAGGAAGGTTTAGGCTGCCTGTAGCTGTAGCAGATCGTCGCCGTTCATGTTTTTTATTAATTATAATTATTTTATTTTTTTAAAATGAGCACCGAAAAAACTGTTACCAACCTTGTATACCATTCTGCTGTTATTGGGGGCCTAAGTGTAGGATACACAATGCTTGGTAAAAGCCTGTTAAAAAATAAAACCGGCAGATCTTGGCAAACTAGACTTTGAAGACTCAGCAAAGCTGATTGCTATCATTACAGCTTCATTTGCTACGAAAGATTTTCTAGTTAAGCAAGGAATAATTCCAGACAGTATTAATATGTAAAAAAAATACATTTATAAAAATGGCTTCACTCGTAATGATGATTGGCGGTGCTGTGGTTAATGCGCTTGCTTTTAGCGGAAGTAATTATGCGTTTAGTAAACTGCGGGATGATGACGAGAGAAAAAGACATAACAAAGCTATGGAGCAACTAGCCGCAGCGCAAGATCACTATGAAAAGCAGAGAATTGAGCAGTTAGATTTTATCAACGACACACTGAAAAAACAGGGACATGCAGCTTACACATTTAAAGATGTTGATCAAGCGATAAAAGAATATTATCTTGTAACAGACAAACCAATCGAGACATTGCCCCCACCAAAATTCAGCGACTTTTATCATCCATCAGAAAAACAAAAGATGCAAGAAATCGCGTTTATCGTCTTTGGCATGACCATCGTGTATTTTGTTGCGCATAATATTGGCTGAATAAAAATGAACAAAATTTTATTATTTGCCAAAAGGATATTGGAAGGGAATAACAGCAATCAAAAAGCTAAGCCAAGCAGCTGGAGTCAGTGAACAAACAGCAAAGGAATGGTTATCTAAACAAGCGATTTGGCAAATTTTTTTACCAGCGCCTAAACGAATACAAAGACCACACTTTGTGAACACAACGCCAAACGACACCCATCAAATGGATCTTCTATATTTACCCCATGATACGATTAGACGAAAAAGATTTAAGTACGCACTTACAGTCATTGACATAGCTTCAAGATACAAAGATGCGGAACCATTAACACAAAAGAGTGCTTCTGCTGTTGCTGTTGCCATACAACTGATATATCAACGAGGCTGGCTAACTTATCCTCGCATGATTCAAGTCGATGATGGAAAAGAATTTAAAGGCCGAGTGAATCAATTATTGTTAAAACATAGAGTTACCATTAAAAGAGGCATTCCGGGAGTTCATAGATCACAGGCTTTAGTTGAAAACTTTAACAAACAGTTATCTGAAAGGCTTTTCTCCTACCAGTATCACAGAGAGCTGATTGACAATTCTCGCAACACAGAATGGGTTAGAAGACTGCCCTCAGTTCTACGTGCAATGCATAATGAAGAATTTAAAGGCCTAAAACCAGTACAAGCAATCAAAAAATCAAACAATAAATGTTGCTGAAGACTCCAGTACAACCAGCAAACTATTACCGTTTGGTTTAAAAGTAAGGTACCTTTATTTACCGGGAGAAGCAGAAGGGGACACTTGCATCAGGGCAACCGATCCAGTTTGGAGTGTTGATCCATATGAAATAAAAAGAATTGTAAAGATGAATCCGCCCGTGTATTATTTACGAGAAACTGACACAACAAAACAACCAGCTCCTCAAAGATCTTTTGTGAAGGAAGAACTGCAAATAATCCCGCCAGACACAGTTCCGCTTTTAACTGATTTACGTAAATATATTTAAGTCTAAAATGGAGAAGGAAGCTCAGAATGAAGCAAGAATGATAAATGAAAAGACCTTGGAATTAATACGAGAATCATATGATATGTGTTCTGCTATTATGGAAACATTTGCGAGGATTCATCGGTACAGGGCAATGCATCCAGATCACCTACAACCCAAAATCCCAAATTTGACTATCAAAAATGGGATAAAGAATATCTTGAAATAATAAAAAAAAATTCGAGCACGTCAAGCAAACATGAGAAAAAATTTGGACGAATTGGAAGATGATATGATTGATTTTCTAGATAAATTTGAGGAAAAATACGAACCCGAGGGCAAAGAAGATATATAATTATGCCGTTCTCCAGTGCCCAATTGCATATGAAAACTCTGGATTAACAAATACTCGTTTTGTGTTTGTTCTATCTAATGACTTCTTTGTTACAACAGTTGTGTTGATCTCATGTAGATTAGATCGTAGTTTTACGTTGTCATGATGAAAAGTATGTTTATTGAACAATGCTTCTTTGTAGTTGTCATGCGATATGTTTGACTGCACAACACTGCGAGATATTCCCTTTGCTTTCTGAATGGTTTTCTCCTGGCTCGAAATACTGTACATTTTCGACCTTAAACCAACAAACTCCTTGATCACCCCTCCAGATAATTCATCCTTCATCTTTCCTAAAACCTTCTTGTTAACGGTTGAATGCAAAGGTGAATCTTTAGGGTACTCAGATGTGTCGTACCATCCCGCATGCCCTTTAGCTACTTCTAATTCCATGTCTTTATAGATATCTTCAGTAGGGATATCTATAACAAAACTGTCTGTATCTGTGTAAAGCACTCTGGACTCAGGATACGAGGGCTTAAAGTAGTCGTAAAGAAATTCTAACATCAAAAGCTTTGATAATTCTAAAACACTAAACCCAATAAAAACGGGCTTATCCAATTTGACTTTCTTTTTTTTTCATCATTATACCAAAAACTGATCATGAAATCTTCTGAAGTCCTGATAATTAGGTTTTGAAGTCAGCTTAATTGCATCGTTTTCTCTTGTGACCAATCTAACATCTTTACGCTTGTACGGATTCTCCATAGTCTTTCCAAAACAGCTGTTGTTCATCAGCTTGAAAAAGTCTTTTTCTGAAGCATCTGTGGATTTAGTTCTAAGATCAGTGTTCTTCATGATGTATGGTTTCATGAACTGTTCTTGATCAAAAGCAATTATACGATGAACAGCTGTCAACTTCAAACCATGTCTTAAATAAAATTGCAGAAGTCTGTAATGACAGACATAATTTTTTTTGCCTCGAAGATTAGGCACAAGTTTAGGTGGCTCTGTTTTTGCCATCTTTAGACTTTCTGCTGCTAATGGATAGTCATTATGCAGGTCATGGAGTTCCTGAGGATATTCTAAGTCAACTTCTAGAATGTATCCACGCTGTTGATCTGGCGTTAAACTGCTCAACCACTTTAATGCTTTTTGAATATTATTCGTATTATCTGTGTACATTTTAAAGTTGCGTAATGGAAGCGATTGCGCCATTGCCCATCCATACAGATTGTTTGCATCTAAATACATGAGATAGTTAGACCTTTTACTCGGATCATAATCATCTAGGTATTTGTTGTTTGCTTTACAGTAATGATGCGACGCCATACTAATTCCTCCGCGCAATCCGTTTTCAATCATCTGAATCATTGGTAAATCAGACAATAAATCAATCTGTACTCCAGTAAACTTTAAGAAAGCGTCCCAGCTCATCCCGGGCGCAGAAATATAATGCGCAGGATCCAGGCTATAATGTTTCATGCAGGTCTTCCTATAATTTTCAAAGACGTCCGCCAACAAACATGTATCAGCCATCAAGTATTCATCATGATAGTCTCCCATTGTTTTACACTCTAACTTCTGCCACGCATCTTGAGCATGCTGGTAATCAGAATCACTGATGTCCTTTCCTCTAAGACTAGAAAAGAACGCGCCTTTAGGAGGAAGTGTGTCTTCATCAAACCTTTCCCAACTGTTCATGTACTCATAAGGGTAAACGCCCTTTCGAACAAGAGTTGGGTCAAAATATTCTTCCGTTATTGGGCAGGACTTTAAGGACATAGCCAGTGACTCTAATGATCCCATCAGGTGTTGCATAGAGTCATAAAAAGACATGTTATTTAAAGTGAAACACATGTACTTTTCTGATGACTGTGCAATGCATGTTACCCTGAAGGCGTCGGTTACTGCTTGCATTATAAGATGAGAGTCGTAACCTCGCAAGTTGTGAAAGAATATAGGCAGCTTCCATGTCTTTGGTTCAAACTTTAGTTGAAGATTGCATTTACTGTGTGCTGCTCCTCTGAACTTCCACTAATGTGATCATGGTCTCTTACTGTCGGATTGGTTTCCTCACTGTTAGACATTAGTTCTAAACCCCAAATCCAACAATGTGTGGCTGATTTATACTGTTGTTGGTCTTTGGGCGTCATTATGATTTCAGATAAATTCAGATTATTAGAACAGGCGTTACGCACTTGCTGCATGCGTTCTAAGAAGTATTCTGCAGCATCTGGTCCTCTATACAATTCTGGTGCTGAATGGGCGCCATCCGACCTGACAACGATGAAAGCAAATGAACAAATCTGATGATTACTCACAAAGGCTGTTTTAGGAAGTTTCTGTGGCGCCGGCCCTTCATAAGGAACAATAAGTGATTCAAAGTCTGCGTAAACTACGTATGGAGCATTTTGCAGTTTTTTTCCAGTTATTAAAACTAACTTTACTGCCTTCTCTCGGCGTAATTAGTTCTGTATTACAGTCTACAGAACTTTTACAATGTTTTATATGTTCAAGCGCGGCTGGAAAGGATGGCATTCTTGTTAAACATTTTCTACAGAATTCTTGTTTGCCATGATTTTTTGAAGTATGCCGCATTAGTCTACTCATTGTTCGCATTAATGTGTAATGTGGTAGCCCTGCTGGTGAAAACATTAGGAGTAAGTCAACATGGCTTTTGTCTGGATCACCTATTGTTGGGCTGTCTTTAGACAATCTAATAGGCACCAAATTTGTTTTCTCAGACCATGTGTATACATTAACAGTTATTGGTTTGTTTTGTTCTTCAAACTGATCAATTTTGTCCACGCTAACAGGAAAGGATATTCCACTAAAGTTTAAGATCATTGATGTAAGGCTGATAGTTAGATACTTTCTCTGCCTTTTTGCGGACGTAATGAAGCCTTGCAAGAACACACCACATAAAACATTTGTTGTCTGAATTCTTTATGTTTAGAACTGCTCGTTTGCTACTAATGCTGGAGGTAGTGGAAAGTAAGACTTGCCAACAATCGGCTCATACTTAGCCGGTTTTAATCTGATCTCTAAGACTTCGCCCTCTGACCAACCAGAGCCTCTCATTTTGGCTTTCTTCAGCGGCCACATCAGACTGTGCAAGCAGTTGGTCTGCCCAACCAGGTGTTAAGTCATTATGAGAAAGAATAACCTGTTGTTTAGTTGAGACCCAGACTTCTAGATTTTCTTCATTTATTGTTATATAGTCGATTAAAACAGCTAACATTACTTTAACTGGCGGGTCTATTGTTAGTTTACCTGGAACTTGAGAAATAGCATGAACAACACTTGCCTGTACGTTTGTTGGATCAATGACTTCTAGATTAATATCATTTAAAGCTTTTGACAAACGCTCTTCCTTAAGCATTCCTTCAAACAATTCGTCCGGTCCTTCATATATTTTAGCCATCTTAAGTTGTCTTTTCTAATTGAAACTTTTTATTTAATTAAAAAAATACATCGACTCCCAAAGTCGTCTTAATCAGAATCAATATCAACGGTCTTTTTGTGCTTGGACTCATAAACTAAAGTATAAACACCCTTTGGCGTTGTTAATGTGAGCTGTTTAGAACAGAGTTTAATGTTTCGTTTACTTTTTTTAAACATTCCTTTTTTATCTGCTCGGTGTCTGGCTGTTGAGAAAAAGTTGTCCTTGCCTTTCTTTGAAGATCAAACTTTTGTCTTTTGTAGTCCTCAAAATCAGTCTGTAAACGACTAAATTCTTCATCCGTGATGTTTGAGTCAGCTAGTGCTTTATTTATTGTCAGCTTGAAGGAACTAAGTTTAGCCGTTATTAGTTGAACTATAGCTGTGTGCTTTTGGAGTTTAGTTTTTATTTTTTTGCTGGCAGTACTTACAGCTAATGAGCACAGGCCAAGAGCTAAAGACAAACCGCCTAGAGGTAAAGCTGCGGGTGCACCTACGCCTGTTGCTAAGAGGCCTACACTCGTTCCTGCTGATAGAACACTCAAAGTCGATGCTCCAGTATTAACATATGTAACAGCATTAAAGGCAGCAGAATACCTTCGTTTGGTTTTGCTGTATTTTGAAAGGTCCTGCTCTAGTTTTTGTTGCATTTGTGTAATGTTGGTTAATCTGAAAGTTTTTATGTCAGGGCTTTCTATAGCAGCAGAATTGTCTGCTATCTCTTCTTTTGGATAAATGTGAACAGACATGCTTTTTTTTAAAATAAAAAAATAATTTAGTATTGTATATTTTCTAATCTGTTATCTTGAATATTCAGCTGCGCATCATATATTAAAAACAAATACACATTAAGTGGTTTATCGGCCTCTTTTTCTTATCAATTTGAATGTTTATTATGTCTCTAACAGTTCTCCCGCTTCCATGTAACTGATTATCCTCCGTTGACCTTAGGTCAATCCATAAACCGTATTTCGTTGTTAAATAATGATCAAGTCTAACACTGTGAAGATGTAGATCTTTAGACATAAGGTCAACTGTTGGATTTCTACACCTCCCGCCTCCAAACAGTTTTCTTATTTCATCAAAATGCTGATAGGTTTAAGCCCACTAGCGTAGATTTGGTTAGGACTACCCTCAATTGTACATTGCACTTTCGTTATTTTGGGATTAACAAAATTTTCAGTTTGTCTTTTGAATGGTTCTTCATTTTCACACAGCAATAAAATACCTTTAAGCGATCTTGCTGTGGCACTAAAACTAAAATTCCATATAGTGTCTGCCCTGCTTTTAGGATATTTAGAATGATGAATCACTCTATCGTAATATATTGCTAATTTTAACTGATATTGCTGCTGAATCAGCCGTGCTAAGTTAGGGTTGCTAACAATGTCAAACTCTAACGAGATGTCAGAAATGCTGTACTTTGCTTCGGTGTCTGTAGATATAATAACATGTTTGTAGTCATTAAAAGTTAGTTCATATGACAATCTGTCTTTTAATGCTCCTTGAAAGTATGGGGCATGCGCTTTTAACAACTCAAAATCTAGGGGTATGAAAAAGCGATTTCCATACGCATAACTTACGGCTACAAACCTTTTGCCGTCTTTAGCGTCTGCGGCGCCTATTCTATGTTTTAGTGCTTCTTCATTTCGATTCCTTGAAACGCAAGATCAGCCCTTTCATTCTCGGTTAGCCATAGATCAGAATAGGTTAAAAATATGTCTGCATTGTGTAAAGAAAATATTTCTTGCCCCTCAAGTTTTATAGAAATTTTCTTAACAATTGCCCGCCCCAGATTCTGCACAACTGTCCTGTTTGGGTCTGTTTCTGATGCGAGTTCTATTTTTAAAAGTAAGACGCGCAGAGCCTGGCACAATCACTTCATCCGCTCCTAGGTCTGGAAATTTAACAGTAAGAATTTGATCTGAATCAATAGTAGATGGATTATTTGGAACAGTAATATTCCGCTTATTTCCCTTCACACCAAAGGGCTCTTTCAGTCTTCTATGTGGGTCAAGAATCGAGCCATATGCTTGTGACATTTTTTATAAACAAAATAAAAAGTTAATTATTTAAAACCATGGCAGGCATTGAAGGCGAAGAAGATTATGATGTTTTGGATCCTGGAGACGACATGAGTGAAACGGCTCCTTTGATACAGCATCGCTCAACGCCTCAATGTGGCATGAATTAACAGAACCTAAGGTCATATCATTTTACAGAAGTTTAGACCTAAAACCTCCCGAATTTATAGCCCCCGATGATTTTGTAAAAGATGACGATGGCCATTTGTATTTTAAAGACGAACGAGGAAAACGTTTTCAGCTTACACATGAACGAAACCCATCAAAGTTTGTAGGTTTGAGTACAATTAACCAAAGACTTAAGGCAAAAGATCGAAATCGCCTTGGCATTCCTAAACCACCAAAATTAGATAGGGAGGCAGTTGCTAAACTTCAAAACACACTGCAAGAACTCCCAACAGATACCCAAATACAAAACATGGAACTTCAAGATTTAAATCAACCAGCAGATAAAATAATAAATGCAATAGAAGCAGAAACCAGTTTTTCAGAAGAAACAGCATTAAAAACTATCCACGATCCACGCTACCTAAGAGAGAATTAGAGGCCCTTGGTCGTGCTTTGAGAACCATTAGAGGTGAATTAATAAACAATTTAGCAAAACTGAGTGAACTAAATAAGGATATAGAAAGAGAAGAAGAAAAACTCGCTGAGGCTGACGACGCCAACTTAGGGCCTGGTGTTAAAGAAAGAATAACCCAAAGACTAAAAGAGCTTAAAGAACTGAGATTATTAAGAATAGAAGTGGCGTCTACTAACCGGGAACAATTACGAACTCAAGTGAGCAGAATAAGAGAAACTATCCAAAGAATTTATATGAAGACACAACGCTAGCAGAAAGAATAAGAACACTGTTTAGAGAGCAAGGAGTCACATTAGCAAGCGTTATAACAGCCTTAGGATTTGCAATAAGTACACTGGTGATGGCTATTACGGGTGGTGGTGGAGGTCAAAGCCCAGTGCTCCATCGCCTCCATCACCACCTGATAAATCATGGGTAAAAAAACAGCTTGATCATCTTGCGAGTTTATTAAAAAAAATTAGCTGGTAAAGCTATAGACTCTTTACCTGGTATATTAGGGAGTATCGTTAGCTGGCTTTTGTCTACTGCAAGCAAAGTAGTTGGCTTTATGGCCGAGCACTTATGGGCATTAGTTGTCTTAATAGTTGGATTACTCTTTAGTAAGATAAAGACCAAGTAATCCTAGGCCAGTTAATACAACAACTAGTGCTGTCTTTTCATATTCGTGGTCATTATTTTTTTTGTGTTCTTCAACGGCCTTCGGCTTTGGACCGCAGGGATTGGATGACTTATTCTTGGGGGGTCGACTTGTTTGTTTACTGCTTGCAATATTACTGGCTTAGAATTTATTTCGTTTTTCCCAACCTTCTGTTCATTGCATGCCACAAGGATTTCATTATTGTAGTTTATTATTGTTCCTATCTGGAGCCTGAGGTCAGTAGGCAGCATATATAAACCAGTGCCAACAGCAAAGTCTACTTTCGATCTTGCGTATTGTAAAACATTTTGGTACCTTTTAATACTTGAAGGCAAATCAACTGTAGAATTAATGGCGTCCTCTAATTTGCCAAGTACTGTTTTTGCGCGTCAAAGCCAGTAGAGGATCAGTTATGCTCGATCTCGTTTGTGCTTGCGAACCTAGCAAACACCAAACGTAAGTACGAACAGAGTCGTTATTCGTTCTATTCCTGCTTTAGTTAGGCCCTTAGAAGTGTCTAAGATAAATGTTGTCCATGCTGTTTTATGCTCTTGCCTCTATGGACCCGAGGTGAACAGCCGTGCCTGAAGAGAAAGATGTGTAAGGAGGATTCCAGTCATACTTATACTTTCTGTGCACGCCCCAAAAATAAGGGGTGCCTAGACCATGATTAAGATCCAACTTTTGTCTAAAGTCTGTCTTAGCCTTAATATTGAATTCGTTTACAGATCCTTTCAAAAGCCTTCATGTCTATTCTGTTGCTGAATGGATTAAACGGTTTGTCATTTGGTAATGGTGCTTGCAGTTCAGTCAAAATACGTCTGAAGGTGTATAAAATGAAATCTATACACTGACCTCACCAAAGGATCAGGATGATCTAAGTGATCGGCATACGACACTCCACTCCCAGTTGTTGCACAAAACACAGCAAAGTTTAACTGGTTCTGATAAAACTGCATCGGATGACTGAACCACACTTCGCGATGTAGTCTTTTTTGATAGGAGGGTTGAGATATCTGTTTAATGGAGTACTCAACTTTACTTGAAAGGTGTCAGTCTGGGTCACAGAAATGTCAAGAGTATCAGTTGTTATATTTTTAAGATTGTAGTGCGGCCAACAGAATATTTTGCATTAGTATATTTGAATGCACTCATTTTTATTTTGTTTAAAAAATGTTTGTAACAATAACAACTCAAGACCGTCCTTCGTTTTTAGAACATGCTATTGATAACAATTGCGGAACCAAAATGGTTGCGCTTCATGAAATATTTTACAAAGTTGTATGGTTTAATATAAGTGAATCAAAGAAGAATAATAAGATTAAAAAATTGACAAAACAGGGGCCAAAGTTAGCCAGTTAACAATACCTGATGGTTATTACGGGTTTTGCTCACTAAAAGAAGCAATGAGTAACTTCGACATTACTCTCAAACTTAACAATGCGAATCTAAAAACAATGTTAACATTCAAGCCTGAAGAAGAAGTAGGTTACTATTTTGATAAAGAGCTAGCTAAAATGTTAGGCTTTGCAGCTGACAATCATAGATTTAGAGTTACACCAACAAAACTACTTATGAGGAGAAAATCCGCTCGATCTTGCATTACATTCATTACTCTATGTTCATTTGGATGAGCTGAGCACTGATGAAAACTTATATGATGGAAGGCCCTCAACTGTTTTAAGAGCTCTTCCATCAGGGAAAGCTGCATATTGCGATTATGAAATTATACAATTCCCTAACTTACAGTTTAAACGATTAGTTTGTGGGAGGTCGGATCATTTAATATAAAAGTTGCAGACAAAACAGGAAAAGTCGTAAAATGTGATAATCTGCACATTGTTTTGGAAATAAATAATACGTTGTTCTAAAAAATAATGTCGCGCGGGCCAGAAGAATCAGGAGTTACATTAGCGCCTGTGAGGTGTATAACTTTAGAATTAAAAGACCTTGCAGACGTTGCGGACTTTGAACAGAACGGTGAGATAGGCGCTTTGTATGGGTTTGAGTACACTAAAGATGGTGACTTATAAACGCAAAGAGGGTTGGCGACCAGCAAAAGGTTTCCCCCCTAGAACAATTACGCAATGTAGAAGCAAAATAATGCTGCGCCAGTATGAATATAAAAAATAGTTCGTAAAAACCTGACAGCAAATGGCACTTAGTAGAACCATATTTCGAATGGGAAATAAAATTTGAATTTCATAAGCCCAATTTACATCTTTTTAGCCGGTCAAAAAGTTTCAAGGAAAAAGGCATTCAACTCTGGCCTGTTACATGTAAGTCTCCTATACAGAGGGCAATAGTCGGAAAGTGTGAGCTTGAAATAACGCCGTATGGGAAAAAAAACAGTACATCCTTCCAACAGAAGAAGAAGAAAACGGTTTTAAAGGAAGCTTCTACAAAATTACATTTTCTTTCCACATCGGAGAAATTATGAGACAAGTTCACAATGATATTTGAAATTTGTCTGTCTTTAAAGGATGTGGAGGAGGGATGGGGGTTGTGGGCGTTAGTGACGTCCTATATAAAAGGATTAATATTAGCTGGTGCCCAAAACTTAGGACGTTAAAAACGTCCTTAAAGTTACCATTCGTCGTTCTTCACAAATTGGTGAGGATATTAAGGTCATCCACCCCCCAAGCAACAAAATCAATCCCGTTGCTTAAATAGAAAACAATCTTTACAGACTGAATTGGATATATTCTTACACATTTAGGCCTCCTCATAGGATTTTATTATACTAGAACAGGTTTTGACAGACTCAGTATGATAAATATAATAATGGATTTAAATTAAATCCTGTTATAAAAACTATGGAGCAAGTTAAACTTTATGACAAAAAAACTCCTCAATTTGTTCATTGATTTGAGGACCAGATGGTTGTGGGAAAAACAATATTTATCCTGACTATTACCCCGTTACCACCGCCTATAATTCTTGATTATATTGTGATTTTCTGGCCAAAAACACTTGAATTTAAACAAAGCATATCATCGATAGAAGGGTTTATATGGACAAGATGATGACATATATTTTAGTTGATCCTAGCAATTAAACTGAGTGAGTGTTTAGAATACTTTATAGAAGCGTTTAAAGGACGCAAAACACTAATTATTATAGATGATGTTCGGCTAGAAAGAGACATAGTTAACAAGGAAACACTTTGTCAAAACTAGCCTTCAGTGGAAGACATGCTGGAATAAGTGTGTGGAATTTTATTCAAAATATAACTCAGTTTTAAAAGACTTTAGTGAACAGTTTAAGGGACTGGTGTAGTTTTATTTCACATGAAAGACAGAGACTCATTGATGATGTCTGCGCGAAAATGATGTTACTTGAAAAATGATAAGAAAAACACAGGATTCCCCTCCAACCATGAAAACTGCCCATGTTCCCCCCCCCCCCCCCCCCCCCCCCCCCCCCACGTAAATTAGTACCCCCCCCACACCCCCCCCGAAAACGGATAAATTCGCTACACAGTATGTATGTTTGTAAAAAAATCGTTATTTTTTTGGTTTATTGAAAAAAAAAATGTGTGATGGATTATCATTTTTAATTCATGTTGAAAGCCTTACTTGTCAGAGGAACAGGAAAATGTTTATTCTAGCGTTTTACTGGCCCGAAATTTATTGAGGGCAAGTAAAAGCTAGAATGAAACCATTTTCCTGTTTCTCTCACACTGATCGTTTTTCTGTATCCTCGATTCCAATAGGGACATTGCACACCACATGTTTTGTTTTATGAAAAATACTGATCTTACAAAGAATGACCACCTAATATTACTGTCCTTCTCCAGCCAAATCTCATATCGATAGTAAATTATCACATCACCGTAAAAAAAAAAAAAAAAGCTTTCACCGATGGATCACTGTTCAATGCCCCCCCCCCGTGGAAGTAGTGGTTTTTGTCTATTACTACCTGTAAAGTTGAAAAAATCTTTTCATCTCGGGAAGGGGTATTCTATCTTCACGGCTGAGCTGGTGGCAATTCTCAATTGCGCTTAACTTTTTTGTTGATACTCCACTTATTCTACCAAAAAAACACTTTTCTGTGTGATTCTAAATCTGTCCTACAAGGCTTATGAATCTATTGCTGGTAAAAAATCGAGGTGAGGTGATTTTAGAAATAAAACATTTGTCAGTATTCTTATATTCAAGATGTACAACAGCTGATTTTGCTGGGAATCCCGTCTCACTGTGGGATTTCTGGTAATGAGTGGGTTTGACTGGGCTGCCAGAAAAGGAGCACGAAAAGTCCGATGAATCCATAGAAATCAACATACCTCTGTGTTTTTATACGAAGGATTATGGTCTTCTACCCAAAGACGTGCATTGAAAGGTTTATGAAGGCCTACAAAAACTTGGTTCTCCCCCCCAACTCAAATACATTACCTACTCCAAATTGCTCTGCTGTTGACAAGTCCCAGTCAGCTACTTTTTCTTCTAGCTAACAATGCAGCTAAAAGTGGAAAATAATTACTTATCAATTGGCCAACACAAACGCCCCCCCCCCCCCCTACTTAAAAAACCTAACCGAAACTTGAATCCTGTTTTACAGGATTAAGCCACAAAATTTTCACAAAAACTTAATTGCCATCTGCGGAGCAGTTGAAAAGTTTCAAACCCCAGCCCATCTTCTTTTCCAACTGCGCATATTTCCCCCCCCCCCCCCCCCAATGAAAATCCTGATGCCTACAACATGATGGCACGTGTTATATTGTCCAGAAATTACCCAGGTCTTGTTTCTTTTGTTAATTCCTTGTTGATTAGGTCCAATGGGCTCTTTTTGTAACAAGTGTTCCTACAGATTATGGAGCGCTTCACATTTTGGTTATACAGATATCCTGTACACCTTTATGTTTTAATACTTGCTTAGGCTAGTGTTTATTATTCCCCCCCCAAAAAATTAGTTGACTCACTGTATATTAGCCTAACAGCTCGTAACAAATCTCTTATCGGTCCATCAAAACCACACACACACACACCCACACACGTGCACAACACACGTACACACACGCACGGCACGCACGCACACACACTACACACACACACACACACCACACACACACAACACACACACCACACACAAACACACACGCGCTGGCGCGTGCTCGCGCACCGCGCGTACACACACACACACACACACAACACACCACACACACAACACACACACACACACACACCACACATGCATGCATGCTTACCCCACGTACTTCCCTAACCCTGTCTAACACTATTTATGTGAATAGACGTTAAACTGAAGAACGGTACGAAGAGAGAGAGAGAGAGAGAGAGAGAGAGAGAGGGAGAGAGGAGAGACGAGGGGAGAGAGAGAGGAGAGAGAAGGAGAGTGAGATGGAGGAGAGAGGATGAGGAGAGAGAGAGAGAGAGAGATCTCCCCCCCCCCCCCCCACTCGGAACTTATAAATTCTTTTCATAATAGGCTATGGCACCTGTTAAGGGGTGTGTGAACAATGCTTAAGAATCGTAATCAAAAAGAGTTAAGAATACAAAGAGTGATTTTCTGAACACGTGCGAATATCATAGCACAGAAGAGAAAAACTAAAACAAAATGAAATATATACATCTATGATTTTACCAGTCTCTTAACTTAACCCTTCATGCGTTGTACAAGTACAATGAGAAATTTCGTACAACGTGAGGACCTACGTGAGGATAATTAACAAGCTGAGTTTTAAAAATAATGTCGAAGGTTGTCGATAAATATTTAGGTTTACCCCCCATGAAAGTTTCACAAATACCTCAGAGAGCTGGAACTAACACAATAAAAGATGTACTTTGTTTTCTTGTGCTTCTTTACAAAAGGGACAAATGACAAATCCTACTGTCAAAACAGCTCTGTAATCTAAAGCTTATGTATTGTTCAATTTGATATTCCATGTCTGGAATCCTGATGTGACAGATTTCAAATGATGGATTCAATCCAGTGAACAGGTTTAAGGCTTCAAAATGGTACAAAAAGTTCTCTACGTGTCTCAATTCTGTACTGGTCTGAATTTGTTCACTCAATTTTTTGCCCGTTACAGTCTCTTGATCGTGCCCCCCCCCCCCCCCCCCCCCCCCGACAAAACTCACTAATAGAATGGTTAATGCTTCCAACCTTTAATTATACCAGACAAAAACCAAACGTCATATCTAAACAAACAGGTTACGTACTTGTGACACCTTATTCATTTTACCTTCAACATCTAAAATGATATAAACACACTATACTCTCTTCGAGGTATCCTTTGCTCTTATGTTTGTGATAACTTTAACCAGAAAGTGGATGCATTTGCAGCAGAGTTTATACGTATGGGAATTTAGGAGTTTCACCGCATATAAGTTCATTTGGAAGTCCTATTATCTAACTCCTAAGAAATCCTTTTAAGCGTTAGAGTGAACTGTTTTACATTTGTCGCTGTCCTATTTAATCCTCATAACCTCTGCCCCATTTTAGACAACATACTGAATTTGAGAGTCAAAGGATTCATAATTAAGTACAAAAAAATTGTTATTGGGGAATATGGATGTGGTTTTTCATCATACAGGGCCAAAAACATTTTTAGCCCGAATTGCAAGTTAGTCGTTACAAAGAAATAACATTCAAACAAACCCCCCCCCCCCCCATAACACCCCCCCCCCCCCCCCCCCCCCCCCCCCCATTGACAGCAGGCATTATACAATGATGTCAGTCTTTCTTCTCACACTTAAACACCGACCATTTCGAGAAACACCTATGATATTACTTTTCTTCGTGTTAACTCTTAAAACTGAAGTGAAGGCATTGCTCGTTGTAAATTATTCAATTATGTTTGCTGTCGTTATTACAATTCAGAGAACAGACACTGCGTCTTCGGCTGATAGAGAATGAACCACATTCAAAAACCTCAAGAGAACGCTAGCACCGTGTCTCCATGTATTGATTATTTCAACTGCCAGCTCGTTGATGAACACAAGAAAATAATACAGGACTGATGCATTACCCCTGTCTTAACCCAGCCTGTACGTTAATGCACTCTGTCAAGTTTGGCTCCACATCGAAGTCAATGCTTTAACCACATCATAGATAATTCTAATGCTTTGGTGTATGATGTTCCTCTAGCACCCTTTTTTATAACAAAGGACTGGTCAAAGAAGTGTTTGTATTACTAGAATTCAAATGCCTTTTCAAAACTCTGTGAATGTTCGGCTCATTCTTAGTAAGTACCTATGCAGTTTCTAATTTCAGCAACGGGACCAATGAGGACAGATGTGATGAGTTGTCTTCTGGTTAAGTAGTAGGGCGTCCGGATTCCTGCAATGACAAAAGCTCTCTGGAAGCTTTGAGGCTGTTCAGGTATCCTTTCCTGTTCAACTCAATCTGTCCCAAAAATACCCACTACACACAAAAAAAACATCTCATATTTCAGTATCCGGTCGGTTTGTTTATCCTGACGCTGTCTTCAATTGCACTGTTTACGATCTCTTTTTATCTTGCCTTCCCTGGTTCCTTCTGCCTCTGTAACGTTGTGTGGAATAAATTAACAAAAAAGAGGGAGGAAAGTGTAGGCTAATCCATCAGGACCGGCTTCCTCCAAGGACTGGGCAAGTTAAAAACAGTAAATGGGAAATCGTAAAACAGAAAACAAGATGATCTGATTCTTTTTGTGCACAAAATATTCCGAGACTGAATCTGATGTGGCATATTTCAAAAGTGGATTCAAATCCAGTAACAGGTACGGCTTCAGAAAACGGTGCATTACGTGTCAAATGGGCAATGGTAACACCGGATTCTTGGAAACAAATGCTTCTTTGCAGGTACACCAGAAAGAGTTATACCAACTGGACCTTAGGCAGCTCCATTCTGAAGTAGATCATTGCTTTAGCTTGAACATGCGTTTTTTTTTCCATTTAGTTCCTGTTCGATAGATGGCACAAATGGGTTGTGGCCACAAAGTTTCTACAATTACAGTAAACATAGAAAATGTTCTTTTCGACGTATTTCTGTATCATATGTCATGAAGATGTCCACAACGATGTAAACTTGTAACAAAACAATGAAGTATCTGATCTAAAAATCTCTTTAAAATTTTGACGTGCCTAAGAAGAAGAAATAAACACCTGTTCCACCAATTCTGGTGTCTAAAAGTAAGCATTTGAAAGATTTACTCTTTCAAGATTAACTCTTAACTGATCAAATTCATGGCAAGTTCAAAGTAGGATGTGGTGGGAACAGAACTGGTCTTTAAACTACTTTATAAACTGACTAACTAAACAGTAGAGGAGAACAAAGGTAGAAAATCCATTCTTCAATATTGCAAGACCTAAAAGTGAGCAGTAGAAAGATCACTTGACTTTTCATGTCCATAAATAACAAGACTTTTACTGTCTCCGTCTTTGTTTATTGTGTTTGTTTCTTGTCTGTCTGTGTATCTGTCTGTCTGCCTGCTGTCTGCCTGTCTGTCTCTCTCGCTCACACACAACACACACACACACACACACACACACACAACACCACACACACACACACACACACACACACACACACACACACACACACACACACACACACACCTCGTCTAATATCACATAATTCAGTGAAAAGACGTTAAAATAAAAGTAGTTCTACTATACTACTACTACTACTACTACTACTACTACTACTTACTACTACTACTACTACTACTACTATATACTACTACTACGTCGACGACGACTGCTATACTACTATACATACATCGATGTTAAAATCGAACTGTCTCAGATAAAAAAAAATAAAGTCTGTTTAGTAGCCGTCAGCCATAAGTGGCTGTGCTTTACGGGTGGGGGCGGGGCTAGGAGGAATTTTTGATCAAGTGCAGTTTTGCATTGTTGAACAACTCGCCATGCAAAAGGAGCTTTACGTGCTCTTCACAACATTTACCCCCAGTAAACTCCTCAAAACACTCCATCTGCCTCCTTCAGAATTAAAAAAAAGTAAAAGAAAACGATAAACCGATATTACATATATGAAACTACGAGTAAGACAATTGTTTTATCATCCTCCTCCTCCTCTTCTCTCCTCCTCCTTGTCTCTTCTATTCTTCTCTTTCTTCTTCTTCTTCTTCTTCTTCTTCTTCTTCTTTCTTCTTCTTCTTCTTCATGCATAAGAATTCACATATCTTTACCTTTTCTTTGTTTGTTTTTGTTTGTTTCCTTCTTGTTTTGTTCTTCATTCTTCTTCCTCTTTCTTCTCTTGTTCTTTATCTTTTTTTTTCTTACTCCCACCCCTTCTTACTCCTCTTCTTCTCTTCTTCTTCTTCTTCTCCTCCTCCTCTCCCTCCTCCTCCTCCTCTCCTCTTCTTCTTCTTCTTCTTCTTCTTCTTCTTCTTTTCTTCTTCTTCTTCTTCTTCTTCTTCTTCTATTTTCCTCCTTCTTCACCTCCTTAAAGTCGTCTTCCTCCTTCTCGTGTTCTCCCTCCCCTCCTCCTTCTTCTTCTCCTCTCTCCCACCGCTTCTTCTTCTTCCTGCTCCCCGCTTTATCCTTCTTAACCCGAGTCCTGTGTAAAACCGTTCCAATCAATCTGCTCTTCAGTGCGACATGAATTCAAAGGAGCCCTGCTCTGTAAACCTCAAAGAGTTCGGTCTCTGCTATCAGGACGTTAATCTTACCATCTTCATCACAAGGAAGCCGTTCTTGTGCGGCGGTCAGACGGTCAGACGTCGTCTTCTAAACAATTAGCATCATTACTGGCCGGTAACTCCCTCCCTCCACAAACTAAAACATGAAGCGTTATTACTGATGGTAAATCCTTCCACATACTAAAACATGAAACTTCATTTTCTGGCGGTAAATCCCTCCCTCCATATACCACAACATGAAGCTTCATTCTGATGGGGGTAAATCCCTTCTTCCATATACAACAACATGAAGCTTCATTACTGGTGGCAAGTACCTCCTTCCATTTACAACACATGAATGTTATTACTGGTGGTGAATCCTTCCACATACCAAAACATGAAACTTCATTTCTGGCGGTAAATCCCCCTCCATATACTACAACACGAAACTTTATTACTGGTGGTAAATCCCTTCTTCCATATACAACAACATGAAGCTTCATTACTGGTGGCAAGTCCTCCCTCCATATACCACAACATGAAGCTTCATTTACTGGTGGTAAATCACTCCCTCCATATACCACAACATGAAGCTTCATTACTGGTGGTAAATCCCTCCCTCCATATACCACAACATGAAGCTTCATTACTGGTGGTAAATCCCTCCCTCCATATACCACAAAATGAAGCTTCATTACTGGTGTAAATCCCCCCTCCATATACCACAACATGAAGCTTCATTACTGGTGGTAAATCCCTCCCTCCATATACCACAACATGAAGCTTCATTACTGGTGGTAAATCCCTCCCTCCATATACCACAGCATGAAGCTTAATTACTGGTGGTAAATCCCTCCCTCCATATACCACTACATGAAGCTTCATTACTGGTGGTAAATCCTCCTTCCATATACTACAACATGACGCTTCACTACTGGTGGTAAATCCCTCCCTCCATATACCACAACATGAAGCTTCATTACTGGTGTAAATTCTTCCTCCATATACCACAACATGAAACTTTATTACTGGTGGTAAATCCCTTCTTCCATATACAACAACATGAAACTTTATTACTGGTGGTAAATCCCTCCCTCCATATACCACAACATGAAGCTTCATTTACTGGTGGTAAATCCCTCCCTCCATATACCACAGCATGAAGCTTCATTACGGTGGTAAATCCCTCCCTCCATATACCACAACATGAAACTTCATTACTGGTGGTAAATCCCTTCAATCCATATACAACAACATGAAACTTCATTACTGGTGGTAAATCCCTCCTTCCATATACCACAACATGAAGCTTTATTATTGGTGTAAATCCCTCCTTCCATATACCACAACATGAAACTTCATTACTGGTGGTAAATCCCTTCTTCCATATACAACAACATGAAGCTTCATTACTGGTGGTAAATCCCTCCCTCCATATACCACAACATGAAGCTTCATTACTGGTGGTAAATCCTCCCTCCATATACCACAACATGAAGTGTCATTACTGGTGGTAAATCCCTCCCTCCATATACCACAACATAAAACTTTATTACTGGTGGTAAATCCCTCCATCCATATACCACAGCATGAAGCTTCCCTACATCCCTCCATATACCAAAACATGAAACTTTATTACTGGTGGTAAATCCCTCCCTCCATATACCACAGCATGAAGCTTCCCTACATCCCTCCATATACCAAAACATGAAACTTTATTACTGGTGGTAAATCCCTCCTTCTATATACCACAACGTGAAGCTTCCCTACATCCCTCCATATACCAAAACATGAAACTTTATTACTGGTGGAAATCCCTTCCTCCATATACCGGAAGATAAAGCTTTATTACTGGTGGCAAATCCCTCCTACCCACACCAAAACATGAAGCTTCACTACTGGTGGTAAATCCCCCACCACACACCAAAACATAAGGCTTCATTACTGGTGGAAAATCCTATCCTCCATATACCAGAAGCTTCATTTCTGGCGATAAATCCTGCTGTACACGAAAATATGAAGGGTCATTACTGCCGGTAAATCCCTCCCTCCACACTCAAAAAGTCAAGCCCCAAACATTCGTTTCTGATGTCGTCACCACTCTTGACTCCGCTCCTTTGCAATTCAGTGTTGTCGTACTAGTGGGGATGTAGTAGTATAGCATAATCAAAAAGGTAATCATTATAGTGGTTGTTATTTAGTGTTGTCGTACTGGTGAGGGTACTAACAGTAGTATA
>CM031599.1:83107276-83114776 GCA_018398815.1 Conus ventricosus | reverse complement strand
TGTAACGGATAATGGATGTTCTACAGATTCCCTGTCCTGCCTTGCACCTTTTTTGCAGCTCTATCAGCACAGTCATTTGAATGCAATCCAACATGTGAAGGAACCCAACAAAGGGCGATATTGGTCCACTTTTAACTTAAATATTAATCATTTGATTGATTTCCATGATAATTTTGGATTTTTTCTTGTAATCAAATGAACGTAAAGTATACAGTACGAACTGAGAATCGACGCAGAATAAAATTAGAAAAAAAGTTCAATGGAAAATCAACTATGTAATTAAGAGCCATAAGTATAGCAACGAGTTCGGCGGTAAATATTGATTGATTTTTACCAATGACGTATCGCTTTTCTTATTTCAAAGCTGTTATTACAAAACCTGAGCCAGCACGGTGATCATCTAAGAGTGAGCCATCTGTGATACCCTTAAATGATTGGGTATTTATTCTCTAGTACAGTGGACTTCACTTTGCATAATATTTGGATTCTCATTCTTCTTCACATCAGTGTAATCGATATCAAAATTTTTTTTTTTCATCCCCCAGGTAGGGCAAAGAGAAACTACTCGATGTGCATCAATATTATGTGGATTTATTTCCAACTCTTTAAATAAGTCTGATACATATGAGCCAATTAGCTGAAATGAAGATATCTGTCTGGCCCGTTTTAGGAAAATTTATTTTTGATTTTATTTGTACTTCTTCCGAGACAAAGTTGTCAGTTGTTGAGGTCTAAGAACGTACTTTGCAATGCAAGATTTTGATATTATTCATCCAAGGGCAATTCTCCAAATTTTTTACAAGTTCCGAGGGTTGATGCATGAAAACGTACACCAAGTGCAAGCCTGTATCCTTTGCAATCGATACTTTGAAGTTTCCTAAGTAAACAATTTGCAGCACTAAAAATATTTTCTTGTCCATAAGACAACTTTGATCGAATTAATGTTGTGCTAAGATGTTTAAAATTTCTGTCTTTTCCCCAGTAGTGTTTATCCTTAACTGTAAAAAAAAAAAAAACAAGCATTTTCTTGCTTCAGTAACAATATGGTTGATATGAGCGTTCCACGTTAGCTTTGTTGTAAGAAACAAACCCCCAAAAATACCGAATCCTTGTACTGAATTGTGTCGTTTTCAATATTAAACAATGGTAGCTCAGCAGGATTACTACCATTATTGAAAAGCATCATATGAGTCTTTTCTGTAGTTAATGCAAGACCATTTTTGACCATATAATACTTAAAAACATTTTTTTATCAAGTTTCCTTTCATATAGCTTCTTGATATAGTTTAGTGCTCTTTTAGATTTATTTCTTTTAATTATAACACTCATCCATATACAGATATCATATGCATATTACACTAATACTACATGTTTTGACAAATGTGATGGCAAATCGTTCATCGAGATATTGAACAACAGAGGTGCAATTACGGAACCTTGTGGCAAGCCCATGTGGAGAGATCTAAAATTTGAGTATGAATTCCCTACTCGAACCTGTATACTTCTTTTACTCAAAACGCATTTAATATAATGATATAGCTGTCCCGATAAACCAGTCTGGTTTAGTTTATAAAGAAGCTTGGCATGCCAGACTTGGTCATGGGCTTTTTTGATATCAAAAAAAGTTGCAACAACGTTTTTTTTCTTCTCGCAAACTGTTGTTTTATGTTTGTTGTACGTTTTACCAAATTATCGATTGCAGACCTGCCTTTCTGGAAGCCTGCTTGGTTAATGGGAATGATTTTATTTACTTGACAATAATGAACCAGTCTTCTGAAAAATAATCCTCTCCAGAAGTTTACATTTATGTGAAGTTAGTGCAACTGGCCTGTAACTATGTTTGTCTACTGGAGTTTTACCATCCTTTAGAATAGGAACGATGACAGACTGTTTCCATTGTTCTGGCATGACATCCAGCATCTCTGAAACAATTTATGTAACAATAAAACAAAGTTATCTAGCAAGTGTTTTAGCATATCATTAGAAACTGTATCTAATCCTACAGATGATTTCTTATTAGGAACAGATATATAAGTGCATCTTTGACTTCATCAAAAGTAATTGGGGTATTGATGAAGATTTCTTGTCATTAACTGGATCTTTGTAATCATCTTTTCCTTCTTCTTTAGTTCTGTATGTTTTATTTTTAGAGGTTAGACCTTCTAGACGCATAGAGTCTGAAAATATATCAGCGAATGATTCTGCCTTTTCTGTGTTTGACGAAAATTCTTTGTTCTTCAGTCTTATAGGTAAGGTGGCAAATTTACACCTTTTTTCATTCCATTAAACTTTTTCTAAATTTTTGGAGATCTGTATGGTTTGAAATTTCATTTGTACAAAAGGAAGACCAGTGTTGCCTTTTCGCCTGTGCTATTACCATATTGCTATGAGGATTTGCTTTTTCTTTGGCAGTTAGATTCTCTGGTGATTTGTCTTTTAGATATAATAATCTTAAACATTGATTTCTTATCATTTACGGCTGCATCACAGGCTGGTGTCCACCAGCTATTTCCTGAATGTTTGTTTGATTTGACTGGATGGAACTTTGGAATTGCTATATCAGCATCTCTAAGAATGGCACAAGTAAAGTATGAATATGATTGATCTATGTCATCAGTATGGCAAGCAGCCAGACTATTTTTTTTAAATTCTCCCAGTCAGTAGGTTTGTAATTGTATTTTGGAATTTTGTCTTCGTGAGATTCATAAGACTCTGTCATTTCATTAAATGTTATAATAATAGGAAGGTGATCACTTCCCAAAGTACCGTTAAAGGTATTCCAGCTACATTCTGGAGCTAGGAAATGAGATACCAGAGTCAAATCAATTGCTGATGCCCTGTGTGTTGAGATGTCCGGAATTCTAGTGATGCGGCCATCGTTCAGCATAATGAAGAATCAACAATATTTTCAACAAAGCGGTTACTAGTGACTGATGCACAGTCTTTATTCCAAAATGGAGAATAAACGTTAAAATCCCCTATCAGCCACTTTTCTTTCTCTTGAAGAGTATGCAACCATTCTGTGTTAAATTCATTGTGTCCCTTAGGTAAGTACGCAGAAACTATGTTTATTGTATGATTTTCATTAAATTTTACTTGAGCTGCACACATATGCAAACCTTGAGTATTATTTGGTGCAGGGGGAAGGCATGCTTTGTAATCTATCCATTCTTTAATAAATATAGCTACGCTGATTTTGGAACTATCCTAAACTTGCTCACATACAAGTGGATAATAATAACCTGGCAATTTGGGCAGTTTGTTCTTTTTCACGTTGAGTGATTGCAAAATGTGTGCTTGGTACATATTATTCGCCAGATGTTGAATTAGATATGGCAAATTTGTGGAGACAGATCTAACATTCCATTGCAGAACTTTCCTTATTTGACAATATTTAGATGACATCATGAAAACAGGAAGGGGTGGGTAAGCAAGCTAAATACATTTCGTTTCTGATTTAAAAATGATGAACAAAACAGAAGAAAAAAAATTAAGGGGGAAAATGAATGCACTGTCAAAATTAATGTAGACTTGTAGCCCACTTAGATAAAACACATACACTTTGAAGATGCTCGGATAAAGGAAGAACAATGCGTAAAGTATCGCTTAAGGTAGGAGGAACAGAGTTCATAGCTGAAATTTCCTCAAAAACTGCACTAGAGGTCTCTCAGTTGATTCAGAACAACTCTGGGCAAAGGGCATCAAACATGTTCCATCGGGGACCTCTGGCTCCAGGGAAGGGCTGGTGACCCCTTAAGTCTTGATAGTTTCTGGGATGTCTCTGGTTCCGCAGTCTGGCAGTCTTCTTTGGTTTCTCCCGAAACAGATCCCTGACGTGTCGTCCAACGTTTGCTGCAAGGACACTTGACCCCGTAGGTCTTGAGTGGATGCCGTCTCTGTGTGTCTGGTTGCTAGGATGCAGGCTGGAATGCAAGACAAATGATACGTTTTTGATGCTGAACAGCTCTGTCGTGGTCCAAAAAAAAAAAAAAGCTCTCGTTTCGTGCTGAGTTCGAAATCTTTGACCGGTGCGAGTTTGCTCACAATTACCTTAACTTCAGGGGGAGTAAAGTCCTCGACACATTTTGTGAACGTTTTGCTGACAAGCTGGGATCCTTCCTCTCTGAATGTCATTAAGTCCGCAATGAATAACCACTGCGTCAGCTGGCTTTTCGTCAGAAGATGGAAGTTTCTGAAGCATCAGAGGAAGGTCTTCAGTTCGTGAAGCATGGCCACTACAGGTAATCTTGTTTCTTTTCTTTCTGTCTTGATCTAGGCATAACAGAATTGTTTTCTTTTTTTCCTGATTTTAAACGTCATGTGAACCGTTGATGTCATTATTCTTAATTTTTTTCCAGCCTCCTTTGCTTTAGATTTTTCTTTCTCTTCCGTTCTGTCTTCTGTTGGTTTTTGTTGTTTGTTTGTTTGTTTTTCTGTCTTCCGGGATGTTGTGGGGCAGTAAGGATCAATCTTGCGATCTCAGCTTACGTGGGACAGGTAGGATTATCTGTTTGAGTCTGATCATAAATGAGGATCCAACGTTGAGACTATCACTGCAAAAGCCAGCAAAACCCTCGGCTTCTTTAGACGAAACCTCAAAATCGGAAACAAGAAGACAAAGGAAACTGCCTGCCAAACCCTTGTTCGACCGATTGTTGCGTATGCGTCATGTGTCTGGGACCCCACACCGGCAACGAGATCCAGGAGATCCAAAAGATCCAGCGCAGAGCAGCCAGATGGGTCACACACAGCCACAGACCAACAACTAGTGTAGACATAATTCTTCAATCTCAATTTGGTAGGTCGCCGTTTTTTTGGGATAATAATGACCTTTGGGCGCAGAGGCGTAAGATGAAAAAAAAATTAGGTCTATTAGGGGCAACGAAAAGATAGCAGAGACGAAATTCCCAGACCCCAACCGCACCCCTGATTCAGCCCCGGGCGGCGGTTTTTGCGCGGGGGAAGAAAATAAGAAATCGTTTGGGCTAAAGTTCTTGTGGTATAAATTTTTTTATTACAAGTGCCCCCCCAAACTCCACTGAACTTTTTCCCAAACCATTACCCATAAAAAAGCGTTTAAATCGGAAGAAGTGCATTGTACGAAAAAACTAAGCAGCAAAGATATCAACTGTCTCCCCCATTTTTTTTGATAAAAAGGAAAGTTTTGCGCATGACTTTTTTACAGAAAAATATAATGAAATTATTGATTTTGTCCTTTTGCGGGCTTTAAATCGACTAAAAGGGGGACTATATAAAAAAGCGGGGTATCACTAAAAAAAGACAATACTAAACTCATCATTGTGTTTTAAAAAAATTTTTTCGCTAAAAAAAAGGCTCCAAGTTGTATTAGATATCATCTTTTGCGAATAACCAAACCCAAAAATGTTGTGATAAATGGGACAAAAAATTTTTTGATTCAAAATGATTGGAAACCCTGTTTTTTGCCGCGCATAAGATCGTGATGTAAGGCTGCAGTGGTTTAAACTGAAAAATTACGCAGGTTTTTATGCACAAATGTTTTTTTAAGGAGTTTGGGAAATTTGTTGAAAGTAATAATGTAGTTTTTGCGACATCCAAAGATGCATTGCCCATAGGTTTTCGGAAATTCCCCATGTACAAGTTTTTTGGAATGCTCTCATTGGCTAAGAAAGAAAAATGTTGAATGCTGAAAATGTCCTTTGACAGAAGTACTCGTACTATTTGGCATGACATTCGATTGTGGGGGGACACCGTCTTTACTTTATAATACTATTTGCGAGTATTACTATACGTTTTGTAAAATAACAAACCCTGCCCAAAATTTAAAGATTCATAAAACCCAAATAAAATTTAGATCAAAATGAGGAACCATATTGCATATTTGAAATAACCGGCAGATTTTGACCGATGGCTGCTACAGACATTGATGAATACTGTTAACATTTATACCTTTCTCTTTCTTTCTTTTCAATAAACTAGTTGCCTAAGGATTAAAGTGTAAGATGAATGTTGTAATGAACACTTTTTGTGCATTACTAGAGCTGATTCATATTTTCCTAACATAATGATTGAAAACATCCTGTCAGCCAGATTTTTCTTGATACATCCACCTCTCCTCTCTCTCTCTCTCTCTCTCTTATCTCTCTCTTCTCTCTTCTCTCTAATCTCTCTCCTCTCTCTCTCTCTCTCTCTCTCTCTCCTCTGTATTAGATAATTTTGCATGAATTTGTGAATTCACATTGTTTGGGTGATTTTTTCTGTCTTTATTTCTTATGTATCACATTGTCTCCTTGTATTAACATGTTGAATGAAATTAAGAAAAGGTTAAAAAAATTAAAAAGAAGGATGGGACCCAACTAGCCTACGTGGTATCTGGAGAGGCTTATCGGTAATCGTAGGACCTCAGGGTACACTATCTTCATTTACCACGAGGCTAGTGGAGGGGGGGGGGAGGTCTTTTTGTCATAACTGGGATTTTGCTGAGCTCCCTCTTGAATGATGCCAAGGAGGGAGCCTCTGCTCTGTTGCAGCAGGAGAGTCAGGCGGAAATGGTTGATGGGGAAAAAAATGACTTGGATGGGTCAGAGGAGGTACCGAGGTGAGCAAATTGTGTCGGTTATGTGATCTTGTTTTGGTGATCCTTTCTGGAGAATTTATCTGGAGGTATGTCACACTCGCTGAAGTGGCCTACGCTAGAGAAACGCTGACAAAAGCCAGACTAGAAATGATATACAAATTTCATCATAACCTTGTTGACATCAACTCCAAGTACTGCCCAGGAAATCCCAGACCAGACGTTCAAGAAAAGCCAACAGCTGCATCTACGCATCCCGCAATGCAGGACAGACTACCGACAAATGTCCTTCTTCCCGAGAACCATCCCAGAATGAAACAAACTACCAGAGGATGTGGTGACGGCTGGAGACCCTGGACCGCTTCAGGTCCAGACTCGCCCCTCACCAATAACACCAACGACAACATCCTCCCCCAACCCTCCGCCTCTCCTACACCCCCACCCCCCCATTCCCCCACCTCATACCCCCCCCCCCCCCCCCCCCAAGCTAAAATCTAAACTGTCTGACAAACACAGCGCAAACCTTCGCAAACCCTTAAGTATACGACAGAATCATCAATATAATGATGTTGGCCGTCAATAGGAGAAGAAGAAGCAAGATCGTCCAAAACTGAAGTTGTCATGACAACTCTAGATGTAATCATACTTTCAATCATCTTTTTCTGTTCATGTATCGTATTTTCCAGGTACACACGATTACAGAGACCGATAATCATATTTTTCATCTTATCGATCACACTGTGTCTGACGTAGAGCAGTGTTGATTTTCCCTGGCATCTCCCTTGTCCCCATCACGTACGCGCTGGGCAGCTTTGCGTGCTGATCGGATCAGCTTTTCTTCATGGCGCATTCCAAGTTCTCAACTCTCTTGGCGCTGTTTTCTCGTTCTTTCATGGGTGTTGTAGCTGAACGGCTGCCCTTGCTTCTGGATCTAGTCAGCCTGAATA
>CM031599.1:83082276-83102276 GCA_018398815.1 Conus ventricosus | reverse complement strand
ACACTTGTTCATTGTTTTCTACAGCTTGGCCTCATCTCTCTGGTCTTCTGTTCTGCCCCAGTGTCAACGTCCTCTTCCTCGCTGCTGTAGAGGTCGGAGAGAGCGCATCCTGATGAGGGCCTACCTAAAAGCCCGTTTTTGCATGTCAAGAAGAGTGGTTCTCGACTTGCATTACTATTCATCTTTTTGTTTTTTAAAGCATAGTGTTGTGTACAACAGTATTACTTGAAAATTATCGTACGTTGACATGGAAGGCGATCATTTCACTAATCATTTTTGTGGGAAACGACGGCTACACCGCCAGAGGCGACAGACCCTCTGGGGACTGTTGTGTCTCAGTCCGTGGACAGCACGAGCATGCATGCGGTTTGTAATTTGGAATAGAATAAATCAACATGGATGTCGCCTTCTACCAGCGCAGCAGGGCGCAGACAGAAGTCAGAAATAATTAATCATGATACTACTGCTACTACTACTACTACTGCTACTGCTGCTACTACTACTACTACTACTACTACTACTGCTACTACTACTACTACTACTATACTACTACTACTACTCTACTACTACTACTACTACTGCTACTGCTACTCTACTGCTAGCTATACTACTACTACTACTACTACTACTGCTACTACTACTACTACTACTGCTGCTGCTGCTGCTGCTGCTGCTATTACTACTACTACTACTACTACTACTACTACTACTCTCTACTGCTGCTGCTGCTGCTGCTGCTTACTACTACTACTACTACTACTAAAAAACAACAACAATAACGCAACATCAGAATGGAAATTTCATATCTGAGTGGTGGAAGAGACAGGAGTAGAGGAGGTAGTAGGGGAATGAAGGGGCAGTTACCGTTTACATGTATGTGTGGGGGTGGGTGGGGGGAAGGGGTGGGGGGGGGTAGAAGATCATATTTTGCCTTTTTACCTTTGCCGAGAAGGGTTTTTGTTGTGTGTGTTTTCATCCTGTTCGTAGTCTGGTGTGTGCCTTCCAGTCTGTCAGCAAGACAATGTTTAAAACTACCTGACTGATTTGAAGCAAACCTGGTGCAATGGTAGCCTACCACCAAAAGGCAAATCCCTTACAAGATTGGCGCGGATCTGGATTAAATGACTCTGACACTGGTCATTTTCGTTAACATTCTGGACGTTCATCACATCAAAATACAAGTATGGAGACCCGGATATATGTGAAACAACACCGAACAACCAGGGTCGCGGTAAAGTGGGAACAGAGAATGAAAAACAAACAATACGGACTGGCTTATGTGTCAGGGCTGCACGGATGGAGGGGAGGGAGATTGCATGTAAAAAAAATCAAAAAAAAACCAAAAAAACTTCCATTGGGCAGACTAGAACACTCGAGCTTTGTGAAAAAAGCAGGCATTTAGAACGGCCTTCATTTGTGGCACAGAAGTTTGCTCCCCAGGTACTGGCAATGGTGGAAAAGGAGAGGAGGGAGGGGGTAGCTAGCTCAGCGGGAAGGGCGGTGACATCAATCATCAGACCATTTACCATGAAGTCGCATAAGGTCGGAATTGATGCTCTCTGTCTATGTCAGTCTTCCTCTCTCCCTCCACCTCCCTCTCTCTCCCGCTCTCTCTCTCTCTCTCTCTCTCTCCTCTCTCTCTCTCTCTCTCTCTCTCTCTCTCTCTCTCTCAAACCTGCAAAATATTGTTTACTTTCTAAATTCATATGGATTAGTTCAGATGAGCACGTGTTCAATTATTTTTATCTGAAAAAATGCGTACCTCGTGTACTATTCTAGAATTTCAGAGTTGACAGCATTTCCTGTGTGCTATATTTTAAAAGTGTCATGATGTTTTCTTCATTACGCTTCAACATGATATTCAAACTTTTGATTTCAAACGGCAAATGGTGCATGTTTTAGAGAGAAAGATCAAAGAATACACGGTCACATGTCTGTTCTGGGGCCGTTCCCAACAGGCTTGAGAAGATTTAAATTTTGAATGTACTGCTGGAAATAGACTCTTCCAAACTTCTTACCAGCGTCAGCCCTTTTCCTGTCTGGATGCGACTGAACGACTGGCCACAACCAGAACCAGATCTTGTCATCCATTGTTGTCAAAGAACAGGGCCATGTTTCACAGAAACAACAAACCCTCGTCTATTTTAAAGCTGATATTTGCATACGTGTTTTAGATTCTCCTACATATCTAGTTCTTCGTAAATCTGTCATTGTGTTGAAATCAGTTTGTAATTCTAGATGATATGCATTGACTACGAAATATTAGTCTCTGCCTATGGTCTGGTCCGTGTATACAGCACCACAGTAGACTGATCAACATTCAGAAAATGAATAAATAAATAAATAAAACAAGCGAATGAATGAATAAGTAAATAAACAAAGAATATTAATCGGTCAACAAAAATACAAGAAAAGTTCGAATATAGGTTAATAGGGTTTACCTATTATGGTGGAGAAGGAGTCATAGAGAAAATCGTACATATGATAATAATAATGATAATGATAAGGGCACTAATATGCATAAAGGAGTAGCATTTTGAATGAGACTGCACCTAAAAGCTGCATGTTTTGATTTAATTAAAACTAGCCTCGATAACATTAAACATAATTGAAAAAGAAAGAAACTTTATTTTTTAAAAAAGCAAAACACATGGACAATGACAACGCAAAAAGATTCCCCTGAATAATCCCAATAATACAATGCAGGGTGACAATCAAATCGAGCATCAAACTGTGTCCTGGTTAATGGAAAAAACGGTCAAATCCAATTTCGCATTGATCGCCAGGAAAAACTGCTTGTCAACAAAAATTACAGCGATTAGAGCTCGTGCATCATGGGGACCTGACCACTCAAGCTCTGCTGAAAAAAGCGACAGATCATGTTGTCCATCATTTGAAGACTGACAGACAACTCTCTGTCTCTCTGTCTCTCTCTCTATCTGTCTGTCTGTCTGTCTGTCTGTCTGTCTGTCTGTCTCTCTCTCTCACACACACACACACACACACACCACACACACACACACACACACACACACACACACACACACACACACACCACACTCTCTCTCTCTCTCTCTCTCTCTCTCTCTATGTATATATATATATATACATATATATATATATGTATTATATATATATATATATATATATATATATATATATATATATATATATATATTATATATATATATATATGTATATATATATATATATATATATATATATATATATAGGCTCAAAGATTGTCCCCTACATTTTATATTGTTTGCATAATGCTTTTAGTTTTTCAACAACTTTTTTCCCTCTCCACACTTTCGTTTTGTTCCATTTACTACCCTTCGCTGGCTTCTTTGGGGGTGCTTTTGGATTCTTTTTTGAACCCTTGGTGGTGTGAACACCACAGAATTATGGACTGTGGTGTGTCTCTATTTGACACCAAGAGCACAGACACAGTCAGCCGTGTCTCCCTGATGAGTCCGAGCCAGCGGACGAAAGGCCTAGGAGCAGGCAATACAATAGATCTGCCTTCGAAGGGGAGTACGATGGTTCCCTCAGCAGCTAGTGAAGGGTTTCTTTATGTTTATAAATATATTCGCGCCATTTTCTTCACCTTCATTTTTTTTAACTTCAAATCTTTGTAAAGTCATTACTATAATGACTGAAGAATTGTCAGCCTGCATTCTTGTTTTCTCCCACTACTTAATTGTTCAGCATTATATATATATATATATATATATATATATATATATATATATATATATTTATATATATATATATATATATATATATATATACCAGTTTAAAATAGGATTTTAAAATGAAGAGGTTAAAACCTACAAGCTTGTTTCAAGCTAAAAGCGCTCTCCTCAGGGTATTTATTTATTTTATTTTATATATATATAATATATATATATATATATATATATATATTATATATATATATATATATAATTAAAACAAGTAAAAAGAGGAATCTTGTTTAAGGCACTTAAATATACTGATCTATATATATATATATATATATATAAATTATATATTATATATATATATATAATTAAAACAAGTAAAAAGAGGAATCTTGTTTAAGGCACTTAAATATACTGATCTATATATATATATATATATATATATATATATATAATATATATAATAAATAATACTCATCAGGAGGATACATTCTTCTGTGTCCTTTTCAATTATTACGTCATGGATGCTTAATGATGACGTTGAATCCATCACAACATCCATATCATCATGACAGTATAACAAACAAAATCAACTAGGTGCCAAAGTTGGCTACAACTTATCGTTTTCTTCACGAGAGACAATTGATAAAACTTGGAAACTTACCAGCCGCCGGCCGGGTGGTCGTGAGTTCGATTCCCATCAGAGTCATATGGGATTTTTCTGCCCCAACCAGCTCCTACCCAGAACTGAGTTTGCTACGGGCTCAGTTGGGAAGACTGGGACCACGCAGTCGAGTTTCATCCACGTAACTGATGCATCTCTAAGAGTGTCGCTCAAACTTCCAGACCAACACTGCGGGTGTCTGTATTTCCTGGCCCGGTTGACGCCAGGATATATTGTGAAAGGAAGCGTAGAGTACAACCCTGTCATGCAGTCTCAGGCCGGAATGGAAATCCGTAACATCATCTTCATCATGCTCATTCTCATCTATCAGCATAAAAAAGTCTCGAATTCTGTGGCCCTTCATGTCCTGCTCTCGTGGTGATCTCAGTTTCGGTGTTCTTTCCACGTCTGTGGCCTTGGTTTGGTTCCGTCGGGGTCACCAGTATCAGCGAGTCCATGGGGGCTGTCGTTGGACGGACGTGGTGGCGCCCTCCGCAGGGAGAGCTCACGCACGCTGGCTCCGCGACTAAGCAATTGTTGTCGTCAATAGGGGGCTTAGTAGGTGCTGTCGTGCGTATGTTAATCAAAACAGGGGCCACTGAACACCATCGAAGTGACTCGGCAGCAGTGCAGTATTTCCTCCGGTGGGTTGCCTCTTGACGACTTGACATTGACTGCTCCCTGTGGATTGCTGGTGCCAGGGCCACGGCGGGACATGACTGGGCTGTGGCTGTGGACGAGGTGTCGGAATGAGCGGCGTGGGTGCACTGCCTCTGAGGTGGCACAGAAGACGGAACAGAAGAAGAAACGTAGAAGCTTTCATAGATGCGTTTGAGTTCTTTTGCTCTCCCCTACCATCCTCCATCCCGTGTTGATAGATCGGATCTTGGGTCTGTTCAGTCATTTTCAGTCCAATCAAGGATGGTTACCTCTCTTGGTATTCATCCACTTCTTTGTTCGCTGCATCTTGGCCTCATCCCCCCTGGCCTTCTGTTCTTCCACAACGCCAACGTTGTCCTCTTTCCTCGCTGCTGGAGAGGTCGGAAAGAGTGCACCCCTAACGAGGGCCGGTCTAAAAGCCGGAATTTTGAATGACAAGAAGAGTGCGTTTTCATGTCATAAAGCTCACACCTGTTTATCTTTTTCTTGGCTGAGGAGCATGCGTAATTGGAGCTGTTTTCACTCTTTATTTAAGGCAAAAATAATGAAATTGCTGTTCAATTCACACGCACATTTACCGCGTGCATGCTTGTATGTCTGTGTGTGTGTGGCCGTGTGTATATGTGCGTGAGTGCGTGGGCGCGCAGTGTGTTTGTGTGTGTGTGTGTGTGTGTGTGTGTGTGTGTGTGTGTGTGTGGTGTGTGTGTGTGTGTGTGTGTGTTTGTGTGTGTGTGTGTGTGTGTGTGTGTGTGTGTGTGTGTGTGTGTGTCGTGTGTGTGTGTGTGTGTGTGTGTGTGTGTGTGTGTGTGTGTGTGTGTGTGTGTGTGTGTGTGTGTGTGTGTGTGTGTGTGTGTGTGTGTGTGTGTGTGTGTGTGTGAGGGAGGGAGTGAGAGACAGACAGTCAGACAGACAGAGAAAGAGAGAGATTGTATGTGTGTGTGCGCGTGCATGCGTGCGTGCGTGCGTGCGTGTGTGTGTGTGTGTGTAGTGGTGTGTGTGTGTGTGTGGTGTGTGTGTGTGTGTGTGTGTGTGTGTGTGTGTGTGTGTGTGTGTGTGTGTGTGTGTGTGTGTGTGTGTGTGTGTGTGAAATATATTCCTTTCAAAAATGTTGACATTCTTTTCATAATGTTTTCTTTATTGTCAGAACAACTATGAGTTATGAGTTAGAATGGGTTCAGACAGTCAGTGTGTGTGTGTATGTGTGCATGTGCACGCGCGCGTGTGTGTAGGTGTGTGTGCGTTATGTGTGTGTTGTGTGTGTTTGTATGCGTGCGCGCGCGCGCGCGCGCGCGTGTGTTGTGTGTGTGTGTGTGTGTGTGTGTGTGTGTTGTGTGTGTGTGTGTGTGTGTGTGTGTGTGTGTGCGCGTGCGCGCGCGCGCGCGCGCGCGCGCGCGCGCGTGTGTGCATGTGTGTGTGTGTGTGCTGTGTGTGTGTGTGTGTGTGTGGTGTGTGTGTGTGTGTGTGTGTGTGTGTGTGTGTGTGTGTGTGTGTGTGTGTGTGTGTGTGTGTGTGTGCGTGCGTGTGCGTGTGCGTGTGTGTGTGTGTGTGTGTGTGTGTGTGTGTGTGTGCATTTGATTCGTCAACCTGGCCGTTATCAAGTACTAAATTCATCAGGCACAATGATCGATCAATCACATTTTGCACCGCTCCTTTAAGACATAGGCGTTCTGCCTTTCGCTTTCAGACGTAGGCCTTTCTTATTCCCCGAACGCGCGTCAGCTGTACCACGAACGCTTGTCGTACGCACCCCTCGCCGCCCCTGCAGCACAACCACCCCCTCTCCCTTTACTGCCCCGGCCTCCTTCCACCCCCGCCAGGCAGTGCTGACAGTGACCAACCCACATGTCCCTGACGACCCACGCTTCAGACGTCATTTCCTTCTCAGGTCCCTTGTGTGGTATCTTCGTCCACTGGTGGTGTGTTTCATCTCTGTCTCTCTCTATCTCTCTCCCTCTCTCTCTCTCTCTCTCTCTCTCTCTCTCTCCTCTCTCTCTCCCTCTTCTCCTCTCTCTCTCTCTCTCTCTCTCTCTCTCTCTCTCTCTCTCTCTCTCTCTCTCTCATCTTTGTCCATTCTTCTTACTGCTTCTGTGTTTCTGTGTTCTCTCTCTCTCTCTTCTCTCTCTCTCTCTCTCTCTCTCTCTCCTTCTCTCTCTCTCTCTCTCTCTCCTCTCCCTCCTCCTCTCTCTCTCTCTCTCTCTCTCTCTCTCTCTCTCTCTCTCTCTCTCTCTCTCTCTTTCTTTATCTGAAAATATGATGATCCTTAGAAATTTGGCAATGTATATATTTTATGCACTGAAAAACTTATGGACGGAAGTTAGATATATGAATATGTGTTGTGATTGGCTTCAAACGCAAGTGAAAATATTTGGGTTTATCTTGGTTTGTTTCATCGAATTAGTTTCCCTTGTAATTGTTTACTTATGTGTTTCTGGAAAGAAATTTCTTCCTTTTGCTGATGACCCGTAACCATTTCCATTTCATTCTCAGCAAACGTGTACCCATTGTATACAGGTCGGTGGCCTTACAATTAAAAACATATTCAGAGTTCAGAGTTCTCTCTCTCTCTCTCTCTCTCTCCTCTCTCTCTCTCTCTCTCTCTCTCTCTCTCTCTCTCTCTCCTCTCTCTCTCTCTCTCTCTCTCTCTCTCTCTGTGTCCTGTGTTTAGTGCTCTCTACCCGCCTTCTCTGCATCTTTCTCTCTCTTGCTTTCACTGTCTCTCTGTCTGTTTGTCTGTCTGTCCGTCTCTGTATTTATCTGTCTCTGTCTGTCTGTCTGTCTGCCTGTCTGTCTCTCTTTCTCTCAATGACAGGTTCACTAAGTTTATGAGGATGGCCAGACCTTTTGCACTGACAGGGAACGCCTGATTATACAGGTCTCTTCCAGAAGCACAGACATTGAGATGACGCTAAGATGTCTGTGGGTAAAGAACATCCTGCAATCCCAGTCCCCATCGCTTTCCGCTGCGCCCACCCTGTGCGACCCTCCCCACTCCTTACATCTCTTGTTCATTAGCAACCAGCGTCCTCTACCTCTCCACTCCCGGAACACCCTATAGTCAACGTCCTCTACCTCTCCACTCCCCGCACACCCTATAGCCAACGTCTTGTGACTCTCCACCTTCTTACACACTATGGGCCACGTCCTCTACCTCTCCACTCCCGAACACCCTATAGTCAACGTCCTCTACCTCTCCACTCCCGGAACACCCTATAGTCAACGTCCTCTACCTCTCCACTCCCGGAACACCCTATAGTCAACGTCCTCTACCTCTCCACTAGCGGAACACCCATAGTCAACGTCATCTACCTCTCCACTCCCCGCACACCCTATGGTCAACGTCCTGTACCTCTCCACTCCCTCACACCCTATGGTCAACGTCCTGTACCTATCCAATCCCTCACACACTATGTCAACGTCCTCTACCTCTCCACTCCCTCACACCCTATGGTCAACGTCCTGTTCCTCTCCACTCCCTCACAACCTATAGTCAACGTCCTCTACCTCGCAACTAACCCACACCCTATAGTTAACGTCCTGTACCTCTCCACTCCCTCACACCCCATACTCAAAGTCCTCCACCTCTCCATTCCCAAATCACCGTATACTCAACGTCCCGCACCTCTCCACTCCCCGCACACCCTATAGTCAACGCCCTGTACCTCTCCACTCCCCGCACACTCTATAGTCAACGTCCTTTACCTCTCCACTCCCCGCACACCCTATAGTCAAAGCCCTGTACCTCTCCACTCCCCGCACACCCTATAGTTAACGCCCTGTACCTCTCCACTCCACGCACACCCTATAGTCAACGCCCTGTACCTCTCCACTCCTTGCACACCCTATAGTCAACGTCCTCTGCCTCTCCACTCCTTGCACACCCTATAGTCAACGTCCTCTGCCTCTCCACTCCTTGCACACCCTATAGTCAACGCCCTGTACCTCTCCACTCCCCGCACACCCTATAGTTAACGCCCTGTACCTCTCCACTTCCCGCCACTCCTATAGTCAACGCCCTGTACCTCTCCACTCCTTGCACACCCTATAGTCAACGTCCTCTGCCTCTCCACTCCTTGCACACCCTATATCAACGTCCTCTACCTCTCCACTCCCCGCACACCCTATAGTCAACGCCCTGTACCTCTCCACTCCCTGCACACCCTATAGTCAACGTCCTCTACCTCTCCACTCCCTGCACACCCTATAGTCAACGCCTCTACTCTCCACTCCCTGCACACCCTATAGTCAACGTCCTCTACCTCTCCACTCTCTGCAAAATCCATAGACAACGTCATCTGCCTCTCCACTCCCTCACACCCTGTGTCAACGTCCTGTACCTCTCCAATACCCCACACTATTGTCAACTCCTCTACCTTTCTACTCCCCGCACACCCTATTGTCAACGTCCTCTACCTCTCCACTTACTCACACACTATAGGCAACGTCCTCTACCTCTCCAGTCCCCACACGCTATAATAATCGTCATGTACCTTGTATTCCCCGCACAGCCTATTGTCAACGTCTTCTACCTCTCTACTCCTCACACCCTATAGTCAAGTCCTGTACCTCTCCTCTCCCTGACACCCATAGTCAACGTCCTGTACCTCTCCACTCCCCGCACACCCTATGGTCATCGTCCCTACCTTTCCACTAACCACACCCTACAGTCAACGTCAAGTACGTCTCCACTCCCTCACACCCTATAGTCAACGTCCTGTACAATCTCTGCACACCCTTTAGTCAACGTCCTCTACCTCTCCACTCCCGCACACCCTATAGTCAACGTCCCTACCTCTCCACTCCCCGCACACCCTATAGTCAACGTCCTCTACCTCTCCATTCCGCACACTCTATAGTCAACGTTCTCTACCTCTCCACTCCCTCACACCCTATAGTTAACGTCTCTACCTCTCCATTCCCCCAACCACATAGTCAACGTCCTCTACCTCTCTATTCCCCGCACACTCTATAGTCAACGTCCTCTACCTCTCCATTCCCCGCACACCCTATAGTCAACGTCCTCTACCTCTTAATTTCCCGCACACCCTATAGTCAACGTCCTCTACCTCTCCATTCCCCGCACACCCTATAGTCAACGTCCTCTACCTCTCCCATTCCCCGCACACCCTATAGTCAACGTCATCTACCTCTCCATTCCCCGCACACCCTATAGTCAACGTCCTCTACCTCTCCATTCCCCGCACACCCTATAGTCAACGTCCTCTACCTCTCCATTCCCGCACACCTATAGTCAACGTCATCTACCTCTCCATTCGCCGCACACCCTATAGTCAACGTCGTGTGCCTCTCCACTATCCGCACACTCTATAGGTCAACGTCCTCTACCTCTCCATTCCCCGCACACTCCTATAGTCAACGTCCTCTACCTCTCCATTCCCCGCACACCTATAGTCAACGTCTCTCTACCTCTCCATTCCCGCACACCCTATAGTCAACGTCCTCTACCTCTTAACTTCCCGCACACTCTATAGTCAACGTCCTCTACCTCTCCATCTCCCGCACACCTATAGTCAACGTCATCTACCTCTCCATTCGCCGCACACCTATAGTCAACGTCGTGTCCTCTCCACTTCCGCACACTCTATGGTTAACGTCCTCTACCTTCTCCATTCCCCGCACAACCCTTATCAACGTCCTCTGCCTCTCTATTCTCCGCACACTCAATAGTCAACGTCCTCTACCTCTCCATTCCCGCACACCTATAGTCAACGTCTTCTACCTCTCCATTTCCCGCACACCTATATCAACGTCGTGTCCTCTCACTATCCCGCACACTCTATTGTTAACGTCCTCTACTCTCCATTCCCCCACAACCCATAGTCAACGTCCTCTGCCTCTCCATTTTCCCGCACACCTATAGTCAACGTCCTCTACCGCTCCATTCTCCGCACCCCTGTAGTCAACGTCTCTATTCTCCATCCCTCACATCTATAGTCAACGTCCTCTATCTCTCCATTCTCCGCACACCCTATAGTCAACGTCCTCTACCTCTCCATTCTCCGCACACTCTATAGTCAACGTCCTCTATCTCTCCATTCTCCGCACACCCTATAGTCAACGTCCTCTACCTCTCCATTCTCCGCACACCCTATAGTAAACGTCCTCTACCTCTCCATTCCCCTCACAATCCTGTAGTCAACGTCCTCTATCTCTCCATTCCCCTCACAATCTGTAGTCAACGTCCTCTACCTCTCCATTCCCCTCACAATCTGTAGTCAACGTCCTCTACTCTCCATTCCCCTCACAATCTGTAGTCAACGTCCTCTACCTCTCCATTCCCGCACACACCCATAGTCAACGTCCTCTACCTCTCCATTCCCCGCACACCTATAGTCAACGTCCTCTACCTCTCCATTCCCTGCACACTCTATAGTCAACGTCTCTACCGCTCCATTCTCCGCACACCCTATAGTCAACGTCCTCTACCTCTCCATTCCCCGCACACTCTATAGTCAACGTCCTCTACCTCACCATTCCCCGCACACCTTATAGTCAACGTCCTCTACCTCTCTTTCCCCGCACACCCTGTAGTCAACGTCCTCTACCTCTCCACTCCCTCACACCCTACATTCAACTTCCTCTACCTCTCCACTCCGCGCACACCCTATAGTCAACGTCCTCTATCCTCCCATTTCCTGCACACCGTATAGTCAACGTCCTCTGCCTCTCTGTCCCCGCACACCCTATAGTCAACGTCCTCTATCTCTCCATTTCCCGCACACCCTGTAGTCAACGTCCTCTACCGCTCCATTCCCCGCACACCCTGTAGTCAACGTCCTCTACCGCTCCATTCCCCGCACACCCTGTAGTCAACGTCCTCTACCGCTCATTCCCGCACATCCTGTAGTCAACGTCCTCTACCTCTCCATTCCCCGCACACCTGTAGTCAACGTCCTCTACCTCTCCATTTCCCGCACACTCTATAGTCAACGTCCTCTACTCTCCATTCCCGCACACCGTATAGTCAACGTCCTCTACCTCTCTGTTCCCCGCACCCCTATAGTGCGTATTCGTGCGAGTGGTGTGTGCCTGCGTTCTAGCGTGCGTGCGTGCGTGCGTGCGTGCGTGCAGTATGCGCGCGTGCGCCGTGTGTGTATGTGTGTGTGGTGTGTGTGTGTGTGTGTGTGTGTTTGTGTGTGTGTGTGTGGTGTGTGTGTGGTGTGAGTGCTCTTATATTTGTATTATCAGCGCCATCTCTTCCTCACACTAGCCCTTCCCTCCTCCCTTTTTCACCGTTCACCTCTTCATCTCATTTCCCCCATTTCTAACACTCGCTGCGATCCCATCTGTCTAATTTCCGTTCCTTTTGTCTTTTTCGCACACCCAGCAAATTATCCCGCTCCAGTCGCACACAGCCATATTTTCAATCCCTCACAATTGCTGACCTCTCATAACTTCCATCTGGACTATACCTGTCACCTTGACTGAACAAAGTGCCCCCTAGCCAAAGTCCCAGAAACAAGATCTTACCGAAGGAGGTCAATGCTTTTTTCTGTTCTACCCATCTCTGTAAGGCCGTAACTCTGCTGACTCAAACATGCTACAACTATTTCATCCCTTTCCTCGATGATTAATCCCTCAAGCCTGTGAACCTCCACGGCCACAAATAGTTGTCAGAGTGACAATGCAATAAAAAGCCAACAACTGTCACCGTATTGATGCACTGTCTCTGATGATTGAAGACAGGAAGTTGCTTCTTAACAACAATCAGCCATGACGACAGGTCCCGTGACGTGGAAATTCAAATCATCCCTTTTCATTATTGATAGATTTTCAGTCGGACCACTTCAGTTTCCAGGCAAATTCCCTTCCAGAACATGAGTGAGAGACCGCTCATTGTAGATGCAAGCTTCTCACGGTATGCATATTAACAGCTTGGTTCATCTTCGACACTGTCATCAGTTGTTTCACTTGTGATTCACTAGCTAGTTAGATCCTTTTTTGTATAAAAGAGACCGGAAAAATGCAAGTTGTATGTTAAAGAACCAGGTACTGCTAGTCTGTTTAGTGTAAGTGCATGCAGTGTCTATTATGGTGACATTGATTTCTCATTGGCCTTTCGTGCCTTGATGTCCAGAAAGAAATGAACAAGTTTGAAAAACAACACTCGTGGTTCCTTCCTAAACAAACTGAGAAGGATTAATATTTTCTTCAAATAAAAGTGACATATTAAGATAATGCTAATAAAAATAAAATAATGCTAATAAAAATAAAATAATGCTAATAATAATAATAATAATATAATAATAATAATAATAATAATAATAATAATAATAATAATAATAATAATAATAATATAGCATAATAATATAATAATAAAGTATAATAATAATATATAAATAATAAATAATAATAATAATAAATAATAATAATAATAATAATAATAATAAATATAATGTAATGATGATGATGAGAAGACGACGACGAAGAAGAAGAGCAATAACAATAACAATGATAATAATAATGTAGCGATGATGATGATAATGATGATGACACTAATCAATATTAGCATTATCATCATTATTATAAAATCAATTATATCAATTTGTGAGCTCACAGACATTTTACATGAACATTTTACAGACACACAACAAACACTTCATAGCATTAATCTAATCACTAACAATGCGCACGCGAACCCGTACACACACACACACCACACACACACACACACACACACACACACACACACACACACACACACACCACACACACACACACACATACACACCACACACACACACACGCACGCACGACGCACGCACGCACGCACGCACGCACATACATTCGCGCGCGCGCGCACAGAGAGAGATTTGCATAAACAAATTCCTTTCAAATAACTGTTCTAAAGGGTGAGACGTGTGTGTGTGTGTGTGTGTGTGTGTGTGTGTGGGGTGTGTGTGTGTGTGCGTGCGTGCGTGCGTGCGTGCGTGCGTGCGTGCGTGCGTGCGTGCGTGCGTGCGTGTGTGGTGCGTGCGTGTGGCGGTGTGCGGTGCGGTGTGTGTGTGTGTGTGTGTGTGTGTGTGTGTGTGTGTGTGTGTGTGTGTGTGTGTGTGTGTGTGTGTGAGCGAGTGTATGCACGTGTCTATGTTAATGGATGAGAGAAGATGCACGGGGAATGCCAAGTGCAGCAGCCAAGCCTGATGACCATCTGCAGTGAACTAAAGGAGGGTGCCGAATGAAATGTCATTAGAACTGTGCGGAAGGCGGGGAACTGCAGACGAGCGCGGAGTTCCTAAAGAAGAGTGTTCCAGAAAGAGGTGCCAGAAAGGAAAAAAAAAAAGCGTTCACCAAATGTGTAAGTGGTGTGATGTAGAACAGGACGAGTCAGCCTGTCAGAGGAGGGATGGAGAGTTCTTGGTGCTGAATACAAGCGAAGCAGATCAGACAGGTCGGCAGGCAGGTCCAGTTAACCAAATCAGGCAGGTCGTCAGCAAGTCCAGTCGACTTGACCGCACAAAAGGAAAGGCTTGCAATTTGATAAGGAAGCCAGAGCAAAGTAAGGAGATCGGGACGTAATGCAGTTGGTTCAAGGCATTCTAAGAATTACAGGAGCTGCACGGCTCCAGAGATTTTGGACGTTATTTAAGAGATTCCTTGCCAACGTGCAGGTAATGAGTTAGAATAGTCTACGCGAGATAATGAAAGTGTTAACAAAAGTGTTGGAGTGGCTTGGGTTGAAAGAATGAAAAATGGCATTGATACAGTTCTGTCTAAAGTTTACATCGCGAATGAGATTCGCGACAAAAGCGCAAACAGTCAATTGAAAATGTAGGGTTACTCCAATACATCTAGCCGACTGACAGAATGGATCGGTAGTGAATCAGGATGTTACATGATAATGGATGATTACAAATGTCTTGTCAACATTCTGTGTCAGCGCAGCAGCTTATTTAATGTCTTCTGGAACGTAATTTCAAGAATAGTTTTATTGATGCACGAGACCAAATCATCAACCTAATCATGCTTAGATGATTTTTGCAATTGTGTATCAGCAACAAAATGGTTTGAAACAGGCAATTTTAAACTTGTCTTGAAAAGAAAACTTTACAGGACAAGTAAAACTGACTAATATCTGATCCCTGTGGCACACCACAAGAAACAGAAGGTGTAACACTGTTACTATGTAGTAAAAAAGAAAAACAATCTGGTGTGGTTTGAAAGATAAGAAATGAACGTGTGAAGAGAAGTGTCTGTGAAACCATAGACACATGTCAAACGGGAAAAAAGAATACCACACTCAGTTATATCCAACGCTACATACAGATAGACACAACAGGGTCAAATCGAATTTGTCCTTTATGAAGAAGGAGAAGAAGATTATTGACAACCTTTATTAGAGTAGTTTTGGTATTGTAATCAGCCTGTAAGGTCACTTATGTCCAAATGATAGGGATAGCGGAAATTAATGCAGTGTCATGTACAGATAGGAATATAAAAGATAATTTGACTTACGAATGCAGTATGATAACCAAAGCTGTTGGATCTATAAATGACATGCAAAATCAGTCATTCTCTAGTCCGTGTTTCAGTTGTGATATTGGGACAAATACTCGTTAGAACCAGGCTGCAAAAATAGTTTTCGTTTATTTGTTTACGCTTAGTTTCTCCCTCACAACTTCTTCTGGCTGGAAAAGTATGAAGTATTTGTGCAGATAATAAAGACGAAAACCATAGAGATAATAACAAACAATAAATATGCACGAGATGCAGCAACTTAAACAGTAAAGGCAACGCTGCACGCTCTGGTGCAGTTAAATCAGTCCAGACGAAGAGGTTTAAACACACAGTCAACCACAGTTTGTATAGTGATCTGCATCGCTGGCTTGCAGCGGGGGGTGGGGGGGGGGGGGATCTGTGCCCCGTCAAAGGTATTCAGTTGTGAGAGTTAAGGGCCTTGGCTGGTTCCTACCCAGAGTTATATATGCTAGAGACTCAGACCAGAGTTTCATGAACTTAGTGAATACTTCTCTGACTGCAGCTCAAATTTTCTGTTCATCTCTCAGGTTTGGTTGATGCTGGAATCCACTTTAAAAAGAAACGTAGAACAAGGTACTGTCATGAAGTTTCAAAGCATTATGGAATCCAATGTTGCCATTTTCATCATGATCATCTGCATGAATCATTATGAAGAAATCTGAAATTTTATGGCCTTTCATGCCCTGCTCCAGAGATGACCTCACTTTCTTATTTTCTCTTCACAGCTGTGCCCGTGGTGATCTTGTCACAGTTGTTAACAACGTATCTTCACATTCATGATGACTGTGATTGCTTGGAGACGCCCATTTTCTGGCTGCACACCTAGGGACGTAGTATTGTCAGCTGGAGAGTTAAGTAGATTGATAAGTAGTACTTGTCAGCTGGAGTTAAGTAGTTGAACGTAGTACTGTCAGCTGGAGGTTAAGTAGTTGAACGTAGTATTGTCAGCTGGAGGTTAAGTAGCTGAATGTAGTACTGTCAGCTGGAGGTTAAGTAGCTGAATGTAGTACTGTCAGCTGGAGGTTAAGTAGCTGAATGTAGTACTGTCAGCTGGAGGTTAAGTAGCTGAATGTAGTATTGTCAGCTGGAGGTTAAGTAGCTGAATGTAGTATTGTCAGCTGGAGGTTAAGTAGCTGAATGTAGTACTGTCAGCTGGAGGTTAAGTAGCTGAATGTAGTATTGTCAGCTGGAGGTTAAGTAGCGATGAGTATTGTCAGCTGGAGTTAAGTATGAATGTAGTATTGTCAGCTGGAGGTTAAGTAGCTGAATGTAGTACTGTCAGCTGGAGGTTAAGTAGTTGAACGTAGTACTGTCAGCTGGAGGTTAAGTAGCTGAATGTAGTACTGTCAGCTGGAGGTTAAGTAGCTGAATGTAGTATTGTCAGCTGGAGGTTAAGTAGCTGAATGTAGTACTGTCAGCTGGAGGTTAAGTAGTGAACGTAGTACTGTCAGCTGGAGGTTAAGTAGCTGAATGTAGTACTGTCAGCTGGAGGTTAAGTAGCTGAATGTAGTATTGTCAGCTGGAGGTTAAGAAGTTGGTATCCGACATTTATTTTCCAGAACAGGCGAACTCGGAACACCACCAATGTGACTAAACAACAGTGCTGTGTCTCCCCCGGTGGGTGACCACTTGATCTTAATACCTCGTTGTTGACTCCCTGTTTTGGGTATTTGATAAGATGAACGTGGGTATTGCTATGTATAATTCACCTGCAAGCAGCAGTGTGGGATGAATAGTCATTGAGAGAGCACGGTAGATGAGGTAGCAAAGCAAATTAAAAAGAAAAAAGAAGAAAGGAAGAAAGAAAGAGAGAGGGGAAAAGAAAGAACGAACGAACGAACGAAAGAGAGAAAGAAAGAAAGAAAGAAAGAAAGAAAGAAAGAAGAAGAAGAAGAAGAAGAAGAAGAAGAAGAAGAAGAAGAGATTAAACAGAAGCACCCTGAACAGAAATAATGAAAACTGTGAAATAAAGTCATCTAAAATTTAAAACAACTCAATCCAAGAGGACGGTCAAATGGAAAACAGTAACTGTGTCACGGACAATGAAAATCCAGGCCAGCTTCGGCGTGGGTTAAACGTGGGAGAAATTGCATGTTAACAAAAATAACTTACCGGTGTGCTGGGACATGGAGGCTGGTATTCACGAGATCTAATAGCAGGGGAAGGAATTCAGGGTTCAATATATTGTGCGTCTGCAGACAGAGTTTACTTCTCAGATACTACTCCCCTTTCCATTTAGGATGACTGTTATAAGACAGATTGTTAAAAGAATAGCTATCATAAGATTGCAGATCACAGAAAAAACGGTGCGGAGACAAACATTTCCTTTCTACGTATTATCCTATTGTCAGGGTGAAACTGTAATAATCAACTGTTTCGCAACATATGAATGGGTTTCACATTCATAATGTGTACGACACAACACAGGCCTGTCTGACCCTCTGTCTTAAAGATACCATCAAATGTTTGCCAGTCTGATGATATGCCTCAGAGATACCAACACGTTAACCAGTCTGATCCTAAACGTCAATGATCCATTAACAATTAACCAGTCTGATCCTAAACTTCAAAGATGCCCTTCCATTAACCAGTCTGATCCTAGACCTCAAAGATGCCATTCCATTAACAAGTCTGATCTAACATCAAGATGCCATCACACTAACCGTCTGATCTAAACTCAAAGATGCCATTCCATTAACCATCTGATCATAGACCTCAAAGATGTCCATCCATTAACCAGTCTGATCCTAGACCTCAATGATGCCATCCATTAACCAGTCTGATCCTAACCTCAAAGAAGCCATTCCATTAACCAAGTCTGATCCTAAACCATCAACGATGCCATCACATAACCAGTCTAATCGTAAACCTCAAAGATGTCATTGCATTAACCAGTATGAACCTAAACCTCAAAGATGCATCACATTCAACCAGTCTGATCCTAGACTTCAAGATGCCATCACATAACCAGTCTGATCCTAAACCTCAAAGAATGCCATCCATTAACCAGTCTGTTCCTAAACTTCAAGATGCCATCACATCACCAGTCTGATCTAGACCTCACAGATGCCGTCCCATTAACCAGTCTGATCTCCTTGCTCAAAGATACCTTAACTTTCTTCCATCTTCTCATCACCTTAAAGTGTAATTCTTACTTCTTTGACCTTCAGTCCCTGCAGAGCCCATTCTGAAAATGGTCATTCCACCCCACCCCTCTCCTTTCCCCTTCCCCTCCCCAGTTTCCTCCCCTCCCCCTTTCTATTGGTACTTTGTGTCCAAACCCAAACACCCTTGCCTCTTCCCCCAGGCTACATACAGCCCAGTTGTCATTCCCAGGTCACACCAATGAGGTGCATCTTTGTCTGCCCGCCTTCAGCTGTCCCTGTGGCCACCAACACTGACTTTCTATTTCACTGCATGCTATCACCAGCTGAACGCACGATGACTAGACCTGCCCGAGCCATGCAGAACGCCTGTTCAAATGTTTCTCCAGAAAGAAAGATGAGGCCTAGACGTCCATGGTCATCAGTATCCCCACCATCCAACTGCATACCCACCACCACTACCACCCATGCCTACTTCTCCACTCACCCGTCCCCTCTGCCTCTGTTGGCACCTGCTTACAACATTGATTCATTTCTGACTACTGGCAGTAGCTTTCTGGAAATTTTCTGATAGATTATCACAGCATGAGGCACGTGTCTTCCCTGTCTGCTTGCGGCTACTTTAGTCTCTTTCTTGCCCCCCCCCCCCCCCCCCCCCGTCTCCCTCTCTCTTTCTTTGTCTGTCTGCTCTGTCTGTCTGTCTGTCCTGTCTGTTCTGTCTGTCTGTCTGTCTGTCTTCTCGTCTTCTCTCTCTCTCTCTCTCTCTCTCTCTCCTCTCTCTCTCTCTCTCTCCTCTCTCTCTCTCTCTCTCTCTCTCTCTCTCTCCTCTCTCTCTCTCTCTCTCTCTCTCTCTTGTCTCCATTCATTTCCGACATGTGGCACGAACTCGCACAGTTTTCCCAGACAGATCATCATAGCATAAGACACCTGTCTTTCTTTTTCTGTCGGCACCCACATTCTCTCTCTCTCTCTCTCTCTCTCTCTCTCTCTCTCTCTCTCTCTCTCTCTCTCTCTCTCTCTCTCTCTCTCTCTCCCCTCTCTCTCTTCAATGTCCATCTTTTTATCTCTGTACATATCCAAAATGCAACACAAACACTCTGACAGTTCTTCCAGACAAGTGATCACAGCGCAAATGAACCTGTAAATCTCTCAGCGTGAACTTTCTTCAGTCCATACTCTGGCTTTAACATCCAAGTCCATCAAAGGTGATCACGGCAGAGGGGTATAATCTTAGTCGGGGTGGAGGGGGGGGGCATCTATCTATCACTGCCCTGACACTGTCAGAACGTCACAGAACGTAGGATGGGCAGAAATTTATCGGGATTCGAGCCACTGTTGAATAAAACAATGTTTTTTCTATAGACAAACTTTGTCCATTCTTTGTCAAGT
>CM031599.1:83067276-83077276 GCA_018398815.1 Conus ventricosus | reverse complement strand
TTATAAATTAGTAGGCAATTTTCTTTCAATTTGTTTTGCCCACTGTTTTTATCACAGCTCATTTTAGCCGATATGTCATGCATGCATACTTAGACAAGGGCTTACACACACACACACACACACACACACACACACACACACACACACACACACACACACACACACACACACACACACACACACACACACACACACACACACACACACACACAAAACACACACACGCACGTACGCACGCACGCACATGCACGCAAACAGAGAGAGAGAGAGAGAGAGAGAGGAGGAGAGAGAGAGAGAGAGAGGGGGAGAGAGAGAGAGAGAGAGAGAGAGAGAGAGAGAGAGAGAGAGAGAGAACAATTGAAGACAATGAACAATTGAACACAATTTTAATGTTTCAGGCCTCCGGCCTATAACAATGTGAGGTGCAGTGCACACATAAAGAGAAAAAAGAGAAATGACAAGCAAAGTATATTTTTCGATGCACTAATAATACTATTTTAAGAGGGTAACTAATTATTCATACTGAGTGGAATACGAGTTCTCTTTTTTTTTCAGTGCATGATAAATATACATACCAATATCTCTTGTAATATGCACATTTTCTTTTGCAAGTAATTGTTTTAGTGAGAGAGAGAGAGAGAGAGAGAGGAGAGAGAGAGAGAGAGAGAGAGAGAGAGAGAGAGAGAGGAGAGAGAGAGAGAGAGAGAGAGAGAGAGAGAGAGAGAGAGAGAGGAGAGAGAGAGAGAGAGAGAGAGAGTTTGCGCTAGGAAAACAATGCACTCAAGAAAAATGTATTTTCACCACACATCATCCACTGTATGAAGCCTGCACAAACAGGGTGAGTGAGGAGACAGCCTAGTTGCTCTTCGATAGCTCATTACTAGAAGTAATATTAGACGGTCCACACACGCTCAGTTTTCTCATTGAAGGAGCGTCAGAGCAACTGAAGCTTTGTGAGCTTTGCTTTCTGTCATGTGTTTTGAAATCGCTTTACAAGTGTAGGTTTAACATGCTGAGAGAAAAATTGCCACAGAGAGAGAGAGGGGAGAGAGAGGAGAGAGAGAGAGAGGGAGAGGGGGGAGGGAGAGGGAGAGAGGAGGGAGAGAGAGAGAGAGAGAGAGAGAGAGAGAGAGAGAGAGAATGAGAGAGAGAGAGTCAAAATGATCAGTTCTTATGTTAAGCCCTAGCCCATCATGAATATGTTTATGTTTTTTACTAACTTCATATTTACATCTGGTTGCAAAGTGAGGCATTGGCAGGTGGATATCTAAACAAATTTGAAAAATTATTGATAAAGCTCCCCTCCCCCCCCCCAAAAAAAAAAAAAAAAAAAAAAAAGAACAAGAAAAAAACCTAGACAAACGAATGACACGACAAAATATGACGCACTTCGACCTCTTAGTCTTCTTCAGGCAAGATACAAAACGGTCAGGACAATGAAAACTGGATAAAGAAAAGTGATCGCTCGTTCATTTTCGTTGTGGCTGAGTATCGTGTATCTTGCCTGAAAAAAATTTAAGAGGTCGAAACGCGTCGTGTTTTGTCTTGTGATTCGTTTGTCTACGTACGTTTTTTGTGTGTGTTTTTTGTTTGTTGGTTGTTGTTTTTTTTGCGGAGGTTTATCAATAAATGTTCAAATAAGTTCATATTATTTATAGCCAGGGCGACCATGAGGGGCCATATCGGGCTACCATACACCAAAGTCTCGTTTTTATCAGTTGTTGGAAGAGTTCCTAACTTTTCAAAAACAAATACACACGAAATTACTTAAAGTCTTCCTTCCATAAAATCTTAGAATATATGAACTACCTTTTCCTCTTGCTGAAACTTAGAAATCATGTCAGGTGGAACTGGGACATCTCTGAACAAGGCTTACGTGGAGACCGCTGTAAAGGGTTTATGTCTGACATCATATAAGTCCCAACAACGAGTAAGAACATGTTTGATAGGGAACGGCACACCACATGGCTTCTCCTGTAGAAGATATGAGTGGGATAAAAAGATAGGAATGTGTGTAATCAGAACAACACTATTTGTTCCTCACGGTCACGAGTGTCACATGGTAGGAACTCTTGAAGATTTCGACATATTTGAAAGATTTTGCTTTATGGATGAAGAAAGATAACAGCCATAAACTGAAAACCACCAAAATACATAAAACGATGCACATTTGAAGACGTTAAATCTGCTCTTTTCTTTAACTTTAAATCCGTTCTGTAGAAAAAGGACATGGCGCAAACATCTTCAGGTTTTGTCTGTGCAGAGCAGGTGCTGACTATATTTAGGCTTGATCAACTCCACATGTACATGTCTTCGTGTTGAGCAGCACAAAACAAAATGCGCTTCACTTCCTTGCCTTTTGGAGAGAGAGAGAGAGAGAGAGAGAGAGAGAGAGAGAGAGAGAAGAGAGAGAGAGAGAGAGAGAGAGAGAGAGCTTTCGTTGCCTTTTCATTAAGGGATGAAACTGAACATGCAGTTCTATCAAACTAAGATGGCAACACCCCGAAACAATATCCCGTATTCTGAGGAACTCAACCAAGGGACAATGAAATGAACAGTAATTGTTCTCGACTTGCGTTTCTTCTTATCTCTGTTAAGGATGGCACCGAGTGCGCCAGCATTACCTGAAAAAAGTCAAGATTCGTGCGGCAGGCAACAGTTCCATCAGTCCCCTCTGTGGGAAACGAACGATAAATTGCCAACAGCGACAGGCTCTCCGGGGACTGTTGGGGCCCAGTTCATAGACAGCACTAGCACGCATGAGGTTATGTCATTTGAAACAGAAATGATCAGCATGGGAACTGCCTTCTATCTGCTCAGTATAGCATAAATATAGTAGGAAATAACGAGGACAATATAATAATAATAATAATAATAATAATAATAATAATAATAATAATATAATAATAATAATAATAATAACAACAACAACAACAACAACAACAACAACAACAACAATAATAATAATAATAGAAGAAGAAGAAGAATTATGATAATAATAACTGAAGAACAGAAGCTCTGTCACAGATGATGAAAATGGCACCCAGCAAACGAAAGCACAGCTGGCTTCTTGGCTACGCTGAAAATTACATGTCCCCCCCAAAAACAAATTTGACCGTAACTAGCATTGGGCGAGACTAGAACTGTCGAGCTTTTTGGGAGGGGCAGGAATTGACGATAGCCTTCATTTGTGGACATGGAGATTACTCCTCACATGCTGGTCAGGGGAAAAGAGGTGGGAGAGAAACGATGGGGAAAAGGGAGGTAAGGGGATGGGAGTAGAAGGTGTCAAGAGGAAATTGGGGGTGTGGGAGTCATTCATCACAAAGACACATCAAGTCAGAATTGATTCTGTGTGTGTAGTAAGTAGTAGTAGTAGTAGTAGTAGTAGTAGTATAGTAGTAGTAGTAGTAGTAGTAGTAGTAGTAGTAGTAATAGTAGTAATTTGATTTAACGTCTGTTCACCCTATAAATGCATGTGAGAGAATCGTTTAAGTGTTGAGTGTTTTTGAATTAATGTAACATCAATGCCATACTTAAGTTTGGATTCTTCAAACACAAATTCTTCGAATTTCGATAGGGATTTTTCCCTCAGAGTTATCATGGTTCTGATCCATCCCAATAGTCGTCGATGGACTATGAAACCGAGGCTAGTCTGTGTCACATGCACTAAAGATCATACACACTCTAAAGATCCCGATGCTCATTGCCTAAGACGGGTGAGTACCGCTAACGGAACACTATGCATGCACCTGTGTTGCAGATAGTCTATGAAGACTAGTGCACGCCACGGGCAGTTTAACTCCCATCTGAAGAAGAAGGGAAAAAGAGAAGAAATGATCTCAACATTACCTAACAACTATCAAAGAAAAATACAACGTACTAGAATGCAATTTCTGAAACACTTAAGAGATCAAGGTCATTGACTATTTTCTGTAATTTATCAGATTTTGATGTTAGACAGGCCTCTATTTTTGAGCATTGACTTGATGCAGACAGTGCAGAACAATATTTGTAGAAATTTGACTCCACAAACACAATAATATCTTCACAAAATTTTGTTTTGATGCATTTAGAGAATCTTAAACATCAAAGACATATTGATCTGGATTTGATTGACTTAAACTCTTAATTATAATCCGAATGCAGTGTGTCACAAGCTTTTACACAATTATGTGAATATTGTATATCTAAGTCTTCAACTTGTCAACAAAATTATCCTTTTCTAACTTGTCAATGTATCTATAATATTCATGTAGATCTAGCTTAACATTAATTGTCCCTGCAGCATTGCATACTGCACTCTTGGCTGCTTGATCTACCTGTTCATTAGAGACAATTCCACAGTGAGATGGAATCCAATAAAAAAAATAACACTGATATCTTTGCTTGCTAAGTGATGTATTAAGTGCTTGATTTCGTGTTTTCTTTTCAACCCGTGCCTTGGTATTTTGATCTTTGATGGCATATAATACTGATTTGAATCCACACAAAATAATATTTTGCATGGATTTAAAGGTAACTCTTTAAAGTGATGTAACGCCCTTAAAATGGCTAATAATTCAGCAGTGAAAATGGAATGATGTCTACCAGTATTATAACGTTTTAATGTTTTCAAGGAAGGAATAAAAAATGGTGATCCTGCAACTGCCATTTTCTATTACAGACCCGTCTGTGTAAATCTTGATATAATCAGTATACTTGTTTTCAATGATTATGTTTACTAATTTTACAGATATTTGGAGATTGATTTTGTTTAAATTTGTATCATCAATATCAAAAGCAGGTCTAATATGCTCCCAGGGTGCTACTGGTGAAACAGGTGGCTTAGTGGCTATTTCTTTGTGTTTTAATTTTCTAAAATTGATTATATCGGTGGCATAGAAATTGATTGATTGTAAAGAGTGTATTGTTTTAGCTCTTTTATTAGCAAAATCTTTCGTGGAGTCTAATCTAATTTCTTCCTTAAAAAATGTATCAAAAGCAAAAGACTTTACTATAAATTTAGCGCAAGAATTTTTCCTATTGTCATCTAGAGGAAGAACACCCGCTTCTTTTTATGATCCTAGATGGAAGCATGTATTGGTACCCAAGTGCCAGCTTAACAGCTTTGCAGTCTATGCTTTCAAGTTTGGATAATAGGTGCTTGGGGACATTAAAGAAAACTTCTTGGGCATATATTAAACGAGATCGAACAAGTGAGTTTGCAAGACATAAAAGTGCTTTAGTATCTTGATCCCAACGTTGTTTACTTATAATTTTGAGAAAATTGAATGCTTTTCGTGCTTTACCAAGTATATGATTTATATGTTGATTCCAGGTACGTTTTGATGACAGATAAACACCTAGAAACTTAACACTTTGCACAAACTTAAGGGCAATTCCATTAATGCTGAATACTGGCATTTTTTCTGGGTTATAGCCTGAGTTAAAAAGAACCATGTTTTTTTTTTCAAGATAATGATAAACCATTTTCTTTCATAAAATTAGTTTTTATCTAATTCCTTTTGGTAAACGTTTTTTTGCATAGTTTAATGCTCTAGTGGGCGTATTGCGTTTCATTGTTACCTTCATCCACATGCATATATAGTCAGCATACTGGACTAAAACTGAATCGTTTGACAATCTCTTTGGGAGATCGGCTATGAGCATATTAAATAAAACAGGAGAAATAACTGAACCTTGAGATTTGGTCACGTCACTCGCCACAACAGCCTACCCAAGAACAGTGCTGCAAGGAACATTGGAAGGTGGCACAGACGCGGACGACCAGCAAAGAACTGGATGGAAAACATCAAAGAATGGACCCGAATGGACAGCCCCTCCCTGATCAGAGCGGCAGAAGACAGACCTGGCTGGCGCTCTCTGGCCCGCAAGACGTCCATCATGTCTCCCCCCACGACCATCCGGTCAAGGGAGAGAGATGAGTGAGTGAGTGAGGTAATCCCATCTGAAGTTCTCTGGGGTTCGAGTACGTTGTTTCCTACTTTCCTACTTGAATGAAACGATGTGAAAGGAAGTTTTTAATGTAGTTATACATATTACCATTAATATTGTTTTCCTTAAGCTTTTGCAATACATTTGTAGTGCCATACTTGATCATAGGCTTTCTTAACGTCAAAAAAGTTGCAAGAATATTCTTCCGCCTCGCGAACTGCTGTTTGATTTGTGTTGTTAGTTTCACTAGATGTTCTGTAGTTGATCGGCCTTTCCGAAAGCCTGCTTGATTTGAGGGTATAATGCACTGTTTTTTCGCAGAAATGGACTAATCTGTTTAATATTATTTTCTCCATGGACTAATCTGTTTAATATTATTTTCTCCATAAGTTTGCAAACGTGTGACGTTAACGAGATGGGTCGATAGCTGTTTCTATCTGCTTTAGGCTTTCCCTGCTTATGTATAGGAATAACAATTGATCGCTTCCAAACAGAAAGCATTTCCCCTTTACTCCAGCGTCTTTGTATGAATACATGTAAAAATCGAATAACTTTGTAAGGTAAGTGTTTTAACATTTCATAAGATATTCCATCTAACCCAACAGATGTTTTTGCTTTGCTCAAATGTAAAATACTTTCGTTTACTTTCTCAAGTATTTATTTCAGAATTTACATAGCTTTTCCTTGTGAACTCATTATCATCATAAATGGATTTTGTTTTACTTTGCTCTTCACTTTCTCTATACGCTTACTTTCAGTTGTGTGTGTGTGTGTGTGTGTGTGTGTGTGTGTGTGTGTGTGTGTGTGTGTGTGTGTGTGTGTGTGTGTGTGTGTGTGTGTGTGCGTGTGTGTGTGCATGATAGTAATTTTCATTTCTCTGATTTAGCCGAAACTACATTAAAAGATCATAACATTGCTCGAATGTTGTTAACATACATAGTAAAAAACACAAACAAACAACAAAAAAACGCTCCAAATGAAAAGACAAGGTAATACTTGTATCCTTTCACCAAAGTCAGGTATTCATGATTTTTCGCTTGAATTTCAGTAGAATCACATTATAAAATCATTTACATTCGTTGAAAGTGTAGTATGCTTTACCATACATGGACAAAAAATACTACACAAACGAAGAACAATTAACAAAAACCACCAAACTGAAAAGATCAGGTAATTGTACTTATCACCAAAGCAGGATAATTCCATACAACCTTTGTTGGAAGCTGTCAAGAATCACATGATAAACTTAGCACCTAAACAAAGGATGAAATTACAAACAAACCAGGTGGAAGCTGATACAAGAGCAAGAAGAATGACTTAGCCACCAAACGAAGGAGACAATTACAAAACAAACGCAATGATATCTTGACCTATCTGGTCTTCTGGCAGGACAGATAGCATTCAAGACTATAAAGACGAAGAACGATAGTCACTTATCTGTTCGAACTGGTTGCAGACAGGCTAGGGAATTGAAACTAGGCTGATGGAGAGACAACACGGGTTATAATGATAATAAAATACTAATGATTATGCTGCTGCTGCTGCTGCTGCTGCTCTACTACTACTACTATACTACTACTACTACTACTACTACTACTACTACTTACTACTATACTACTAACTTTCCCGAAGATGGAGTATGGCTGCCTTAATGGCGGGATAAGAAACGGTCATACACTAAAAACTATGCTGATGGCAGTGCAAACACGGTACCAGAAAGAAAAAAAGAACTACTACTCTATCTACTACCTACTACTACTACTATACTACTACTACTACTACTACTACTACTACTACTACTGATAGATACTACTACTACTACTACCACTAATGATGATGATGATCATTATCATGATAATGATAAAAATAATAACAACAGGAAAGAAGAAGAAGAAGAAAGAAGAAGAAGAAGAAGAAGAAGAAGAAGAAGAAGAAGAAGAAGAAGAAGAGAAGAAGAGAGAAGAAGAAAGATGATTATAAATGATGTTGATGATGATGATGGTGGTGGTGGTGGTGGTGGTGATGATGATGATGATGGATGATGATGATGATGATGATGATGATGATGATGATGATGATGAGATGATGATGATGATAAATGAGATGATATAAATGAAGATGGCACTGCTACTACTATTATTACTACTGCTACTTCTACTATCAATGATGATACTAATGAAGGTATTACAATCATATAATAATGCGAACAATAACGATGATAGTAGCTGTAGCAATGATAATAACAATACTTACACGAAAAAGAGGAAGAAGAGGAGTTAGAGAATAGTTAGAGTAATACAGCTGCAATAGCAGTCATAGCTGTTAGAGCTAGGATAGTGATGCTGATATAACGAAGACGACAACAACAACAGCAAAAACAACAATGATAATACTACTACAACTAATATAATAACAATAATTAATAGTAATAATAATGATGATGATGATAATATTAACGGTAAGAGTAATAACAGTAAATATAAATAATTAATAAAATAATAAAATAATAATAATAATAATAATAAAATAATAATAAAAATAAATAATAATAATAATAATAATAATAATAACATAACAATAAAATAATAATAACATAATAATAATATAAATATATATAATATAATAATAATAATAATAATAATAATAATAATATAATAATAATAATAATATAATAATAATAAAATAATAATAATAATAATAATAAATAATAAAATAATAATAAAATAATAGGAGGTGGTGGAGGAGAGAAATGGAAATGATCAATGAGTGAAAAAACATAATAACTACTGAAGCAGGGAGAAAGTTTTTAAAAGGGGACCGCCAACCACACACACACACACACACACACAACACACACACACACCACCACAACCCACACACACACACACACACACACGGAGGACAAAGAAAAGCAACAACAGACAGACAAGAGAGAGAGAGAGAGAGAGAGAGAGAGAGAGAGAGAGAGAGAGAGAGAGAGAGAGAGAGAGAGACAGAACAGAATTTTATTCAGTAAGGCCAAAGCCCCATTTGAAGGGGTGTGAACATTGGTAGTAGACATAATAAGACAAATTCGAATTATACTGTCAATCCATCATCTGCTTGAAGCTAAATCAGAGAGAGAGAGAGAGAGAAGAGGAGAGAGAAGGAGAGAAGAGAGAGAGAGAGAGAGAGAGAGAGAGAGGAGAGAGAGAGGAGAGAGAGAGAGAGGAGAGAGATAGAGGAAGAAGAAAAGATACATATTGAAAGTGAGTATAATTATGTATTTAATTAAAAAAAAAAACAGAGTGAAAAAGGGAGCGGGTAGATACGTTCTAAAGGATAGGCTGATGAAGCAAATGGAGATCGTGAATGGGGAGTGGGGTGGAAGAGGGGAATATAGCTATGTATATACATGAGGTAAATGATGAATAGTACGGCAACATGTCTGTGAAGAGTACTGCGGGCTGGCGTCGTGGGATGGATGTTGATGCCAAATGGGCTGATGTTCCCAAGTCTGGCAATAAGATGGGATTCCTGCACAGTGCACTCTAAGTTCTTACTTTGTGATTGCCAAAGCGCCAGAATTTTGACGTGATTAATGTTGCGTTGGGATAATTGAAGTGCACAGCGACCAGTTTGGGTCTATGAAGGTGGATGTCGGCCAGGTGTTCAGTGATGTGCGCCTTAAGTGTGTAGGACGTCTCACCTACCTAGATCCTGATGCACCATTCGTACTGGGCAGTGTCCGAGATTTATGGCTCTGACAAGAAAATGTGTGTTTAATTTTGAACGAGCCTTTGGGGCCTTGTAGGATGGCGTCTGGCTTGGCGCGAGGATAGATTTTGCTGTTGGGTTTTGTGAAGTGAAACGTACAAGGTGATTCCGGTGGTGTGGTTTCTTTTCAGTTTGGAGAGCACACGTATGTGCTTGTGGCTTTTTTTGTAGCGCCTGAAAGTAATCATGGGTTTGGTCTTAAAGGCAGGCTTGTGACTTTTCTTTTTTTACTACGCGCCGGCTGGACTGAGGATCCTGCAGATGGGAAGTGTGTGTGGGTGAAAGAGGAGGCAGACGTTCGCTCTGT
>CM031599.1:83059776-83062276 GCA_018398815.1 Conus ventricosus | reverse complement strand
AGGTCATTCAATAGACGACCACCAGAATAGATTAGGCTAGATTTTAACAGATCAATCCTCGGTATGGGTAGCTTAAACCTTTCTGACATTGCTGATCAGTTTCGTTTTAATTTTTTTTTCAGAGTTGGTGGTGCATGATTGGACATTATCTTAAAACATAAAAATTGCTTTCTTTTAGGTAAGTTTCCATTTCAGAGGCAAAATGTCTAAGCGTTTATAATCAGAGGGAGTTGTAGATTTGATAAGAATGAGTTTAATAGCCCGTCTATGAAGACGGGAGAGTGGTTTTGATACGTTTTTACTGGCCGAATCCCACAATGCAGAAGAGTAATTCAAATGAGATTCAATATACGAAGTAAAAAAACAGCTTACGACAATGTTTGTCTAAGAAATGTTTTCGCTTTGAATGCTGGTGAATCTTATGAAACAGAAGTTTGCAGAGCATTGTGACATCACAAGACCATGGCAAATTATTTCTATAATAACACCAAAGACTTTATGATGATCAACTTCTTCAACTATCTCATTATTTATACAAAGAAACAGGAAATTATAAGAAATATTTTGACGCTTTTGTCTGGTGATTATTATTAGGTACTTCGTTTTCTGAGGATGGAGACACATGTGATGGAGTTCAGACCATATGATTAATTTGTTTATACTTTCGTGTAATGTGGCAAATATATTTTCAATTTTCTTATGACTAGAATGTATAGTGGTGTCATCAGCGAACATTTCACATAGACTTTCAATGAAGAGAGGTAAATCGTTTATATATACACAAGGGACCTGAGAAGGAAATGACGTGTGAAGCGCTGGGTCGTCAGGGACATATTATGGGTTGGTCACTGTCAGCACGGCCTGGCGGGGTGGAAGGAGGCCGGGGCAGTGAAGGGAGAGGGGGTGGTTGTGCTGCAGGGGCGGCGAGGGGTCGGTTCGTCCTACTAGTGTACGTGCTGAAACTGATGCCATAAAGAGCGCGTGTTTGGGGGACAAAAGAATCGAAAGACTGGACGTCTAGTTTATTTTTTAAAAAAATAAAAAAAAGCGCAGTGCGAGATGTGAGTGATCATTAAGCCTGATGAACGTACTACTCGTTAATGGGAAGGTTGATGAATCAAATGCTCTCTGTCTCTGTCTCTGTCTCTGTCTGTCTCTCTCTCTCTCTCTCTCTCTCTCTCTCTCTCTCTCTCTCTCTCTCTCTCTCTCTCTCTCTCTCTCTGCATCTTTGTACACTCTTCCTTTTGTTTCTGTGGTTTTTTCTCCCTTCCACCTCTCTCTCTCTCTCTCTCTCTCTCTCTCTCTCTCTCTCTCTCTCTCTCTCTCTCTCTCCTCTCTCCTTATCTCCCCCTCTCTGTCTCTCTGCATCTTTGTCCACTCCTTCCTCTGCCTCAATGTTTCTGTTTCTCTCTCTCCATTCCCCCCTCTCTCTCTCTCTCTCTCTCTCTCTCTCTCTCTCTCTCTCCTCTCTCGCTCTCTCTCTCTCCTTATCTCCCCCTCTCTGTCTCTCTGCATCTTTGTCCACTCCTTCCTCTACCTCAGTGTTTCTTTGTTTCTCTCTCTCCATTCCCCCTCCTCTCTCTCTCTCTCTCTCTCTCTCTCTCTCTCTTTCTCTCTCTCTCTCTCTCTCTCTCTCTCTCTCTCTCTCTTCTCTCACTCTTTCTCTCTCTTCTCTCTCTTTCTCTCTCTCTCTCTTTCTCTCTCTCTCTCTCTCTCTCTCTCTCTCTCTCTCTCTCTCTCTCTCTCTCACACACACACACACAGTCGATCAATAACCACTTTAAGAAGGTGTTGAGACCTACCATATTGTTAGAGAAATCCAGAGTATAGATGTCTCCACCAGACGCATAGACACTGAGATGATGCTTACTTGTCTGTGGGTAGAGATCATGCTGCTACCTCAACCCCCGACTGTGCTCCCGCCCCCTTACCCTCCCCCCCTCTCCCCCGCGCCTCCTCTTCATCCCGACCCCTTCTTCTCCCACAAACTTCCTCTCCACTTCCCACACAACCTACACAACACATGGGGCACTTATGACATTTGGCAATGCCCCATCGCTGAGCTCTGATGGTTCATGGTGACCTGGTGCTAGTGAGTGAGTGAATGTGTGTGTGTGTGTGTGTGTGTGTGTGTGTGTGTGTGTGTGTGTGTGTGTGTGTGTGTGTGTGTGTGTGTAAGGAAGGAATTCTGTTTTACGTCTCGTCACACATATAGGTGATTGCAGACGTCTAAATAACATAGTGTTTACAATTTTAGACTATTATCATAAAAGAAAAGAGGACGATGTGGTTACATAGAACAAAAATAAAGGATAGAGGAATTGTAGGACAGTAACTATGAAAAATTAGAGAAAAATAACTAAACTATTCTAACTTACGATTATGATTATAAAATGTTCCTTAATGGACTTCCCAAAGGTTACTCGTTAATTTAACAAGAGAAACAACTGGCAACGAATCTAAAAAGTCAAACACATTAACATGTCCAGTGTCAGCACTT
>CM031599.1:83052276-83054776 GCA_018398815.1 Conus ventricosus | reverse complement strand
CCAACACACCTGCCCCCCCCCCCCCCCCCCCCCCCCCCCCCCCCCCCCCCCCCCACCCCCCAGGCTACCGACAGCCCGGTTGTCGTTGTCAGGTCTCACCAACGACGTGCACCTTCGCCTGCCCGCCTTCAGCTGTCCCTGTGGCCACCACCACAGACTTCCTATTTCACTGCATGCTATCACCAGCTGAACGTAGATGACCAGACCTGCCTGAGACACGACAGACAGTTCAAACACTCTCCAGAAATAAAGTTGAGGCTTACATGTCCGTGATCATTACTACCCCTCCACCATCCCTCCCACCACCCATTCTCCTACTTTTTCAACCAGCCTTTACCACTGTCTCTGTAGGCACCTGCTTTCAACCTCCTCCTTGTCTTCATTCTGCACATAACATGCATTCATTTCCACAACTGGGAGTAACATTCTGAGTGCATTTTCAGATGTATCATTACAACGTTAGGCACCTCTCTCTCTCTCTCTCTTCTCCTCTCTTCTCTTCTCTCCTCTCTCTCTTCCTTCTCCTCTCTCCTCTCTTCCTCTCTCTCTCTCTCTCTCTCTTCTCTCGGGGGCGCATGCCGGATGCGACAGAGAAAGGGCTCACATTCAAAGAGCTCCGCAGATTCATTAGAATTACGGTGGCCCACTAAGCTGTGAAGGTTTTTCGCACTGCGTACACGTTTAATGAACATACCCAATCTAGCGGTATGTGGGAGATTTACCGCTGTTGTTTATCAGCTTCATGTACCTGAGAGCAAAACGGAAGAAGGCCAAGTCAACCGGCGTCGTGGTGGGAGTGTTGCTGATACTTCTGTTCGGGGGGACCTTTTACAGCGGTGGGGGTGACGTTGAAAAGAACCCCGGACCGTTCAAGGCAAGGAAACCCGACAGTCAGGACTGACCTCTGCTGGGAAGATCAGCGGCAAGGACGACGTGGATTCGCCAAGACGCCAGTCTACAGACGGAAAGGCTGACTACACTGTCCACGAGGTGATGGACACTATGTTACAAATGAACCATGACCTAAATACACAGTTTGACATGATTCAAAGTGACGTCAAGGAATTGTAAGAAGAATTTAGATCTCTGAAATACAAAATAGTGACACTGGAAGAGGTTTCAACGTTAAGTAAGCAACAACAAATAAAAGTTCTGCAATGTGAAAATGAAATGTCAAAAGCTTTAATGTGAAAATCTTGAATGCAGAACTGATGAACTTGAAGACAGATCGAAGCGAAACAACCTCATATTCCATGGAATACCTCGCAAAGACAATGAAGCGTGGAAGGATTGTGAAGACAGTGTCATGGATCTGATTGTGAACAAACTGGAACTGACAGGAGAGTGTCCATTCGACCGTGTGCACCGTGTATCCTCAAAGACAGACTCTCCGATTCCAGCCAGGTGCACTTTTTTCGAAGACAAGGAAGATATTCTGGGAGCTAGAGGTAAGCTGAAAGGTGCATCTATTGTCGTTGCAGAGACTTTCGTAAAAGAGTCAGAGAAATTAGGAAAAAAACTGGTACTTATTTTTTAAAAAGGCAAGAGAGGCTGGGAAAAGAGCCAGTATGGTCTTTGACTACATCTTTATCTAAAAAAACAAATTTTACCTCAGTGCAAATAGAAATATTGTGCGGACGAAATAGGGATTAGGCTGGCTGAATGTGTTAAAAAGAAATTTAGTTTCTGGAAATTCTCATTTAAACGTGGCAAAGTTTTCACAAGGGATAACTGAAAAAATTACGCTGGTCGAGTATGTGTCAGAAACAGATTGTGCAAAGCATGCGTTTTCGTAGTTGGTGAACCTGTTAGCGTGCCGCAGAAATCAATGTTTTTTTGGTGTGTGTTTTTTTTAGAAAATGGGTCGCATTCATTAAAGGGGCTGTGTTGAAAGTATTTTTTTTAATGTTATCAGTGGAAAGAAGGGCCCAAAGACTGTGCATGTAAATATAATCAAGAATATTCTTTCTTTTTTTTTCTTTTTTCTTTTGCATTGGAATATAGCTGGCATTCTGTCAAAAGTGAATGACAAAGACTTTACTTTCTATGTTTTATCTTTCCACTTTATTCGTTTAGTAGAGACATTTGTTGATAGCTTCGATCCACTAGCAATTCCTAATTACACAGCATATTGTAAACCAGCAGTTAAACTGTCCAAACAGGGAGACGTTCAAGGGGAAGGGGGGGAGGGGGGCTTTTTGTCTCATTAAAAACGAAGTAGTTAATTATGTAACGGAAATAACAGTTGAACACAGGAATTTCTTTGTTTTTCTATAAAATAAACTATTGTTTGGTACTGACATTTTTTTTATATTTGTAGTTATATTCCACTAGAACATTCTCTTTACTGTAACTATAGTAGTATAGATAGTGATATAGAATTATTTTAAGATACCACAAGTCTCATTAAAATCGAAGTAGTTAATTATGTAACAGAAGTAACAGTTGAACACAGGAATTTCCTTTGTTTTTCTATAAATAAACTATTGTTTGGTACTGA
>CM031599.1:83034776-83049776 GCA_018398815.1 Conus ventricosus | reverse complement strand
GCACGCTAAGAATACTGCCTGTACTTTGACTGTCTTTAAGATGTACCAGACCATAGCACGCTCTGAATACTGTCTGTCCTTTGACTGTCTTTAAGATGTGCCAGACCATTGCACACTAAGAATACTGTCGGTCCTTTGACTGTCTTTAAGATGTGCCAGACCATAGCACGCTAAGAATACTGTCTGTCCTTTGACTGTCTTTAAGATGTGCCAGACCATAGCACGCTCATGAATACTGCCTGTACTTTGACTGTCTTTAAGATGTGCCAGACCATAGCACGCTCTGAATACTGTCTGTCCTTTGACTGTCTTTAAGATGTGCCAGACCATAGCACGTTAAGAATACTGTCTGTCCTTTGACTGTCTTTAAGATGTGCCAGATCATAGCACGCTCTGAATACTGTCTGTCCTTTGACTGTCTTTAAGATATGCCAGACCACAGCAGCTAGAATACTGTCTGTCCTTTGTCTTTAAGATATGCCAGACCACAGCATGCTAAGAATACTGTCTGTCCTTTGACTGTCTTTAAGATGTGCCAGACCACAGTACGCTCTGAATACTGTCTGTCCTTTGACTGTCTTTAAGATATGCCAGACCACAGCATGCTAGAAACTGCTGTCTTTAAGATATGCCAGACCACAGCATGCTAAGAATACTGTCTGTCCTGTGACTGTCTTTAAGATATGCCAAACCACAGCAGCTAGAATACTGCCTGTCCTTTGACTGTCTTAAGATATGCCAGCCACAGCATGCCAAGAATACTGCCTGTCCTTTGAAGCTTTCTTCTTTGCCTTCCAGAACCCTTCTTTTTTTTGACGATCCCAACGTAACTGTCAGGGCAGTGGCCTGAGTGACAGGGCGTTCCACATGATATGTTTAGCTTGTAAGCGGCAGGGTTGTGTGTGTCGAATGGAAGGACAGCATGAACTGTAAAGGGGGCGTATCTAAATACAATCAAGAAAAAAAAAACAGTACTTATTTTGCCTGAAAAACAGTTGGCATTACAGCGCAAAAACTATCTGCTTCTGACTTCTAGACTTAAAACATCATTTATCTCGCTTGCATTGAGCATTAGATAGATTGAAACGGACAGAAGCTGTGGGAGAGACTAGCTGGCGTAAACTTTATCTTTTCGTGTTTGTCCCTATCATTTATGTATATTGATATATGCATTGTTGGAAATAATGACAGAAATAATTATTTGTGTTCGGAATGATCGGATTTATCAAAAGCTCAGTTCGATATTGGCGGAGAGAGTGAAGCGACGGATGGGGGGGGGGGGGGGGGAGGGAAGAGGAGAGGAGCGAGGGGGGGGGGGGGGGGGGGGGGGGGTGTAAAAGAGAAGGAAGAATGATGGGAGAGCGAGCGGGTCAAAAAGCAGGAGAAAATGAGAGAGATGGGTAACTGATGGGTACCACTGACATGTCTTGGTGCGGTACACCATGAGAAACCGCCGCCTGTCTGCCAGGCGTTACACAGACGTGTGTGATGTAAGGCAGAAGGTCGACAACTCTCACCACGCGGACTTTCGTCTCAGGACACTGACAGTATTTCTGTTTTGGTCGTCGTCTTTTGACTGGAGATTTGGTAACTGAACACGAAGCCAAAAAAAAAAAAAAAAAAAAAATGAAGAGCGAGGCGCAATCTCACCGAGGATATGCCGATTACAAACCAGCATACTGACAGTGCGCCATCAAAAACACACAGCACAGACCCCACACACACACACACACACACACACACACACACACACACACACACACACACACAACACACACACACAGCACCACACACGCACGCACACACGCACGCACACGCACGCACGCACGCACACACGCACGCAACGCACGCACACAACACACACACACACTAACATTGATAATGACAACGGCAGCGACAACATTAGTAACAACAGTAACAACGATAAGAACATTTTCGACAATCATCACAGTAACGACAGAAATGACAATGATTGCAACAATAATCTGAACAACGACACCAATAATAATAACTATAAAAGAAAAAAAAGGCAAATATATTAAACGATAATGATAACAGCAACAAGGAGAATCGCAACAAACAACAACAACAACAGCAGCAACAGTAACAACAAAAACAACAGTACCAACGGCAACAGCAACAACAACAAAGGCAGCAATGATAGCTGCAGCGTCCTGAGTCAAAAGTAGCGAAGTCAATCACAAAGAAGGAATGAACAGAAACCACACTAAATGATTCCCAGAATAATAATGAAGAAAAGCGAAAAGAACAAATCAGCATGTCTGCCTTTTTTTTACTGCCGTGTGATTGAATATACACACAGGAATAAAGGTGACGAAAGGGACACGCCCATGTGTGTCAAATGTATTCAGATACCTAGCTCACCTTTTGCATTCACCCACTTGTGTCGATTGCAGACAGATCACTCCTTTTGCACACACCCATCATTATCGATGACATACAGCCCGCTCCGTTCACATACAACCATCGGTGTCAGCTGCACACAATTACTCCTTTCATATCCACCCATTTGTGCCCGTTACGTAAAGGCTACTCCCTTCACACTCATTCATGTGTGTCGATTTTATACAGGCCACTGCTTTTCCACACACCCGTTTGCGTTGATTACATACAGGCAATTCCTTTTCCACACGCCCATCTGTGTTGATTACATACAGGCCAGTCCTTTTCCACACGCCCATTTGTGTTGGTTACATACAGGCCAGTCCTTTTCCACACGCCCATTTGTGTTGGTTAAATACAGGCCATTCCTTTTCCACACGCCCATTTGTGTTGGTTACATACAGGCCAGTCCTTTTCCACACGCCCATTTGTGTTGGTTACATACAGGCCATTCCTTTTCCACACGCCCATTTGTTTTGATTACATACAGGCCAGTCCTTTTCCACACGCCCATTTGTGTTGGTTACATACAGGCCAGTTTTTTTGTTTTTTTTTTACTCTTACACATATCTGTTAGAAGGTAAGGAGGCTCCATGGTGCACACCATGAGCTGCGCCACTCACTGGGGAACATGTTCTGACAGAGTGTTGCGGGTCTGCATCCGCTTGGCACCAGCACTGTACAGCACACTGCAGGAACACCTCAGACATGTTCCAACAGTCGTGATGTTTAGTTTCCCAGAAAAGCTGAATATCTGTCATTTGATTTCAGATGTTATGGACAACAAATCTGGTTTTCAAGCCGGTTTTCACATGTACGGAATGGACTGTTTTTTTGTCGCTGTTTGTTGTTGTTGTCGTTGTGTTTTTGTGTTGTTGTTTTGTTGTTGTTTATGGCCTGCATATATGGAATCGGTTTGGACATGGTAACAGCCCTAATACAGCCCCTTGTAGTCGGTTTAGGATATGAACTAAATGAAATGAAAATGTCTTGTTATCCTTGTTCCATCACTACCGTTTGTCACAAATGAATGCATGTTATCACCCTGTTTCGGAGCATTCTTTCGGCCTTACCGGTGCTCACACAACAGCAATTAAACCAAACCTCAGACGAGAGTGTTTTCATTGCTTGAACAAAGGTTTGCCGCAACCTTCCACTCTCACTGTACTTGACTTTGTTTTCGTAATTAAAAAGAACAGTCATGGGAGTGGGAGAAAGTCGAACCGTGAACATACTCATCAACAAAATGTAATCGACACAAATGGGGGGGGGGTGTAAAAGGCGAAGTCTGTATGTAATGGATACATTTTTTTGTGTGTAAAAGGAGTGGCCTGCGTGTAATCGAAGCATGTTGTGTGTGTGTGTGTGTGTGTTGTGTGTGTGTGTGTGTGTGTGTGTGTGTGTGTGTGTGTGTGTGTGTGTGTGTGTGTGTGTGTGTGTGCATGTGTTGGTGTGTGGGGTGTGTGTGTGGTGTGTTGTGTGTTGTGTGTTGTGTGTGTGTGTGTGTGTGTGTGTGTGAGAGAGAGAGAGAGAGAAACGAAGAGAGAGAGAGAGAGAGAGAGAGAGAGAGAGAGAGAGAGAGAGAGAGAGAGAGAATGTGTGTGTGTGTGTTGTTCGTTCTTTAATTTAATGTCTATCCACTTTACAGTGATCTTAGACAAAAACAAGAGACAAAACGAACAGGCATACAAACAAACAAAGACAAAACAGAAAAACACATGTAAAAGGGCCGGGTGTGTGTATGTCGGTGTGTGTGTGTGTGTGTGTGTGGGGGGCGGGGGGGGGAGGGGGCATACATGTGTGTGTTGTTTTAAAAATGTCATTAAAAGTGTATGGAGTGTGGAGGTAGTGTAGTGTACTAAACTTTGCATGCATAGTCTATTTAATTAATGAGATACCAATAAGTGACTATCACTTTAACCCCATTCTAATCTACCGGCATAACGGTAAACTGCTTTAGCCTGGATTCATATCTGAACATTTTTAAAGAAACAAAACATTTTTTACCATTGAAATAATTAAAAAAATAAATCAAACAAATAACTCGAGAATCAAAGTAAATGTCCAACTGGGCTCTTAACAATTGCCCTAACAAACTTTTACAGCCTTCGCTTCGTTCCCAAAAATGTCCCAAAAATTCGCGATTGAAAGGGTTCAAACTTAATACCCAAGTAGGTAAATATTTTTTAGTATTTCTGCAAAGGAAGATGACATGGAATAGTGTAATATTGTCAACCTCGGGTGATGTCGATGGGGGAAGGACTAGCGCACAGCCCAAACACACTCACAGCTTGCTTACAATCTCATTCATATATCATGCATTCGTCACATCAAACCCCTAGTAAAGTCTACAACTTTACTACACATGATCATAGAACGAAACATCAATGCATATGGAATCAAACAAAATAAAACATTCTCTCTTTCCTGAACTTCACAAAATCATTTATCTAAAACATCATTAACTAACCCGGTATAAATAGATTTCTACTTTACCTGGCCAGGTGATCTTAACTATTCACGAATCACTGTCTTTTCTTTCTTTTTTTTTTTCTTTTCACTGTCACTTTCACAAGCACGACACAACTGCTGGCACTGGTCTTGGTCTGCTGGCGCCTGGTCAGGTTAGACTGCTGGCACTGGCGTTGGTCTGTTGTTCTGCTTGACGAAGCGACGCTGCCAGGTATGAGGTCGAACCCCGGTTAAGGTGGAACAGTGACAAACAACATCAATCTGTTCTCCTTTCTTCCTTCCTGCATTAACGCATGCACTCTCTCTCTCTTCTAGTCTGCTCTATCAAATGGGCATGGTTGCTTTTCTTTTCTTTTTTTTTTCTTTTCCTCTTCATTAGTTTAGCAACTCTCTCTCTCCCACATCTCTCCCAAGTCCTTCCTCTGCAGACTATCTCATGCTAATCTCTCAACTTGGTTCTCTTCTCTCCTCCCCTCATCTCTCTGCTTCTCTCTCGTCAGAGCTTACACAGAACCTCTTCCTCTCTCTCTGTCTCTCTTCCTTCTTTCCTCCCGTTCTGCTTCATCTCTCTGCCTTTCCTCTCCTGTAGAGACTACCCCCAGAACCTCCTCATCTCTCTCTCTCTCTCTTCGTTCCTCCTCTCGTTCTCCTTCTCCACTCCCGCATCCCTATCTTATCTTTAAACTCATCTGTCCAAGGGCGAGTACCATTGGTCAGTATTTTTACCGCCTCGTACCCGAAGTTATCTCCCTCTAATTCCATTGGCTATTCAAATCATGACAGTCACGCCTACACGCCTTACTCTCTGTGGTGGTCAATTTGGGTCATTTAATTGATTAGCTTGATTTCGCCCCCACCACACACTACCTTCCCCCTCTCCCCTTTCCGGCTACGTCGTAAATTGGCTAGATCAGTCTGATCCAGGCGTCGAGACTCCTCTGACCAGACACCGAGGCGTCGGTCAGCTACTTAGTCTGTCTGGGTGGACAGTACCGTCTCCGTAGAGATTAGGATTAGTCTACTCGCTGTGCCAAATTGCTGGATGATCTGAGCCGGGCGTCGAGGCTCGGTTGACCAGACATCGAGGCTCGGTCAGCTGCTTAGTCTGTCTGGGTGGACAGACCGTCTCCGTGGAGGATTAGGATTTTGGTTGTGTTTATTTTTGACCGTGACAAATATTTTGGCCACAAATGCAAGTGACATTTTTACAATATTTTGTTTTGTATGTATCAAGTCTGAGTCTAAATATCAGACTCTTCAAAAGTCGTTTCTGGTGGAGATTGTGTCCCGTTTTATATTTTACGAGCTTCTTAAAGAATTTTCCCTTGTTGTCCCTTATTATGTTTAGACACTCTTTTTGTCTTCCTATCACCGAATCCCATGATGCTTTACCTAAAAAGGCTATAATCTTCATACAAGGATAAAGGAATATTTATTTTTGTAAAGATCTTTTCCTTAGCTGCACCATTTTGGCTAACCGATCAACCCTTTCATTTGCTGCTAAACCACAATGTGATGGAATCCAACAAAAGTCAATAGAAGAACCACGTAAAGACAAAAAATTAATTAAAATGATATATCTCAGATATCATTTCTCCTCTCACTCTTGTATGAGAATATTTTAAAGCTTGTAAGACAGATTTGAATCGACACAAAATAATATTTGAAATATGGAATATGGAAAACTAAGAAGATAGTTCAGTGCCATAATAATGGCAATTAGCTCTGCTGTGAATACAGAGTAATTTTTCCCAATGTGATACGATTTCTCTATTTTTAATGATGGAATAATGAATGCAGCACCTGATAATTGGTTTTCAAGTAGAGAACCGTCTGTATATATTTTAAGATGATTTATATAATTTTCGTTTATATGTGCCTTGACATATGTTGGCAGCATGGTCCCATCACTTTTCCTTAAATCTGTATAATCAATATCGAAATTAGCCTTACTAAGCTCCCATTGAGGAACATTACTGTAACTCGTTTGAGGAGCTACTGTTTGGGGTTCAACACCAGCATCTGTAAATAATTGGGACGTATAGGAGCCTATAGTTTTTACAGAGTCAAAACTCTGTGTGTGTGTGTGTGTGTGTGTGTGTGTTGTGTGTGTGTGTGTGTGTGTGTGTGTGTGTGTGTGTGTGTGTGTGTGTGAGAGAGAGAGAGGGGCAGGAGAGAGAGAGAGAGAGAGAGAGAGAGAGAGAGAGAGAGAGAGTGCGCGTGCGTGTGTGTGTGTGTGTGTGTGTGTGTGTGTGTGTGTGTGTGTGTGTGTGTGTGTGTGTGTGTGTGTGTGTGTAAAAATAGTTAACCGTTTGCAATCGAAATTATGGGTGGATATAAAAGCAATGGCCTGTATGTAATCGACACACGTGGATGTGTACAAATGGACTGGTCTATGTGTAATGGACTCAAACTGGTATGTATAAAAGGAATGACCTGTGCCTAATCAACACAAAATGTGTGCATAAAAGGAGTAATCTGTGTGCAATCGACACAAATGAGTGGATGTAAAAGGGTGGCCTTTGTCTAGTCGACTTGAATGGGCGTGTATATAAAGGAATGGCATGTATGTAATCGACACAAATGAGTGTGTGTAGAAATGAGTGGCCTCTGTCTAATCGACAGAAAACTGTTACTTCTTTCCGGTAATGAGTTGTAGATGGTGGAAAGTCAGGTTTGGCATGGTCTGACAAAATAACTTATCCGTTTTTTCTGTTCCATCCGTCTTGTAACTGACATTTAAAGTAATTGTCAACTTTGTATTTCAGATATGTGAAGAGGATAGATTATCTGGATAACGTTGTGTGGCATTCTAGACAAGAAGATCGGCTGTTTCATTGCCTCGAATGCCAACAGGACAAGGAACTGAAACAAGGACAATGTTGTCATCACTAGATTTCAAGAGGTGTAAGTTTTTATACATTTCAGAAAGTCGTGAGGAGTAAGATGGTGGTCCGCAATGGTCCCCAGAGCAGAAAGAGTGAGTAAAATCTTACATCAAAACTGATAGACCATCTGTGTTACATTCCATTCCATTCGACCAACAAGACCGCATACTGACTTTAAAATACCCGTGATTGAAAAACAAACAAACAAGCAAACAAACAAAAAACAAGAAGAGAAATCAACAGCTCTGCTCACACTTCAAAGCATAGAGGTCACCATCTCACCCTTCCATCCTGTAATTAGAGCGGGATAAATTCCAACCATAAACAAGCTCATCAACAAAATTTGCCACGATCAAAGCCTAAAGTCCGCGTAAAACCGAAGCCTAAGTACAAGGTCCAGAAATGTGGGGTGTGTGAGTCACTTCCATTTCCTAATGGGGAGATTACGTTACTAAAACCGACATGAAAGTTTCGCTTCTTATCTACCCAGGAAAAGTGAGAGGGGGGGCGGGAGGGGGAGGGGGGAGGGGGGGGGAGGAGGAGTGAGGACGAAAATATGGTCGAAAACAAACTTCGTTCAAGTGCTCTCTAAATAACACTTCTCTCTCTCTCTCCTCTCTCTCCTTCCCCTCTCTCTCTCTCTCTCTCTCTCTCTCTCTCTCTCTCTCTCTCTCTCTCTCTCTCTCTCTCTCTCTCTGTGGGATTTTGAATGGTAATGTGACAGGATGACCTTCAAGGTCATTACACGTACATAGCTGATAATGGTAGCAGTGTAGCTGATTATTTTAACTGTCGTATGATCTGTATTCAATAGTATCTGATAGCATCAGAATGAACGTGTCTGATAGAATTGAATCTGATCATTTGCCTTTGGAATTATACATTCACTTCCTTACGGATAAGGAGATTTGTGTAAAGGATGATGTTAATATTTTCGAAAAGTTTATATGGGACGAAACCCAAAGCAATGTGTTTAGATACAACATCTGTTTAAACGACTTGCAAAGTCAGTTTGAAATAGCGATCAGTTTTATATATATAAATATACTGACTTCCATAAAAAACGCGAAAATTTGAAAGGCTACTTTTCGGCTGAAAAGGGTGAATATACAATATTGTATTGAATATACAAGTTGTTTGGGTCCAAGACTCGCGTGCAGTGAAAAAATTGTGTGAGCAGCACATCATTCCCGGCATTGGAGGGTCAACAAAAATGGCAAACTGGTTGCTGCATGTGAGGCACGTGCACACCATGCAGAGCAAAGTTTAACCAGCGACAAGTACGCAGGCATGCAGCCTTTATAAAGCCGCGCTACAAGGTTCAGGTAACGACTTGCCGTCTGAGCGCTACAGAGATGCCAAGACTACGAGCAGAGGAACGCAATCGTGCCTAGGCCATCTGGAAGCTGGTGTGGATGCCAGGCAGGTCGCCAACATCTTTAACGTCCACATCTCAACCATCTATCGTCTGCAGCACCGCATGCGAGTCACTGGTAACCACTGATGATCGTCCCCGGCCAGGCCGTCCTTGGTCACCACACCAAGAGAGGATCGCCATCTTGTTCGAACCCATCTGCGGGACAGGCGGCAACAGCCGCTAACACTGCTCGACAGGCGCCTAGGAATCTCCAGCAACGAATCAGCCTCAACACTATGCGGCGGCATCTTCAGGAGAACGGGCTGGCATGTAGGCGTCCTCACAAAGGTCCGGTACTGACACCAAGACACCGGCAGGACAGGCTGCAGTGGGCACAAGCCCAAATCAACTGGCGCAGGCAGCAGTGGGGACGCATACTGTTCTCAGATGAGAGCCGTTTTTGTATTGACATGGCTGACGGTCGTGTCAGATTATGGCGTCGACCTGGTGAACGCTATGCTGACTCCTGTGTGGTAGAGCGGAACCCCTGGGGAGGCCCGAACGTTATGATATGGGGTGCAATTGGCATTAACCACGCCATAGGACCAGTCATCTTTCAGAACATTGGTCCTGGTTGTGGACAGGGTGTCAATGCACAGCGCTACATCAACCAGGTGCTCAGACCCCATGTCGATCCTTTTTTTGCGCAACACCCAAACTGGACATTCCAACAGGACAATGCAAGACCACACACCGCCAGGGCCACCCAGCAATTTCTTCAGCATAACAACGTCAATGTGCTGCCCTGGCCAGCCCTCAGTCCCGATTTAAACCCAATAGAACATTTTTGGGATGAACTTGGCAGACGGTTGGACCTCCTGCGTCCACGACCAGCAACAGCGGCTCAACTTCACCAGGCCATCGTCCATGTGTGGGCTGGTGTGCCAAGGGGACGCATCAACCACCTGGTCCACTCAATGAGCCGCAGGTGTCAAGCAGTTGTCAACGCAAATGGTGGCCACACACGGTATTAGGACTTCAAGCTGGTTTGTCACGTGACCTTGGATTTTCCACACAAAAGACATATTGCTGATGACATTTTCACACATTACCGATGTAATGAATCAAATCACGTTGAATTCTCGCTTCCACTCTGTACAATTGTGACCAATAAAATTCACCCCCAACCTTCAGCTTGTTTTGTTTTTGCGTTTTTTATGGAAGTCGTAATATATATATATATAATATATATATAATATATATATATATATATATATATATATATATATGTATATATATATATATATATATATATATATATAATATAATATAATATATATATAATATAAAATCAGAGTAACTCAGAACGTTAAAAGTGCTCAACCAAGTGGGGAGCGACAACCAGTTTAAAATAGGATTTTAAAATGGAAAAATTAAAAACCTACAAGCTTGTTTCAAGCTAAAATGCTCTCCTTCAGGAGAGCATTTTAGCTTGAAACAAGCTTGTACGTTTTTAATTTTTCCATTTTAAAATCCTCTTTTAAACTGGTATATATATATATATTTTCTTTTGCTTCTTAGATGGCACCTTTGGTTGGTTTTTTGAAAACTCAGCAGACATACTGCAGTATTGCACACCAGCCTTTTACTGGGATTGCATTCGTCTTAAAACTGAAAAGGCAGAGGAGTGAAATTGCCACTTTCCACGGTCACTGAGGAGAAACCACCAAGTTTCGAAATATCGGTATATGACCAGGAGTTATATGTTAGTGAGTTTCCCTCCCTATTGGAGGATGTCTCTCCCCCTTGGAGAATATAAGCTTGCTGAAGGCTCATTTTGAGAAGCATTTATTTTATTTTCCCCATCCACCCACTCAAGCACATACTGTTAGTTAGACAGAATCATCTGCCACTGCAGGTATGAATGCGTATCTCCCCCTATTTCTTCAATCTAAAACATAAGAGCAAGCTTTGTTTATAATTCAATATTTCTTGCGGTCATTGCAACACTAGGCTGCTCTGTAAGTTGCTGGAACGGTGCTCGGTACTTATCCTTGGAATTTATTAGTTTGTTGTATTTTAGTCCCTTGTGGATTCATTCCAAGAACTGGCCCTCAGCACTTGTGTCTTAGAGGATATCTTTTTATATTTTCTACTTTTTCACAAGAAAATGTAGCTTGTTTTGCTCTTTCATGATTTTCTTTTGCTTCTTAGATGGCACCTTTGGTTGGTTTTTTGAAAACTCAGCAGACATACTGCAGTATTGCACACCAGGCCTTTTCTGGGATTGCATTCGTCTTAAAACTGAAAAGGCAGAGGAGTGAAATTGCCACTTTCCGCGGTCACTGAGGAGAAACCACCAAGTTTCGAAATATCGGTATATGACCAGGAGTTATATGTTAGTGAGTTTCCCTCCCTATTGGAGGATGTCTCTCCCCCTTGGAGAATATAAGCTTGCTGAAGGCTCATTTTGAGAAGCATTATTTTTATTTTCCCCATCCACCCACTCAAGCACATACTGTTAGTTAGACAGAATCATCTGCCACTGCAGGTATGAATGCGTATCTCCCCCTATTTCTTCAATCTAAAACATAAGAGCAAGCTTTGTTTATAATTCAATATATATATATATATCAACGAAACACTTGAGGTTTTTAATCATTGTATAAGAGATGCAGCAGACTTTATGAAGAAAGAAATGCACATTGGTAAGTGCGTGAAAAATGACCTGAAGAATGTCGTGCTGAAAAGAAGACTGTACGCAATTTCTTGAAGAAATTTAACCCTACTCTGTCTACACCTGATCGCACTTCTTTATGTATAGCAAGACGTGAATATAAACATTTTGTTAAAGAGAAAAGAGAAGCAGTTCAATGACGTTTTACTAACTGACTTATCATGAACTGTAAATATTTTGAAAGAATTCTGGGAATCTGTGCGTAAAATATATACAACAAGAAGGCAGATTTGGAATGACATTAGCATAAACGATTGGTACGCACACTTAAAGAATTGTCAGAAAGAAAAGACAAGTTTGATAATGTTCTGATTTAAGGCGAAAGTGATGGTAACCAAAATGCTTATGATGCTGTAAAAAATGATGATGATGATGATGATGATGATGATGATGATGATGGTAACGATGGCGAGAGCGAAAATAATTTGAATCAACCTCTCTCAGTAGAAGAAATTTGATTGCGCTAAAACACTGAAAAGTCGCAAGGCTGCCGGTCCGGATAAAATCATAGGGGAATTTATTAAAAATGCCTGCAAATCAAATTTGGTAATGGAATATTTGGTAACATTTTCTAATTCTCTGTTTGATACAGGCATGTATCCTGAAAGTTGGTGCGAGTCAATTGTTGTGCCACTCTATAGAAAAAGGGCAATGTTACCAATCCAAACAACTATGGAGGAATCTTGTTGTGCAATGTTTGCAGCAAACTGTAAAGTGCAATTATTAATTAATAAAAGACTTCAAATGTGGGCTGAAGACAATAACATTACAGTGGTTTCAAGCTGATTGTTCCACCATAGACCATATATATGTTCACGCAATTGGCTTTCATTCAAAAACAATTTTGTCTGAATCGTAAGTTGTATGTTGCTTTCATCGATTTTGAGAAAGCGTTTGACTCTATAATAGAACCATACTTTGGCCTATTTTGTTAAAAAAACAACAACCCGGTATTCATGGAAAGATGTATAAATGCATTATGAGTGTGTATGACTGTGTATTTGCAAAGGTACGATGTGGTGCTGCTTTACCTGATTATATTAATTGTACATCAGGTGTTAAGCAGGGTGATGTATGCAGCCCAGTTTTGTTTTCTTTATTCATTAATGAGCTGACTTTGGAGGTGATAAACTCTGGAAGACATGGTGCCTATTTTGTAAAAGGTGTTATGGAAATATTCATTCTACTTCTTGCCGACGACGTCGCATTAATGTCTGAGACAGTAATAGGCCTCCAAACTCAATTAAACAGTTTGCAAAGGGCAGCTAATTCACTCCACCTGAAAGTAAATCTAAGTAAAAGTAATATAATCGTTTTTAGAAAAGGGGCTACCTTTCCTCTCGGGAAAAATGGACATATGATGGGGCAAATATACCTGTTGTAAATGTATGTAAATATTTAGGTGTATATTTCACTACGTGATTAAGTTTCACTTTCGCATGTAAAGATATTGCTTGCAGAGCCAAAGATGCATTGCTATGTTTTATGAAGAAGTTGTCGAAGCTGAATAATGAATCTCTCGCTTTGTTTTTGAAATTGTTTGATGCTCAAATCCTGCCTATGCTACAAAATGGGGCCGAACTGTGGGGTCTTGATACTGCCGCTGGACAATGCAAAAAGGTTCATTTATTTGCTTTGAAAAAGTTCTTGGGTGTATCGTCACAAACCCCAAATGATCTTGTGTATGAAGAGACTAAAGAAAAAGAAACACCCGAAGGTGCTGGGAGGACCCAGAGAAGCACTGTCTTCGCCTGCCTTTAGAGCAGTCCTGTACCACCCTTGGAGGCCTGCGCTGTGTTGACGATGGGTACATCGTCACAAACCCCAAATGATCTTGTGTATGAAGAGACTAACAGATATCCCATATCTTTGCACTTGACAGTGAAATGTATTAAGTACTGGCTCAAATTAACTCAGATGGCTGAACATAGATTACCCCATAAAGCTTGTAAAATGCTGGTAGAACTAGATTATAGAGGCAAGATGAACAGGGAGTCACGTGTTAAAGCGAAATTATATGAATATGGTTTCGGGCACGTATGTCTTAACCAAGGTGTCGGAGATATGAACAGTTTTGTTCGTACGTTCAAAGGAAGACTAATTGACTGTTGGTGGCAAGACTGGAATTTTCACGTTCAAAATAGTGACAGGTTTAGTTTTTATAGAACATTCAATATTATGCATTCTCTCCATTTATTATGTCAATGACTATGGACAGGAACTTGAAATTTGTGATGACAAAATTTAGAGTTGGTGTTTCTGATATTCTTGTTCAGCATTGCCGTTATAGACAAGTAAATGCCTCTGATCTGTTGTGTCCATTATGTCGACACTCAAGAGAAGACGAAGTGCATTTTGCATTAACTTGTCCAGTGTTACAAAATATAAGAGAAACGTTTATTCCCCAAAAAGTTTATACAAGACCTTTCTTATTCAAGCTTATTTTGTTAATGCCATCTGCAAATGAAAACACTGTAAAACAGTTCGCAGTATTTTTATTCAAAGCTTTCAAACGGCGAAGCATTTGTGCATTGTAATCATTATTATTAGTTTTGCAATGCGACTTTGTTATGTTCCATGTATATCACCCTTCTAGGGGGCCAAGGCCTGTAAGAATAAACATCTGAATCTGAATCTCTTGTGTCTGTCTGTCTGTCTGTCTCTGTCCTGTTCTCTTTCTCTCTCTCTCTCTCTCTCTCTCTCTCTCTCTCTCTCTCCTCTCTCTCTCTCTCTCTCTCTCTCTCTCTCTCTCTCCTCTCTCTCCTCTGCTATACTATTTCTGTATCTGTTTTCTTAGCACATCATTTTTGATTCTTATAAGTCACGCTCTGAATAAAAAATATTAAAAACGCGGGTCGTCTATATCCACAGAGAAACGAACTATAAAAAAAATCCCAGACAAATCCTCGCTTTTCTTTAGTCCCTACCTACCTCCCAATCTCATTCTCTCTGTCTCTGTCTGTCTGTCTGTCTGTCTCTGTCTCTGTCTCTGTCTGTCTCTGTCTGTCTGTCTGTCTGTCTGTCTGTCTGTCTGTCTCTCCTCTCTCTCTCTCTTCTCTCTCTCCTCTCTCTCTCTCTCTCTCTCTCTCTCTCTCTCTCTCTCTTCTAGAGCCCAAACAAAGGCAGGAGAGATGTTTTGGAAG
>CM031599.1:83024776-83029776 GCA_018398815.1 Conus ventricosus | reverse complement strand
AGACACCTTTTCACAACTTTTTTCTTGTTCTAGCACTCATAATCAAACCAATCGCTCACGTCTTTCTTCCGTTTTGCCTTGGTCCTTACCATACATGCAGCGGCACTGTACAAAGCTTTCACAAAATATTCTATACCAGTGTTGATATTCACATTACGACACTCTGTAGTTTCGTTACAGCACTGTTTAAACTCATCTGAATCTAGTTCCTCCTTGTAGGTCACAGCGTGTTCATCAGCTAAATAATGCATTCGTCTGTAAAAAACAAAAACAAATAAAAAACCGGATGTTCTTTTTTTTACGTTAACGTTACCTGCTTTCCATTTCAATTCTAGCGGTAAATGCCAGGAGAACAAACAATCTCCCCTTTCACTCTGCAGTTTCGTAGTAACTCTTCAGTGACAATGAAATAATCAATTATGCTACTGCCATTAGGTGACACAAATGTAAACTCTCTTTTCGAATCATCCTGGCGTGTGCCATTCAAAATTTCCAAGTCAAACGTGAAACACAATTCCAACAAAGATTTGTCAAACTTATTTATACACGAGTCTTTAGAACAGTGCTTTAACACATCATTTGCATCATCACTTTCATTATCATCTTCAGTGCAACAATCTTCGTCATAGGAATTATCACCATCACAGACACCAATATCGTAAACATCATCCTCTTCAACATCACAATCTTCATCATCATCGCTATCTCCATCTCCAGGTGTGAAATTTGACATAGTCTCCAGCTTGAGCTGTTGACGTCCAGTCCGTGCATTCAAATCACCACATACTAGAATATTTACATCCCTATTTTCTGTAATTTCTAACATAATATCTTCAAGAATCAAGATTCCGTCTTTAGTTGCATGCTTATTATATATCGGCCCTCCCTCCGGTATCACATAACATGCAATCAATAGCACATCCCTGGTTATATTGAACAATGTTTTGCTAAAATGTAAGACTATCATGTTAGCACAATCTACACTGACCCGAGTAACATCCATTTTATATATTTTCTTCACCATTAACAACACCCCACCTGAGTTACGACCTTTATGTGATAATTTCTTTGCGGGAGCATGAAATTTTCACAAAATCATTAAACACACCAGAAAAATCAAACTTTTCATTAACAAATGTCTCAGTGAGGCACACAAAATCAAAATCATTTATATGATTTGCGAACGAAACATCACTTAGCTTACTCTATAAGTTTTTATATTATAATTAAGAAATGTCAATTCTTTTTCCTGGTAGTCTAGCCTGTCCTATTCTGAACTGGCTTTCCGATCGAGAGAGAGAGAGAGAGAGAGAGAGAGAGAGAGGAGAGAGAGAGAGAGAGAAGAGAGAGAGAGAGAGAGAGAGGAGAGAGAGAGAGAGAGAGAAGGGGGCAGACAGAGAGGGAGAGCGAGGGAGAGCGTAAGAAAGAGACAGACAGAGAGACAGACATTTTTACCCTTGAAAGCTAAATGGATGGTACAAATCAGCTTTCGTTGAGGTCAGAAACTGGTGAGATACGAGATAGGAGGGGAAGAGGGGGGGGGGGGGGGGGGGGGGGAGGGGGGTGTGCGTAGGAGGAAGGGCAGGAGAGAGCGAGGGGTTACAGGTGGAGGTTGGAAAAGGGAGGGAAGGGAGGATGGGGAATGGTAGCAAACGAAAAAAACCCAATCAGGGTAACGAAATAAAACGAGTGTGACAGGCTTGCTGATTCCTCCCTAACACGATTACGTTCAGACGATACCTGTGCGCCAGGACACGACCAGACAGGACAGTGTAGTGGGATTACCGGTTATCATTTGTCCTCTACAGCCCCCCCCCCCTTCACACACACCAACACACACAAAACAAACACACACACACAACACACACACACACACCAACACACACACACACACACACCACACAACCCCCACCCACCCCCCCCTTCCCCCCCCGCCCCCGCCCCCCCATAAACATCCCCCCCAAAGCGACCTGACATTGTCAGGGGTTTACCTAAAGTTTTATCAAGTTCTGCCGGTCTATAGCTCTTAATTTTTGGGGAAAACTAGCCCGGTTTAAAAAAAATTCTGCGTACATAAACATCGAAAGATGAGTTTGAAGAAAAACTGACCCCTCCCCCCCACCCTCTTTTCTTTCCCTTTTCCCCCCCCCCCCCCCCCCCCCCCCCCAACACAAAGTATCTCTCTCTCACCACTCGCGCGGCGTCACTCACAAAGGACAGGGGCCGCGTCCCACGCTTACTCACAACACGCCTCACAAAACCACACAAAATGCGACGCTTTTGAACTACCAGCGCGCGTGCACACACACACAAAACACACACACACACACGCACACACCCGCGCGCGCACGACGCACGCACGCACGCACGACGCACACACACACACACGCACAACCAGCGCGGCGCGCGGTACGAAACGTAGGAAAGTGGTCTGTGGCCCGGGAAATTTAAAAAACCCCCGTGTATTTGTTTCCCAGACTTGCAAAATTTTTGGGTTTCCCCCCCTCCTCATCCCCCCCCTTTCCCCCCCCCCCCCCCCCCCCCCCACAAAACACACTCCCCCTCCGCTAAACCCCTTACTTTGGGTGGAATAGTCTCTCAGAAAAGGGAGGGGAAGGAGGGAGACTGAACAAAGAGGCATGTTAAAAAACCAGGGGGGGAAGGAGGGGGAAAGGGGGGGGGCCCAGGGTTTGGGGGAAGGGGAGTGAAGGGGTAGATTTTAAAAATCAAGCAGGAGAGAGAGAGAGAGAGAGAAGGAGAGGAAGAGAGAGGAGAGAGAGAGAGAGGAGAGAAGAGAGAGAGAATGAGAGAGATGCCGACTTCCTCGGGCTTGACGAAAAAAGTACCCCTGCGCCAATGGACGATTTTTGTCCAGTTGATTGCCGTTTTCAGCATCAAATTTGACAATAGTCAGATCGTTTTTTTCGCAATGGAAAGGAATGGTCACAAAGGGGTATTTTTGTGGAAAAAGGTACATCTTCAGTGGACAAAGGTGCATTTTAGTGGACAAAGGTAGGCAATTTCTTCAGTGGTGATTGAACCCCAAATTGTGCTTCTTTGTTGCTGCAGATGGGGGTTTAAAAAAGCATTAAAACACTGCACTAAAGGCTGTATTGTTTTTTTCAAAAAGGGCTTCCCTTGATTCTCTCCATTCATAAATGTCCAACGGGCAGAAGGGTGGTATTTGTTTCCCTATTATCCCTACTTTTCACCGAGTTTTTTGCTGTTCTTTTCTCTTTGCTTGTTCCCCGTTCCTTGATATAAACCCCTGTTTGTTGGGGGTTTCGGACGTGGCCCCTTTCCCCAACCCCCCCCCCCGCTTTAAACCCCATTTTTCCCCTTTTCCCCCCAAAGCCCCACTTCCCTTGTACGTCCCTCTCCCCCTAACTGCACATAACTTTATTCCCGTCCCAACGGAGGTCCCTTTGAAAAAAAAAAAACCCCCGACAACAAAGATGAGGGAAAAAAAAAATACAGTTTTATTGTTGAAACAATTGACTACATGCAAGGGTTGGATTTGGGGGGCCGTTAATGTATTTGGGTTTCATCATATTTTGTTGTATTCTTTGGGGTGCTGTTTTGTGTTTCTGGGGTTTTTTATGGTTTTTAAATTTTTTTTGTTTGTTTTTTTGTATTGTATTTGGTTAATTCCTGTTTTTGTTCTTTTTTCTCCGTTAAAATTTTCTTTGTATTTTTGTGTGTTTTTTGTGTCTAGTTTTGGGTGTGTTTTCTTTTTTATTTATTTTAGTGTTTGTTTTTTGTTAGTTGGGGAGGGTAGTGTTTTAAGGGGTGTAGTGTAGTGTTTTGGGGGGTGTGGTTTGTTGTTGGTCCCGTTGTGTCGTGTCGGTTGGGGGTTGGGGTGTTTGTCGTGTCGTGTTGTGTGATTGTTGGGGGGTAGTGTTGGGGGGTTTTGTTGTGCCTATTTTGTTTGTGGTCTTTTTGTGTGCGTTTCCCTTCCTTTTCTGTGCTTCTGTTGTTTTTTTGCCGTAATTTTTGTTATGTCGGCTTAAAACTGGTGTTGTTTTATAAAATTTTGTATTTTTGTTTTCTTTCCAATTTTCGTTTCCCTTTGTGTTTTTAAAAAACATTTTAAAAGTTTTCTCGGTCCCTTCAGTCCTAAATTTTTCACTCATCTTTCTTTGGGAACCCCCCTTTTGGGAAAAGGTCCATTCGCGTTTTTTTTTTTTTCGTTCCCCCTTTTTTTTCCCTGACGAAAATTTTCCCAAAAAAATGCCCTTTTTTTAAGTTCTTTTAAATCCCCGGGGTTTTTTTTTAAAACCAAAAATTTAAAAAAATGCTTTTTCCCACTTTGGTTGCCCCTTTCTTGAAAACTCTTTTTAAACCCCGGTCCCTTTTCTTTTTCCCCTTTTTTCCCTCTCCCCCCCCCCCCTTTTTTTTTTTTTTTTTCTCTTTCCTGCTCCCTTCCCCCCTTTTTTTTTTTTTTCCCCCTTTTCCCCCCCCCCTCTTCCCCTCTCCTTTTCTCTTCCCCCCTTTTCCCCTTTTTCCTCCCCTTTTCCCCCCCCCTTTTTTCCCCCCCCCACCCTCCCCTTTATCATTTCCCCCCTCTCTTATTTTTTTTCCTTTTGGGAAAAAAATCCCCTTTCAAACCCCCCCTTTCTCTCTCCCTCCTCCTCTCTTTACTTTTATTTTTCTTTTTTTTTTTTTTTTTTTTTTTTTCAAAACCCCCCCTTTTTTTCTTTTATTTTCTTTTTTTTTGTTCTCTCTTCTTTCTTCCCCTCTCTGCCCTCCCTTACTTTTTCTTTTTTCAAAGGGGGCCTTTTTCACCCCATAACCCCTTTTTTTTTTCTCCTTTTTCCCCCCCTTCCTTTTTTTTTTCCCCTTTTAAAAAAAAACCCCCCCCCCCCCCCCCCCCTTTTCTTTTCTTTACACAACCCACAAAGGAGAACGTTATTCGTTTTTTGAAAAAGTTTTTAAAAAATTCCCTTTTCTTTTTATTATTTTTAAAACCATTTCCCCTAATTTCCTTTATGGGGTTTTTT
>CM031599.1:83009776-83019776 GCA_018398815.1 Conus ventricosus | reverse complement strand
TTGACTCATCACACACTGTCCTTTCCCACACTCTGACCTCCTCACACACTGTCCTTTCCCACACTCTGACCTCCTCACACACTGTCCTTTCCCACACTCTCACTCCTCACACACTGACCTTCCCCACACTCTGACTTCCCTCACACACTGACCTTTCCCACACTTGACCTCCTCACACACTGACCTTTCCCCACACACTGACCTCCTCACACACTGACCTTTCCCACACTCTGACCTCCTCACAAACTGACCTTTCCCACACTCTGACTTCCTCACACAGTTTCCTTTCTCACACTCTGACTTCCTCACACACTGTCCTTTCCCACACTATGACCTCCTCACACACTGTTCTTTCCCATACTCTGACCTCTTCACACACTGTCCTTTCCCACACTATGACTTCCTCACACACTGTCCTTTCCCCACACTCTGACCTCCTCACACACTGTCCTTTCCCACACTCTGACCTCCTCACAAATTTTCCTTTCCCACACTATGACCACCTCACACAATGTCCTTTCCCACACTCTGACCTCCTCACACACTGTCCTTTCCCATACTCTGACCTCCTCACACACTGACCTTTCCCACATTCTGACCTCCTCGCACACTGTCCTTTTCCCACACTCTGACCTCCTCACAAACTGTCCTTTCCCACACTCTCACCTCCTCACACACTGACCTTCCCCACACTCTGACTTCCTCACACCTGACCTTTCCCACACTCTGACCTCCCACACACTGACCTTTCCCACACACTGACTCCTCACACACTGACCTTTCCCACACTCTGACTCTCACAAACGACCTTTCCCACACTCTGACTTCCTCACACAGTTTCCTTTCTCACACTCTGACTTCCTCACACACTGTCCTTTCCCACACTATGACCTCCTCACACGCTGTTCTTTCCCATACTCTGACTCTTCACACACTGTCCTTTCCCACACTATGACTTCCTCACACACTGTCTTTCCCACACTCTGACCTCCTCACACACATGTCCTTTCCCACACTCTGACCTCCTTACAAATTTTCCTTTCCCACACTATGACCTCCTCACACAATGTCCTTTCCCACACTCTGACCTCCTCACACACTGTCCTTTCCCCCACTCTGACTTCCTCACACACTGTCCTTTCCCACACTCTGACCTCCTCACACACTGTCCTTTCCCACACTTGACCTCCTCACACAATGTCCTTTCCCACACTCTGACTTCCTCACACGCTGTCCTTTCCCACACTCTGACCTCCTCATATAGTTTCCTTTTCCACACTCTGACCTCCTCACACACTTTTCTTTCACACACTATGACCTCCTCACACAATGTCCTTTTCCCACACTCTGACCTCCTCACACACTGACCTTGCCCACACTATGACCTCCTCACACACTGTCCTTTCCACACTCTGACCTCCTCACACACTGACCTTGCCCACACTATGACCTCCTACACACTGCCTTTCCACACTTGACCTCCTCACACACTGACTTGCCCACACTATGACCTCCTCACACACTGTCCTTTCCCACACTCTGACCTCCTCACACACTGACCTTGCCCCCACTATGACCTCCTCACACACTGTCCTTTCCCACACTCTGACCTCCTCACACACTGACCTTGCCCACACTATGACCTCCTCACACACTGTCCTTTCCACACTCTGACTTCCTCACACACTGACCCTTTCCCACACTATGACCTCCTCACACACTGTCATTTTCCACACTCTGACTCCTCACACACTGACCTTGCCCACACTAATGACCTCCTCACACACTGTCCTTTCCCACACTCTGACTTCCTCACACATGACCTGCCACAACTATGACCTCCTCACACACTGTCATTTTCCCACACTCTGACCTCCTCACACACTATTCTTTCCCACATTCTAACCTCCTCACACACTGTCCTTTCTCACACTATGACCTCCTCACACACTGTCCTTTCCCACACTCTGACCTCCTCACACACTGTCCTTTCCCACTATGACCTCCTCACACACTGTTCTTTCCCACACTATGACCTCCTCACACACTGACCTTTCCCACACTCGACTCCTCACACATGACCTTTTTCCCACACTCTGACCTCCTCACAAACTGACCTTTCCGACACTCTGACTTCCTCACACAGTTTCCTTTCTCACACTTGACCTCCTCCACACAGTTTCCTTTCCACACTCTGACCTCCTCACACACTGTCCTTTCCTACACTCTGACCCCCTCACACAATGTCCTTTCCCACACTCTGACCTCCCTCACACACTGTCCTTTCCCACACTCTAACCTCCTCACACATTTCCTTTCCCACACTATGACCTCCTCACACAAATGTCCTTTCCCACACTCTGACTTCCTCACACACTGGCCCTTTCCCACACTCTGACCTCCTCACACACTGTCCTTTCCCACACTCTGACCTCCTCACACACTTTGTCCTTTCAACACTCTGACCTCCTCGCACACTGACCTTTCCGACACTATGACCTCCTCACACGCTGACCTTTCCCACATTTTGACCTCCTCACACACTCTCCTTTTCAACATTCTGACCTCCTCACACACTGACCTTTCCACACTCTGACCTCCTACACACTTCTTTTCCACCGTCCATTCTGTTTCCTTTTCTTCATAACCCAGACACTGATATCTGTATATTTTTCATTTTTGTTTTGACTGCAGCCAGCTTTGTGGCTGATATCTGTTGTATTGGGAATGGCAGTCCACCATGTTTACAAGAGCACATGTCACCTCTTGTTAGCCGCCCCCATCTCCCCCCATCTTCTCCAATACCCCCCCTCACCCATCCTCTCACACCCCCCTTGCCACTCCACCCCCCCACCCCACTTTATCCCTCTGCCTCTCTTCTCTCTCTTCCCTTTTTTCCTATTTCTCCTTCCGTTCTCTCTCCCCTCTCTCTCTCTCTCTCTCTCTCTCTCTCCTCTCTCTCTCTCTCTCTCTCTCCTCTCTCTCTCTCTCTCTCTCTCTCTCTCTCTCTCTGCCTATTCCCCCACCCCCACTCTCCTCACTCCCTCGAGCCACCCCCTCCCCGTTCTGCTCATCCGAATTCTGCATTGGAGGTGCAAACTGCCTTGTAAGCACACAAAGACATGTATGAATGTCTGCCTGTCATTGGAGGTGCAAATCTGCCCTTTTAAGCACACAAAGACATGTATGAATGTCTGCCAGTCAACCCATCTAGATTTATATTTCACACACACACACACACACACACACACACACACACACACACACACACACACACACACACACACACACACACACACACAGTATGAGTCCATTAAAGCAGTTTATAAAAAAACTGAATCCCAGTCTTAGCGGAGACGTGAGGCATTATACAATACTGAACGTGTCACAAGCTGGGTAAATCTTACCTAATCTAGCGGGACACCGGACCGTGTCATTCATTGGCCTGTCGTCTTTGATGCAGCGTTTTCGGCGAAGACCTTGAATATGACCTGATGGAATGTGGCTTCAGGCCCGAACGGATAGGTCGTTTCTATGGAGTGTGTCGTTTCTATTGAAGCGAGAAAAACAGCTACAACAACAAAGCAACAACCGCAACAAACACCAACAACAACCTGTGACGCTGGCTGGCTGCCAGCTCTGGCTTGCCACAGTCGCTCAATTGGAGACGTTGGAATCCGCATTAACATATTGCGGGTTCGAATTCTGCTCGCGGCCCAACACAAAACAGTGGAAGCAGTTTGTGTATTTGACCGATATGTGATGAATGCAACGCCTGCCTCACTAATGCATAAAAACCACATTATATGACATACATGTGATGAATACATTGTCTGAATGTGATGAAACACATTTTGTCTATTTGACTCACATCTGATTAACACTTTGCCTGTTTGATTCATTATGCGATGAATGTTTTGCCTGTTTGGTACCATGTGATGAACCCATGCCACAACAGGGGGAAAGGCACTGGGGGATGAACAAGGAGAGGGGCATATAGACACAATTTCAGCAAAAACGACTCCCTCTATACAGCAATCAACTTCAGGCTGCAAGGAAACATGTCAAATTTTAGGGTTGATCCCATATGTGGAAAGACGAGAATGATTTGAAAAAGCCAAAGAAAGTACGAACTGTACGACTGGCAGTTCATATCTACGTTTTCACAAGTCTTGTTATCGCAGCGGTTTCTGGAGAAAAGCACAGCACATGTGCGAGTCATAAAAGCAAGTATAGAATTGCTGAGCCGCTAAAACGTACGAACAAACAAATTACAAAACAGAAACCACGCGTTTTCGACCCATTGGGTCTTCTTCTGGCGGAACAAACAGCATTGGAAATAGTGGAAACGAAGGACGAACAGGTCACTTATTTCTTCGATCTTGCTGCAGACTGTGGCGTGGGTGGCAGTCGGCACCAGTAGCACCAGATGACGTCACAGATTTTCACTTTCTGATGACCAAGTATTACTCCAGTGCCCTTTAACCATCTTGAAACGCCCCAGTTTCACCCTTCGTCTTTCATACCCATCCCCCCCCCCTCCCCACCACCCTCTCCCGTCACTCCATTCTCCTACCCTTCCCGCTTCCCCCCCCCCCCCCCCAGTCCTTCTCCACTCTCTCTTCTGTCGGCCTGTCTCATTGCAGTTAACAGCAGCAGTCTGAACCATCCTGGTCCCTGTTAGTTCCACTGTGTCTGACTGCTATTATGCAATATGCAACACCTGCACGCATCCTTTTTAGGTCAAAAGTTCTCCCAGAGTTTTATTTCAGCCAGACGTTTGGTCCCAGTTCTCCCTTTTTTCTTTTCTTTCTTTTTTCCTTTTTTGTTTGTTGAATGGCAGGTGCCTACGAAGTCCGAATATACATGCTCAGCAAACTGGAGAACGCGTGACATGTATGACGGACTATCGGACAAAACATACACGGCCCACTATGGTATTTGATGCGACAAGCTTGTATTTTCTTCTGTTAAAACGCATGCTTCTGATATTAGCCAATTACCACGGAATTTACCATGCGTACATATGTTTGTTTGTTTGTTTGTTTGTTTTCTTAAACACAGATTTGATATTGTTGAAATTGTTTTAGGTTGCCGCTTGAATGCTGCCTCATTCGCTTTTATATATAGTCCCCCCTTGGAGACTATAAGCTTGCTGAAGGCTCATTTTGAGAAGCATTTATTTTATTTTTCCCCATTCAACCACTCAAGCACATACTGTTAGGCAGAATTAACTACCACTGCAGATATGAATGCTTATCTCCCCATATTTCTTCAATCTAAGACATAAGAGCAAGCTTTGTTTATAATTCAATATTTCTTGCAGTCATTGCAACACCAAGCTGCTCTGTAAGTTGCTGGAATGATGCTCGGTACTTATCCTTGGAATTTATTAGTTTGTTGTATATATATATATATATATATATATATATAAATATATTATAATATATATATATATATATATAAATATATATATATAATATATATATATATATATTATATATATAATGCTGAACAATTAAGTAGTGGGGAAAACAAGTGCAGGCTAACAATTCTTCAGTCGTTATATTATATATATATATATATATATAATATATATATATATATAATATATATATATATATATATATATATATATATATATATATATATATATATAAATATATATATATTAGATGCTCCGGCTTCTTGAGACGCATGAGGCAATCAAATCGCTCCACTGTGCACGGTCCTCAGCCAGTTTGCTGGTGTCACTCCATCCTCTGTCAAACGAGTCTATGGTCTCTCCCACTGTCTGTCGCCAGCTCATCCTGGGTCGTCCTCTTGTTCTCTGGCATGCTGGGATCCATTTCATGGCCTGGTTTGCAGGTCTTGATGTGGTAATCTCAAGACATGACCTAGACAAGCGGAGGTGTCCGTCTGCAGATGATGGTTGACACGGAGAGCTGTTTGGACCTCTCTCTCTCCTCTCTCTCCTCTCCTCTCTCTCTCTCTCTCTCTCTCTCCTCTCTCTCCTCCTCCTCTCTCTCTCTCCACACACACACACACACACACACACACCACACACACAACACACAACACACACACACCACACACACACAAGTGCGCGACTAACTTTGTTTACACATGTAAATCAAAAGCAGCTGTTTACACAGTTCATTTAATGTCACTCAGTGGCATCAATAGTTTCCTTTATTAAAGACACCCCCCCCCCCCCCCCCAACCAATCCCAGGCCTCCTTTCCCTCATCGCTTCCTTTCTTTCTTTCTCTCTTTATCGGGTCCCTTCCATCACTCTCCCTTGGATAGTCACCCTCCCCTGCCACAGTTATTTCTCTGTGTGAGGGGATAGTCATCCTCCCCTGCCACAGTTATTTCCTGTGTGGGGGATAGTCACGTCAACCTGCCACAGTTATTTCTCTGTGTGGGGGGATAGTCACCCTCACCTGCCACAGTTATTTCTCTGTGTTAGGGATAGTCATCCTCACCTGCCCCAGTTATTTCTCTGTGTGAGGGGATAGTCATCGTCACCTGCCACAGTTATTTCTCTGTGTGGGGGGATAGTCACCCTCACCTGCCACAGTTATTTCTCTGTGTGAGGGATAGTCATCCTCACCTGCCCCAGTTATTTCTCTGTGTGGGGGATAGTCATCCTCACCTGCCACAGTTATTTCTCTGTGTGGGGGATAGTCATCCACACCTGCCACAGTTATTTCTCTGTGTGGGTTGTGGACGCAGAAACTGAATGTAATCATCAGTTGCCTAGCTGCTGGTTTTTAGCCTCTTTGTTTGTCTTTGACACTGCCCTTAAAACCTGCACCGAGTACACGTTTAAAATCATATATTATTCATGTCTGTACAGGTGCATGCTGTATTGCTTGTCACGAGCAGCAGATAGTTTGCATTGCAAACTGACCATTTGCACGGGCGGAGTTGAGAGTGAACGCGTGCTGCACCGAACGATCCATTGTGCCTGGATGAATGACTGAGTAGTTGAGCCGGGAATTTGCCCGCTCCATGTCCTTCTCTTTGCTGCGTTCAGCAGAGATCGATGACAAAACGGAGGGGAAAAAAAGTGTCTGGTATTCCTGCATGAAAGTTAGAGCCACGTGTGATGTTCTTTTTTTTTCATTTTTTTTTTTAACCTAAATCCTATTACGTCCAGAGCCTGGCAGCATGAACAATTTATCCTTATTTTTCTTACTTTAATCTATAGCAGAATAAGCGTAACAAGCCTCCGAAACTCCCTGAATTACTTTGTGTGTTGGTTTTATCCATGTGTGGCTTACATATTGAATTATAGACAAAATTGTTCTATACTTGTAGCTCGTCATCGTACACTTTTTTTTAAACTGTCTCTCTCTCTCTCTCTCTCATCTCTCTCTCTCTCTCTCTCCTCTTCTTCTCCTCTCTCTCCCCTTTCTCTCTCTCTCTCTCCTCTCTCTCTCACTCTTCTCCTCTCTATCTCTCTCTCTCTCTCTCTCTCTCTCCTCTCTCTCTCTCATCTCTCTCTCTCTCTCTCTCTCTCTCTCTCTCCTCTCTCTCTCTCTCTCTCTGTATACGTTTTTGTGCTAATTTTCCACTTTCATTGACAACATTCAGGATCTTTTCTTACATTGTGTTGAATTTTGCAATTTGGTGGTATTAAAAACTTTTCTTTATCTTATTCGAAATCCAAGCATGCTAGAATAAGAAGAGAGAGAGAGAGAGAGAGAGAGAGAGAGAGAGAGAGAGAGAGAGAGGAGAGAGAGAGAGAGAGAGAGAGAGAGAGAGAAGAGAGAGAGAGAGAGGGGTGGATATTTCCGCAAAGTTATATGTTACCAATCTTTTGTGAGTTTCGATTTTCTTCTTTACAATATGGTTATAATTGGTCTTGTAACGTTGCGTGATTTTTTTTCCGTATTCACTTTCTTCCATGCTGCAAAATAACGATGGGGAAATGTATGTACGAGGGTGATGTATGTACGATGTGGTGATGTATGTACGATTGTGGTGATGTATGTACAAATTTTGAGAAAATTGCATTATTTTGGTTGCTTTCTAGTTCCCAATTGATGTATAAGTTCCTTAAATTTAAAGGGCAGTGTTTTTGTTCGGGCACATCATTTGAATGCAAAGACTAGCACGATTCCAGACTTGCACTACTCAGTAAAACTGGTCCCCCCAAAGCCAGTGAACTGGTTTTGCGATGCAACTATAACGCAAACGAACAAACTTAAAAACTGACGTAAATAAGATAAATAATTTCAGTTGCAGACTATTTTCTAATCAGACAAACACACAGTTTCACACACACACACACACATCACACACACACACACACACAAAACACACACACCACACACACACACACACACACACACACACGCAGCACCCCGCACGCACGCCACCGCACGCACGCCCACGCACGCACGCACGCGCGCGCGCGCGCACAGAGAAAAATAAAAACACAAAACAGACACATAGTTGTCCGTCCCCAGATGGGCTTTTTCATTTTTCTGTGAAGAGGAACGTAAAAAGCAATCGAAATTTAAAATGATCCAATATCCCGCCAAGTATATCCCCGTGCACGCAAAAAAAAAAAAAAACTGAGTCCGCTCATAAACACATATTCCTCTCTCTCTCTCTCCTTTTCCCCTCTCTCTCTCTCTCTCTCTCTCTCTCTCTCTCTCTCTCTCCTCGCTTTTTTTTAAAACAGAATGCGTCTGCATATCAATTCCCCCACAGACAATGGGTGCTTTTTTTTTTTGCTTTTTTTTTTTTTTTTGGGGGGGGGGGGGGGGGGGGGGGGGGGGGGGGTATTTACATACCATCGGATATCATAAGCCCATGGTGAGTTAAAATCACGTACTGACAGCAAGAAAAAATTAAGTGACAAACGCCATTGGGAGCTGTCTCGCGCGACCCAGCTGCATTTGACATGCGTCCAAAATCCTACTGCCAGTGCTAAGAGCAAGCAGTACGTGATCATACTAACCCCCTTCCTCAAACATTCCACTGGCTCCTTTTCAAGCAAGAATGGATAACAACACTGTCATGACTATTCTATCATTTTTTCGGGGCCTTCTGATATTTACACGATTGATTTGCTGTTTAAGTCTGTCTCCTCGCAAGTTCTCAGTCTTCTTTGGACGTTAAATTCTGACGCTTTCAGATTAAGACAGAACTGTTTTGGTCATTTGTCTTTTTCATTCTGTACACCACAGATTTAGAACTCCTTCCAAATCAAAATTTATCGTGTTCCTTACCCTGACTCCTTTAAGAAGGCACGGGAATTAAAAAAAAACAATCCTTAAAGCTGCAAAGTGAGTTGATTTTTTCTGCCCGCCACTCTGCCATTTTCACGTGGGATGTGCTCGCTGCAATGTATGCTAGTGGGGAGAGATGTGAGCTGACTGAACACAGAGTTTTTGGTCAAGGCAGTGTGCTCGCTGCAAAGTATGCTAGTGGGGGGAGAGGTGTGCATGACTGAACACCCAGTGTTGGTCAAAGGCGGTGTGCTCGCTGCTATGTATGCTATGGGGAGAGAGGTGTGCATGACTGAACACAGAGTGCTGGTCAAGGCAATGTGCTCGCTGCTATGTAGCTAAATTTAGAGAGGTGTGCATAATGAACACCGAGTGTGGTCAAAAGGCAATGTGCTCGCGTTATGTATGAAGTGGGGAGAGAGTGGCATAATGGGAACACCGAGTGCTGGTCAAGGCAATGTGCTCGCTGCTATGTATGCTAGTGAGAGAGTGTGCATAATGAACACCGAGTGTTGGTCAAGGCAATGTGCTCGCTGCTATGTATGCTTGGGGGGAGAAGTGTGCATGACTGAACACCGAGTGCTGGTCAAGGAATGTGCTCGCTGCTATGTATGCTAGTGGGAGAGAGGTGGCATAATGAACACAGAGTGCTGGTCAAGGCATGTGCTCGCTGCTATGTAAAGCTAGTGGGGGAGAGTGTGCATAATGAACACAGAGTGTGTTGGACAGTTTTGGCTTGACGACATTCTTGTG
>CM031599.1:82992600-83007600 GCA_018398815.1 Conus ventricosus | reverse complement strand
CCAATCCTCTCCACCATTATTCCTTCTCTTTCTTCCTCTGGCTTTTATTCTTTTAATTAATATTCTTTCTCTTGACATACGTTCTTCCCTCTTGATCTTTATTCTTTCCCTTTATCCCTTCTCTTTCCTTTCTTAACCACCTTGCTGTAAAATCATGGGAAAAGCTGGGTTCACACACACACACACACACACACACACACACACACACACCACACACAACACACACACACACAACAACACACACACACACAACACACGCGCACACACACACACACACACACACACACACACACACACACACCCTTAAACATGCCAACACCCACACACCACATAAACACACCAACACACGCACGAGCATTTAAACATGCTAAAACACGCACTCAACATTTAAATATACCAACCATACGCACGCACATTTAAACATACCAACACACACAGGTACATTTAAACATGCCAACACACACACGCACATTTAACATGAAAAACACAAACACGCACATCATACAACACACGCACGCGCATTTAAACATACCAAGACACACACGCACATTTTAACATGCCAACACACACACGCACATTTAAACATACCAACATACACACGCACATTAAAACATGCCAACGCACACATGCACATTTAAACATGCCAACAAACGCACGTGCATTTAATTTTAAACATGCCAAAACCCCCGCACGCACATTTAAACATACCAACACACACACACGCACATTAAAACATGCCAACACACACACGCACATTTAAACATGCCAACATACGCACGCACTTTAAACATGCCATACACGCACGCACATTTAACATGCCAACACAGCACGCACGTTAAACATGCCAACACACTACGCACATTTAAACATGCCAACACACGCACACACATTTAAACATGCCAACACACGCACGCACACACTCATTTACGCACACACGCATGCACTGTACGCACACAATACATTACAGAAGGCAAGAGCAATGACAAACAGGAATATGATCGCAACTAGGACTGCAATGTGTAAATAAGACAACCTACATGATAATGATAATGATGATGATGAAATTAATGATAACAATGAAAAACATGATAAGATATATAATGATAATAGCAATCATGATAATCATACTCATCATAGTAATATTAATAATAACGATGACAATAATCATACTGATAATGAAAGATGAATAAAGAACTAAAATCACAAACAAGTTATAGTATGATTGTAGTAATACTCTAAAACGTTGCACAGACACTCGCACCCGCACGCACACACACACACACACACACACACACACACACACACACACACACACACACACACAAACACACACACACACACACACACACACAACACACATACACACACACACACACACACACACACACACACACACACACACACACACACACACACACACACACACACCCCACACACACACACACACATCCTTTTCTTTACCTGAAGTCAATCAATTATTAAAGCAAAACCGTCTGTGCCGATTCAGAAAACAATACAAAAATACGTTGCTTGGTGTGGCTGATAAAAATACTAATTTAATTAATATGAACATGTAAACAGCATTCCTCATTTACAAGTGAAAATATATACGAATACAGAAATTTCATTTCATGTTTTATACATCAAAACTTGATGTTAGAGAAACTAAATACACAAACGAAGCAAAATGTATTTATGGAGAACGAAGAATTACCACCAAGAAATCGCTGTTTGACTCATCAAACACTGTCCTTTCCCACAATCTGACCTCCTCACACACTGTTCTTTCCCACACTCTGACCTCCTCACACACTGTTCTTTCCCACACTCTGACCTCCTCACACACTGTCCTTTCCCACACTCTGACCTCCTCACACAATGTCCTTTCCCACACTCTGACCTCCTCACACACTGTCCTTTCCCACACTCTGACCTCCTCACACACTGACCTTTCCCACATTCTGACCTCCTCGCACACTGTCCTTTCCCACACTCTGACCTCCTCACAAACTGTCCTTTCCCACACTCTGACCTCCTCACACACTGACCTTCCCCACACTCTGACTTCCTCACACACTGACGTTTCCCACACTCTGACCTCCTCACACACTGACCTTTCCCACACACTGACCTCCTCACACACTGACCTTTCCCACACCCCTGACCTCCTCACAAACTGACCTTTCCCACACTCTGACTTCCTCACACAGTTTCCTTTCTCACACTCTGACTTCCTCACACACTGTCCTTTCCCACACTATGACCTCCTCACACACTGTTCTTTCCCATACTCTGACCTCTCACACACTGTCCTTTCTCACACTCTGACTCCTCACACACTGTCCTTTTCCACACTATGACCTCCTCACACACTGTTCTTTCCCACACTCTGACCTCTTCACACACTGTCCTTTCCCACACTATGACCTCCTCACACACTGTTCTTTCCCACACTATGACCTCCTCACACACTGTCCTTTCCACACTCTGGCCTCCTCACACACTGACCTTTCCCACACTCTGACTTCCTCACAAACTGACCTTTCCCACACTCTGACCTCCCAACACACTGACCTTTCCCACACTCTGACCTCCTCACACACTGACCTTTCCCACACTCTGACCTCCTCACAAACTGACCTTTCCGACACTCTGACTTCCTCACACAGTTTCCTTTCCCAGACTCTGACCTCCTCACACACTGTCCTTTCCTACACTCTGACCTCCTCACACAATGTCCTTTCCCACACTCTGACCTCATCACACACTGTCTTTCCCACACTCTAACCTCCTCACACATTTTCCTTTCCCACACTATGACCTCCTCACACAATGTCCTTTCCCACACTCTGACTTCCTCACACACTGTCCTTTCCCACACTCTGACCTCCTCACACACTGTCCTTTCCCACACTCTGACCTCCTCACACACTGTCCTTGCCCACACTCTGACCTCCTCACACACTGTCCTTTCCCACACTCTGACCTCCTCACACACTGTCCTTTCCCTCACTCTGACCTCCTCACACACATGTCCTTCAACACTCTGACCTCTTCACACACTGCCTTTCCCACACTATGACCTCCTCACACACTGTTCTTTCCCACACTATGACCTCCTCACACACAGTCCTTTCCCACACTCTGACCTCCTCGCACACTGTCCTTTCCGAAACTATGACCTCCTCACACGCTGACCTTTCCCACATTCTGACCTCCTCACACACTCTCTCTTTTCAACATTCTGACCTCCTCACACACTGTCCTTTCCCACACTCTGACCTCCTCACAAACTGACCTTTCCCACACTCTGACCTCCTCACACACTTTCTTTTCCACCGTCCATTCTGTTTCCTTTTCTTCATAACCCAGACACTGATATCTGTATATTTTTCATTTTGTTTTGACTGCAGCCAGCTTTGTGGCTGATATCTGTTGTATTGGAATGGCAGTCCACCATGTTTACAAAAGCACATGTTACCTCTTGTTAGCCGCCCCCCATCTCCACCCCATCTTCTCCCAATATCCCCCCTCACCACATCCTCTCACTCCACCCTTGCCCCTCCCATCCCCCACCCCCACTTTATCCCTCTGCACTCTCTTCTCTCCTTCCTTTTTTCCTATTTCTCCTTCCGCTCTCTCTCTCTCTCTCTCTCTCTCTCTCTCTTCTCTCTCTTCCTCTCTCTCTCTCTCTCTCCTCTCTCTCTGCCGCTATTCCCCCACCCCCACTCTCCTCACTCCCTCTGAGCCACCCTCTCCCCCGTTCTGCTCATCCGAATTCTGCATTGGAGGTGCAAATCTGCCTTGTAAGCACACAAAGACATGTATGACTGTCTGCCTGTCAACCCATCTAGATTTTATATTTCACACACACACGCACACACACACACACACACACACACACACACACACACACACACACACACACACACACACACACACACACACACACAGTATGAGTCCATTAAAGCAGTTTATAATAAACTGAATCCCAGTCTTAGCGGAGACGTGAGGCATTATACAATACTGAACGTGTCACAAGCTGGTAAATCTTACCTAATCTCGCGGGACAACGGACCGTGTCATTCATTTGGCCTGTCGTCTTTGATGCAGCGTTTTCGGCGAAGACCTTGAATATGACCTGATGGAATGTGGCTTCAGGCCCGAACGGATAGGTCGTTTCTATGGAGTGTGTCGTTTCTATTGAAGCGAGAAAAACAGCTACAACAACAAAGCAACAACAGCAACAATAACAACAACAACCTGTGACGCTGGCTGGCTGCAGCTCTGGCTTGCCACAGTCGCTCAATAGGAGACGTTCGAATCCGCATTAACATATTGCGGGTTCGAATTCTGCTCGCGGCCCAACACAAAACAGTGGAAGCAGTTTGTGTATTTGACCGATATGTGATGAATGCAACGCCTGCCTCACTAATGCATAAAAACCACATTATATGACATACATGTGATGAATACATTGTCTGAATGTGATGAACACATTTTGTCTATTTGACTCATATCTGATTAACACTTTGCCTGTTTGATTCATTATGCGATGAATGTTTTGCCTGTTTGGTACCATGTGATGAACCCAGGCCACAACAGGGGAAAGGCACTGGGGGGGGGGGGGGGGATGTACAAGGAGAGGGCATATAGACACAACAGGGGAAAGGCACTGGGGGGATGAACAAGAGAGGGGCATATAGACACAATTTCAGCAAACACGACTTCCTCTATACAGCAATCAACTTCAGGCTGCAAAGGAAACATGTCAAATTTTAGGGTTGATCCCATATGTGGAAAGACGAGAATGATTTGAAAAAGCCAAAGAAAGTACGAACTGTACGACTGGCAGTTCATATCTACGTTTTCACAAGTCTTGTTATCGCAACCGTTTCTGGAGAAAAGCACAGCACATGTGCGAGTCATAAAAGCAAGTATAGAATTGCTGAGCCGCTAAACGTACGAACAAACAAATTACAAAACAGAAACCACGCGTTTCGACCCATTGGGTCTTCTTCTGGCGGAACAAACAGCATTGGAAATAGTGGAAACGAAGGGCGAACAGGTCACTTATTTCTTCGATCTTGCTGCAGACTGTGGCGTGGGTGGCAGTCGGCACCAGTAGCACCAGATGACGTCACAGATTTTCACTTCTGATGACCAAGTATTACTCCAGTGCCCTTTAACCATCTTGAACGCCCCAGTTTCACCCTTCGTCTTTCATACCCATCCCCCCCCCTCCCCCACCACCCTCTCCCGTCACTCCATTCTCCTACCCTTCCCGCTTTTTCCCCCCAGCCCCTTCTCCACTCTATCTTCTGTCGGCCTGTCTCATTGCAGTGAACAGCAACAGTCTGAACCATCCTGATCCCTGTTAGTTCCACTGTGTCTGACTGCTATTATTGCAATATGCAACTCCTGCACGCATCCTTTTTAGGTCAAAAGTTCTCCCAGAGTTTTATTTCAGCCAGACGTTTGGTCCCAGTTCTCCCTTTTTTTTCTTTCTTTTTTTTTTTTTTTGTTTGTTGAATGGCAGGTCCCTACGAAGTCCGAATACACATGCTCAGCAAACTGGAGAACGCGTGACATGTATGACGGACTATCTGGACAAAACATACACGGCCCACTATAGTATTTGATGCGACAATCTTGTATTTTCTTTGTCAAAAACGCATGCTTCTGAATATTAGCCAACTACCACGGAATTTGCCATGCGTACCTCTGTTTGTTTGTTTGTTTGTTTTTTTTTAACACATATTTTATAATTGTTGAAATTGTTTTAGGTTGCCGCTTGAATGCGGCCTCATTTGCTTTAATATATATATATAGTAATTTCTTGGTGTGGAGAAAACATTACTACACAGCAAAAATGAAACCTGGATCAGGAAAACCAACAGAAACTCAACATTCGACGTAACCATGGATCATATGATGGTGCAGAAACATGTGAACTGGTCGGACTTTTCATGCTGTCCAACATCAAGAAAAAAACTCGGAAAACAAGTCGGACTATACAGAGATGATGGCCTTGCTGCACTGACCAACAATCCAAGAACCATCGAAAACAAGAAGAAAAAAACTATGCAAAATCTTCCAAAACCACAACTTAAAGATTACCATTGAAGCAAACAAAAGGTAGTGAACTACTTAGACATAACACTGGATCTCAACAATCACATATATAAACCATACAAGAAACCCAACGATACACCTCTTTATGTACACACCAAAAGTAACCATCCACCATCTATATTAAAGACCATACCCCATGGCATAAACAAGAGACTATCAAACCTGTCATGCAGTGAGAGAGTGTTCAACAATGCAGCAGTAGAATACCAGGAGGCACTACAAACAAGTGGATACAATTACAAATTACAATACAACCCAGACAACAACACAAATAAAAGCAACAAAAAGAGGAAAAGAAAAATCATATGGTATAACCCCCCATACGATGGGAAACTCAAAACAAACATAGGGAAAAAATTCTTCAAAATCCTAACAACTTCATTTCCAAAAGAACACAAACTGTCCAAAATATTTAACAAAAACACTGTCAAACTATCGTACTCATGTATGCCCAACCTCAAAAAACCTAATTGACGCATCCAACAAAATGAAAATCAACATAACACAGCAAAGAAGGGTGAAGAAAGGAAATCTTGCAATTGCACCAGAAAGGAGCAGTGCCCACTAAACAATAAATGTCTTCACAACAACATTGTATACCAGGCTACTGTGACATCAGAAAATGAAAAAGAAACATACATAGGGATCACTGAAAACCACTTCAAAACCAGATATGCAAACCACAAACAGTCATTTAATAAAGAAAAATATAAAAACCAAACAGAACTGAGCAAATATATCTGGAAACTTAAAGACGCAAAAACAAACTACAATATATCCTGGAAAATCATAAAAAGAGCATCACCATACAGCAATGTTTCAAAAAGGTGCAACCTATGTTTAACTGAAAAATGGTTGATACTATGCAAACCACACTTAGCAACTTTAAAACACCAAAACAGAAATAGTAAACAACTGCAGGCATAAATGGAAATCGTTGTTAGTGAACACACCCAAAACAAAAACCTGAAAGCCCCCCCAAAAACACGTGCAGCCAACCCGCACGTGCAAACAACCGCAAACGGAGCCACACGCTATATAACATCGGCGGTGGGCAGACCGGGGACCATCCTGATGACAGCGCAACACACTTGAAACAAATTTGTAGATGGTTTTAAGATTCCTCTTTTAACTTGTTTTATCTATATCTATCTATCTATATATATCTATCTATCTATCTATATATATATATATATATATATATATATATATATATTATATATATATATATATTTAGATTTAGGTGCTCCGGCTTCTTGAGACGCATGAGGCAATCAAGGCCCCCACTGTGCACAGTCCTCAGCCAGTTTGCTGGTGTCACTCCATCCTCTGTCAACGAGTCTATGGTCTCTCTCCACTGTCTGTCGCCAGCTCATCCTGGGTCGTCCTCTTTTTCTCTGGCATGCTGGGATCCATTTCATGGCCTGGTTTGCAGGTCTTGATGTGGGTAATCTCAAGACATGACCTAGACAGCGGAGGTGCCGTCTGCAGATGATGGTTGACACGGAGAGCTGTTTTGAACTCTCTCTCTCTCTCTCTCTCTCTCTCTCTCTCTCTCTCTCTCTCTCTCTCTCTCTCTCTCTCTCTCTCTCTCACACACACACACACACACACACACACACACACACACACACACACACACACACACACACACACACACACAAGTGCGCGACTAACTTTGTTTACACATGTAAGTCAAAAGCAGCTGTTTTCAGAGTTCATTTTAATGTCACTCAGGTGGCATCAATAGTTTCCTTTATTAAAGACCCCCCCCCCCCCCCCCCACACACACACACACACATATCCCAGGTCTTCTTTCCCTCATCACTCCTTTCTTTCTTCTCTCTTTATCCCGCTCCTTCCACCACTCTCCTTGGATAGTCATCCTCACCTGTCACAGTTATTTCTCTGTGTGAGGGGATAGTCATCCTCACCTGTCACAGTTATTTCTCTCTGTGAGGGGATAGTCATTCACACCTGCCACAGTTATTTCTCTGTGTGAGGGATAGTCACCCTCACCTGTCACAGATATTTCTCTGTGTGAGGGGATAGTCATCCTCACCTGTCACAGTTATTTCTCTGTGTGAGGGATAGTCACCCTCACCTGTCACAGATATTTCTCTGTGTGGGGGATAGTCACCCTCACCTGTCACAGTTATTTCTCTGTGTGAGGGGATAGTCACCCTCACCTGTCACAGTTATTTCTCTGTGTGAGGGGATAGTCATCCTCACCTGCCACAGTTATTTCTCTGTGTGGGGGGATAGTCACCCTCACCTGCCACAGTTATTTCTCTGTGTGGGGGGATAGTCATCCTCACCTGCCCCAGTTATTTCTCTGTGTGAGGGGATAGTCATCCTCACCTGCCCCAGTTATTTCTCTGTGTGAGGGGATAGTCATCCTCACCTGCCCCAGTTATTTCTCTGTGTGAGGGGATAGTCATCGTCACCTGCCACAGTTATTTCTCTGTGTGGGGGGATAGTCATCCACACCTGCCACAGTTATTTCTCTGTGTGGGTGTGACGCAGAAACTGAATGTAATCATCAGTTGCCTAGCTGCTGGTTTTTAGCCTCTTTGTTTTGTCTTTGACACTGCCCTTAAAACCTGCACCGAGTACACGTTTAAAATCATATATTATTCATGTCTGTACAGGTGCATGCTGTATTGCTTGTCACGAACAGCAGATAGTTTGCATTGCAAACTGACCATTTGCACGGGCGGAGTTGAGAGGAACGCGTGCTGCACCGAACGATCCATTGTGCCTGGATGAATGACTGAGTAGTTGAGCCGGGAATTTGCCGCCTTCATGTCCTTCTCTTTGCTGCGTTCAGCAGAGATCGATGACAAAACGGAGGGGAAACAAAAGTGTCTGGTATTCCTGCATGAAAGTTAGAGCCACGTGTGACGTTCTTTTATTTTTTCATTCTTTTTTTTTTAACCTAAATCCTATTACGTCCAGAGCCTGCAGCATGAACAATTTATCCTTATTTTTCTTACTTTAATCTATAGCAGAATAAAGCGTAACAAGCCTCCCGAAACCTCCCTGAGTTTACTTTGTGTGCTGGTTTTATCCCATGTGTGGCTTACATATTGAATTATAGACAAAATTGTTCTATACTTGTAGCTCGTCATCGTACACTTTTTTTTAAACTCTCTCTTTCTCTCTCTCTCTCTCTCTCTCTCTCTCTCTCTCTCTCTCTCTCTCTCTCTCTCTCTCTCTCTCTTTCTCTCTCTCTCTCTCTCTCTCGCTCTCTCTCTCTCTCTCTCTCTCTCTCTTCCTCTCTCTCTCTCTCTCTCTCTCTCTCTCTCTCTGTATACGTTTTTGTGCTAATTTTCCACTTTCAGTATTGACCAACATTCTGGATCTTTTCTTACATTGTGTTGAATTTTGCAATTTGGTGGTATTAAAAACTTTTCTTTATCTTATAAAAATTCGAAATCCAAGCATGCTAGAATAAGATAGATACAGAGAGAGAGAGAGAGAGAGAGAGAGAGAGAGAGAGAGAGAGAGAGAGAGAGAGAGAGAGAGAGAGAGAGAGAGAGAGAGAGAGAGAGAGAGAGAGGAGGGGTGGATATTTTCCGCAAAGTTATATGTTACCAATCTTTTGTGAGTTTCGATTTTCTTCTTTACAATATAGTTATATGTGGTCTTTGTAACGTTGCGTGATTTTTTTTCCGTATTCACTTTCTTTCCATGCTGCAAAATAACGATGTGGTGATGTATGTACTATTTTGAGAAAATTGCAATTTAGTTTGTGTTGCTTTCTACATAGTTCCCAAATTGATGTATAAGTTCCTCTTATTAATGGTCAGTGTTTATGTTCGGGCACATCATTTGAATGCAAAGACTAGCACGATTCCAGACTTGCACTACTCAGTAAAACTGGTCCCCCAATGCCAGTGAACTGGTTTTGCGATGCAACTATAACGCAAACGAACATCTTAAAAATTGACGTAAATAAGATAAATATTGCAGTTGCAGACTATTTTTCTAATCAGACAACACACAGTTTCACACACACACACACACACACACACACACACACACACACACACACACACACACACACACGCGCGCGCGCACGCACGCACGCACGCACGCACGCACGCACGCCGCGCGCGCGCGCGCGCGCACAGAGAAAAATAAAACACAAAACAGACACATATGTTGTCCGTCACAGATGGGCTTTTTCATTTTGTCTGTGAAGAGGAACGTAAATAGCAGATCGAAATTTAAAACGATCCAATATTCTGCCAAGTATATCCCCGTGCACGCTAAAAAAAAAAACTGAGTCCCGCTCATAACACATATTCCTCTCTCTCTCTCTCTCTCTCTCTCTCTCTCTCTCTCTCTCTCTCTCTCTCTTCTCTCTCTCCCCCTTTTTTTAAACAGAGATGCGTCTGCATATCAATTCACCCACAGACAATAGGTAGGTTTTTTTTTTGTGTGTGTTTTTTTTTTTTTTTTTTTTGGGGGGGGGGGGGGTATTTTACATACCATCGGATATCATATGTCATGGTGAGTTACATCACGTACAGACAGCAAGCAAAATTAAGTGATCAAACGCCATTGGAGCTGTCTCGCGCGACCCTGCGTGCATTTGACGTGCGTCCAAAATCCTACTGCCAGTGCTAAGAGCAATCAGTACGTGATCATACTAACCCTCTTCCTCAAACATTCCACTGGCTCCCTTTTCAAGCAAGAATGGATAACAACACTGTCATGACTATTCTATCATTTTCTACGGGTCTTCTAGATATTGACACGATTGATTTGCTGTTTAAGTCTGTCTCCTCGCAAGTTCTCAGTCTTCTTTGGACGTTGAATTCTGACGCTTCAGATTAAGACAGAACTGTTTGGTCATTTGTCTTTTATCATTCTGTACACCACAGATTTAGAACTCTCTTCCAAATGAAATTCATCGTGTTCCTTACCCTGACTCCTTTAAGAAGGCACGGGGAATTAAAAAAAAAATCCTTTCAAGCTGCAAAGTGAGTTGATATTTCTCTGCCCGCCACTCTGCCATTTTCACGTGGGATGTGCTCGCTGCAATGTATGCTAGTGGGGAGAGAGGTGTGCATAATGAACACCGAGTGTTGGTCAAGGCAGTGTGCTCGCTGCTATGTATGCTAGTGAGAGAGGTGTGCATAATGAACACCGAGTGTTGGTCAAGGCAGTGTGCTCGCTGCTATGTATGCTAGTGGGGAGAGATGTGAGCATGACTGAACACAGAGTGTTGGTCTGGACAGTTGCTTGACGGAACACTTGTTGCGAATAGGCACAGCCTTTTCATACTTGTTCTCCTCTTGTGCGTGGATGTTTGAGGAAGTCCGTCACACGGCAACTTGGCCGCTAGGCGCCTGATCTTGTTAGGGGTACAGGTTCAAAACCAGGCAGCAGCAAGACAAAAGAGGCAACAGCTGAACGTCATCCAGGAGTCATGACCTGGCGGCAGCACGTATCCGATTACAGGGCAAGGAGTTCAGGCTGAAACACGTGTATGAGGGGGAGGGGGGAGGGAACGAGTAAGGAGCGGTTGCTTTTTTTTAAAGACCTTTCACTGTCTAACTCTCCCTGACGTTTCTTTCTACTCCGTGCAAAGCGCAAGTAAGTTCATTAGCTACAAAAAAAAACGTTTCTTAATTTATCGTCTGTGTCACTCCACTGTCGTAACTCCCTCGCTGCTCATTCCGGCTCCCCTTTCACAGTCAGACCCCTGCTTGTTCCCCTGCAGCCCCGGCACCGGCAGTCCCTATAGAGAGTCGACATCACGTCGTCATGCAGCAACCCACCGGATGAGACCCTTACGATGACGCTCCCTAGTGTTGTTTTTTCGGATAAAAAATACGGACACCACACAGTAAGCCTCCCACTGGTGACAAGAATTGCTGAGTCTCGAATCTAGAGTGAGAGAGCCGGTGTCCTCCTCCAAAGGGCGCTATCACGTCTGTCCAACGACAGTCGTCATGGACTTGCCAGTACAGATTACCTCGAAACGAATTCACCACAAAGACATACCGTGGCGAGCAGTTTGAACAAACTGAGGTCATTCGAGAGCAGGGCATGAAAGGCGGGACTTTTTTATGCTGATCGATTAGAATAATGAGGACGATGGAGTTCAGTTCGGACTTGACACTGCATGACAGGGCTGTACTCTATGTTCATTTTCATAATATCTCCCAGTGCAGACCAGGCCTGAGATATACAGACGCATGCAGTGTTGGGCAGGAACTTTGAGCAGCACTCTCAGAGACGCCTCCATGATGTGGAAGAAACTGGGCTGTGTGGTTGTGGTGTCCCCAGTTGACCCCATAGCACACTGAGCTTTGGGAAGAAGCTGGAAGCTGAAAGATCCCATACATATGAATGGCTCTGACCGGAATCAAACCCTCGACTTCCAAGCCAGGAAGCTGCGACGTTTGCCACTGTGCCACGTCTGCCGATAAGATGCTATGTCGGATTGTTTACGATGACTTCAGTCATAATAACGACAAGTGCATTACAGGTACACGCACTCGTCGTTATTGTGATCAAAGTCATCACGAACACGCCATATACAATCAGGCATCATATACATCGTGACATTTAAAGGAAGCAAATTATTCCGCTGTACTTTTTATATCCGTATCCTTCCTATGCGATATCAATGCAGCAACAGCTGGTCTTTCTTAGGTGACAGTTTCTTAAATCAGAAAAGTAAGGCGTCCTGCACCCCTTGGTTGCCAGTTTGTTGAGTGTTATTGTTGTTTATTTTTCTCATCTTCGGCTCCAAACCAGTGACATTGTACCATGCCACTCATTTGATAGAATACATATCGGCTTGACGATACACAGCCATAGACGTCTACCTCGCCCTGTGACTCCCTGAGTACTGCCGTCCACTGGGAGACTGAAATCAGGTTGCTATGAGAAAACCCACCGAAGGAGATCCTGCACTGCTACCAAGTCATTTTGGTGATGTTCTTCAAGGCGTATAAGCTTATTGTGATCCAAAGTACGCAGAAAAAAACACTATCCATGCTACCCCCCTCCTCCCCCCCCACACACACACCGTATCCCCCCCCCCCCCTCCCTTTCTCTCCGTCCTTTGTTGACGTCAATAGTTGCTTAGCCACGTATCCAGCGTGACTGGGAATTCCACGACGGTGGTGCTCTCAAAAGTTGGCTCGTTTCCTCGTACGAGGCGAGTAATGATCACTCCCCCCAATTTCTCTGCCAGCGGGCTGGTTGCAGACTCAACACACACGTACCGGCCATAGAGCTGTGTTCACGAAAAGTAGGTTGATTGTGCTAGTAGGTGCCTTGGTCTACACCATTCAACAGCGGACATCAAGATCGTTCAATTCCTGCGCATGGCACTTAATGCGTATGACAAGACTGAGATGAAGCAGACGACAACAATTAAATTGGCTGGGGGATCATGCATTATCATAGCAGTTCGCAAGAACTGCGTTTCGCTTTATTTGTAATGCATTTCACATTTTACAGCAGAACTGTCCTCACTGCTCTGTGATGTATAGCAAACACTTTGCGACATATGTTTATACACAGAAAAGACAAACGCAAACGCCCTATACAGACTGCCATTCCTATGAAAAGAAAGTGGTTACTGAAAACGTGTGGGAACATTCTATAACTCACTTTGCATGATTCTGCTGCTCAGTTGTTTTTGTTTCCATGTCTTTTAACGGAAAATCAGACCCCATGGTGTCCGTTTGTGTCACATTTTATGGACATGTACATGCGACCATCATCCTTACCCATATATCCTTTCCCTTTAACACACGCTTGATTTAAAAGGCATTTTTCTCTTTTGGCCTTTTGTGTGTGTTTGTTTGGTTATTCAGCAAGTCATATTCGCACGTGCATGTGTGTGTGTGTGTGTGTGTGTGTGTGTGTATGTGTATGTGTGTGTGTGTGTGTGTGTGTGTGTGTGTGTGTGATGTCATCATATTGATTTCATGGCCGTAGCGTTTTGGCAGAATTTTTTAATTTTTTTTTTAAATTATCTTTTTTAGATCAAAATTTTCAATTGTTTCCTACCAAGAGGAAGAGCAGCTGACGGGAATCTTTTTTTTTGTCTTTACTTTGTATTGTTAATTTCTATTATCAATGGACATAAGTTACGCATGCATTAACATGAGCTCTCTCCTCTCTCTCTCTCTCTCTCTCTCTCTTCTCTCTCTCTCTCTCTCTCTCTCTCTCTCTCTCTCTCTCTCTCTCTCTCTCTCTCTCTCTGTGCGGATCGTCGTCGGCGTGTCTTGACTGTCTTCTTTTCTGTTCACTTCTGAATTTCTGTCGGTGGAGGTCTTCATTCTTCAGTACGGCGTTCTCTTTAGTAACAAGTTGAACCCGTAGTAGTGTGGTGTCGTGTCTTGGAAAATCGAGTTCTTTGTTTTTGCATCAAAGGCAAGGGCTGTTCTGTGCTGTGGCTGCGCTCGCGCCAGTATCATGTGCGTTGGTTTCCTTCCGGTTCGTGGCTGCCGTTTTGCTCACTTCCACTTTCCATTCGCCTGCTGTTCCAGGCTGTAGCTGTTCACTGTGATTCTCCGTGGCGACGTTTCATTTTCCTTAAAGGTTTTGGCAGAATTACTGTTGCGATAAAAGGTCGCTTTTCTGACTCTTTTGTGTACTTTGTCACAACTGTATGTCAGTTCCGTAAAAAAAAAGGGTTTAACAGGTTTTGAAGACAACACTTTGCTCGACGCGGTTTATCTCACCCCAGAACAGTTATGCTAAAGAAACTTTGAAACTAAAGAAGTATTAGTTGTTATGACGATCATGAACAGACTCTCATCGATCTGAAAAACAAACTGATTGTGATGATCTGAAAAACAAACTGATTGTGATGTCATTAATGGGTGA
>CM031599.1:82975100-82985100 GCA_018398815.1 Conus ventricosus | reverse complement strand
GTTTTCGGGCCAGAACACTTGGTGAACGTTCTTTTACTTTTCAGGCTCCTTCCTGCTGAACAATCTCCCTTCTGCACTCCGAAACTCAAACAGTCTTTCTTCTTTCAAGTCCTCCCTCAAAACAACTCTCTTCAAAACATAATTTTTCTGCTCCTTCGCTGGTGTGTGGTGTGTGCGTGTGTGTGTGTGTGTGTGTGTGTGTGTGTGTGTGTGTGTGTTTGTGTGTGTGTGTGTGTGTGTGTGTGTGTGTGTGTGTGTGTGTGTGTGTGTGTGTGTGTGTGTGTGTGTGGTGTGTGTGTGTGTGTGTGTGTGTGTGTGTGTGTGTGTTAGGGCTTATTGCTGTAAGCGCTTAGGGCTTTTGTTTAAGATTAAGCGCACTAAATGTTCCTTATTATTATTATTATTAAATATACATAGATAATTGAACTTTGTTTTGTCGTTTACAATTACAATCCTTAGTTATATTTGCAAAATGAAAGTTGTAGTCTTCTGGTGATATTTCTTTTGCTGGATTTTATACTCTTGAATTACTGCTAGTTAAGAGATTGATACCTTTCCAAATTAAGTTTGAATCTTGAAAAGACAAAACTAAAATTTGAAAATATTGTTTCTTTGCTTTTTTCTTCTATGATTTTACTTTTTACTGAATGACTCTGTATCCTTCGACTTGAATATATGATCTCTTTTGTATTTTTCGTTGTCTAAGTCCTTTGTTAATCATGGGGTTTAATGACATGTTTCAGTCCTTTTCTTACAAAGGATGCGTGTTTATTATATACTGAACTGAATATACTTATCCAAGTTTACAGCATCGTCAGGGTTCATAATTTGATAATGTAGTCTAATTCAGAGTGAAGTGAATCATTAAGGAAGGCATTTTTTTTTCAATATCTGAAGTGTCTATAAAAGGCTTCCATATCTCCAGACTTAGGAATGTTGACACTTTTCTTCATCCATCCTGGACAAAACTGTAGAATTGTCACTATAGACTGTTTGTACAAAACACATTTTTTACTATGCTATCTTTTTGTGTTGACGTAAATGGGATCGATAAGAGTTTCCGTCTGTTCTGTGATTCGACTAAGACAATCGATTTATTTATCCCAACCCATACATTGCGTAAGTACGATTCCAATTTGTCCCAGGCACAGTTAAGTCTATGTTAAAGACGCCCCCCCCCCCAAAAAAAAAAAAAAAAAAAAAAAGAAAAGAAAAGAAGATAATAATAAAAAAAAAATAAATAAAAAAAATTAAATAAATAGAATAATAATAATATTTCCTTTCATTCCTGCATTCATCATCGAATTAAACCCATCGTACTAGTCAGTAGTGTCTGGGGGGTTTTTCTGTAAGGAATCCTACCATTATGGCTTGCATTGTTTAAAAACTTAGTTCAGTCCAGACAGATTCCACGTTGTGTTTTCAAGATGCGCTTTTCTTTTGAAGGTTAATGATTTAGCAAGGGTTAAAGAAGTAAATCTGTTTTTTCTAGGTGCCTTGGATCTAATCGTATTGTTCATAGTCTGGCATGCACTTTATCAGAATCTGGAATCATATTGGTTAACCAAGACTTGCTGTGCAAAACATACAAGTTATTCCCATTGTTGTGAAATATTGCAGTGATCTCATCTGTCTATTTCTGGCACTGTCTATATTCAAATAATCGTGTGTGTGTGTGTGTGTGTGTGGTGTGTGTGTGTGTGTGTGGGTGTGTGTGTGTGTGTGTGGTGCGTGCGTGCGGTGCGTGCGTGCGTGCGTGCGTGCGTGCGTGCGTGCGTTGGTGCGTGTGTGTGTGTGTGTGTGTGTGTGTGTGTGTGTGTGGTGTGTGTGTGTGGGTTGTGGGGTGTGTGTGTGTGTGTGTGTGTGTTTGTCGTCTGTGTCTGTTGTCTGTCTGTCTGTCTGTCTGTCTCTCTCTGTCTGTCTCTCTCTCTCTCTCTTCTCTCACTCTCATTTCTCTCTCTCTCTCTCTCTCTCTCTCTCTCTCTCTCTCTCTCTCTCTCTCTCTCTTTGCATGAGTCATATAGTAGTGAACAGAAAATGCAACAGCGAAAGACTGACGACCTTGAGGGCAGATCCAAAAGGAATAATCTAATATTTTATGGAATAGACAGAGAGCAAAACGAATCCAATGAACAATGTGCAACCAAATTACATGACGTCATTGCTAATAAGTGGATATAAGCGGTGACATCCAATTTGACAGGGTCCATCGTTTGAAAAAACAAACCAGATTCCCGATGATCGCAAGATGCACTTTTTATAAAGAAAAAGTACAAATTCTCAGTGTGAAAAAAAAATTGCAGGGTACCGAATTTTTGTAGGGAAGACTTCTCCTTCCGGTGGGGGAGATAAGACGCAAACTGTCTCCCCACCTGAAAAAAGCCAGAAATGATGGGAAGAGGGCCACGATGGTGTTTTGACCACCTACTCATTGATGGTCAGAAGTACTTCCTTGGGGGGGACAGTTTGCGTGAATCCAGATAGGATTCTGGCCGGCCTTTTCTGGACTTAATTTCCCATTGATAGGAAACGGAGGTAACAAATGAAACCCAACACCGTCTGTACGCTTTCCGTTCGTTCATGTCAGTGACCACGCTTGAAACTCTGCGATTTTTAATAGGTCAGCAAGGCCGTGCCGTGTCGTGCAGCGTGATGTGAGCACGTGCAACCACACCGAGCGCAAAACCAAACGTTTTTTCTTTTTTGTTGTGGAACGAAAACGGATTGTTATCAAAATATTTGACTCTGGGTTCATTTCTTATGTTTGTCAGTTCGATTTGTTTGTTTAGTTGAGACGTTCATTGAGGACTGTCGTTGGACTTATTTACCGGGTACAGACTATTTTGAAAACCTGCCGTTAAATTTACTAAACATGGTAGACGATCGGAGGACTTGTTTGTTTAGTAAGGAATGATCTTTTCCCGTACGTTAAAAGTATTGATATGGATCATGTTTAAATTGTTGCATGTTTTTGATCATAAGAGGTTATTTGGATTAGGTAAAGATATTCGTATGTGTGTACATATATCCCACCAGAAGGATCTCCATTTTAAAATTATTTTGATATTGACAATGGAATTAGTATGCTTGAAGAATGTTTAACCCGATTTTTTTTGTTGCAAAATTTGTGTGTTTTGTTATTTTAAATGGAGATTTAAATAGCAAAAACAGCTGATGTCTCTCAAGATTTATTGTACAAAATACGTTTGTTTCCACAGTTCAGTAATTTGTCCTTTAATATGGTTCGACATTCAAATGACTGTACTTTGAAAGGCTATGGTAAATTATTATTGAACATGTGCACTGCGTTGATTTGAGTATTTTAAATGGCTGTGCAAAGGCGACTAGAAGGTTGCTACACATTTTATCTGATCTGGAAAAGCAGTGTCACAGACTATTTCGTCTCTCACGTGAACTTTTTATGATTTTGTTTGATTCTTGTGAATTATCTATAGCTGAACCGTATTGATTCCGACCATTTACCAGTGACAGCATTGCGTTTTTCTTGCCAAGGAATGTTCACTTGATATGTGATGCAAAAAGAGAATTTTGTCATACACAAACTTGTATGGGACGAGGGGGTGGCAGCTACTTAAACCAGTATTTGTGCAGTGAAGAAACGCACACAAAATTGATCTTGAAATTTTGACTTTGATTGATGTTAACGTAAATAATGCTTTTAAAAAGTTTTTAATGATTGTATAAGAGAAAGTGCGGGACCCATGAAAACTGTATATCATTAATAAAAATGGAAGTTCATGTAAATGGTTTGATAAGAATGTAAACTTTGTAAAAAAAACACTAGAAGATTGTTACAGATATTTCGTCGCTCAGTAAAATTAAAAAAGAAAACAGAAACAATAATCGAAATGAGAATGAAATGTAATTGCCAGAGGGTGAATAAAAAAAATTTACTAAAGCGGAAGAGGAAACAATTCAACAAGTTCACTAGATAAACTGGTAATGGACAGTGGGAAACCAAAAGAATTTGGGACGTTGGTCATAACGCGTCCTTCAAAAGAAAACAGCTAGAATAATATATCAGTCGACTCCTGGTTTCAACACTTTAAAGCTTGCTGGGAGGATCGACAACACAGTAAATGAGTATTCAGCTAAAGTTAAAAGTTGAAGGCTATATGAATCGCCCGATCTTAGAGATGAAATATTGCTAGCACTTAGAAAACTAAAAAACATAAAGCAGCTGGCCCCGTTTGGAAATTATTCCCGAGCTTTTTAAGGAATTCGAATGATCAAGTTGTACACTTCCTTCTGAAATTTTTTTAATAAGCTATTTGATAATGGTTGTTTCCTGGAACTGGTTTGAATCTGCTATTCAACCTATTTTTAAGAAGGGTGATATCAATGATCTAACAATTATAGGGGAATTTCCTTGAGCGATGTTAGTAGTAAATTATTTGGTATAGTGATAAAAAATAGACTGCAAGAATGGGTGGATGAACCCCAATCTCACAGGTGATTATCAAGCTGGGTTTAAGAGAGGATACTCTACAGTCGACCATATGTTTTCTTTACTAGCTCTCGTACAGAAACAGTTTTGTTATAATCGAAAATTGTATGTTGCATTTATTGATTTCAAAAGCTTTGACTCGATAAATCGAAATATTCTTTGGCCAATTCTCTTTAAAATGGCATTAAAGGTAAATTATTCAGATGCATTAAAAGCATGTACAATGATGTCAAAGCCAGAGTTCGATGTGGTTCTATGTTAACTGTTTACATTGCCTGCACATCAGGATTTAAGGCAGGGAGTGCTTGCAGCCCTGTTTTGTTTTCTTTTTCATTAACGAAATGGCGGTTGAAGTAATTAATAAGGAAGACATGGCGCTCGATTTTACTAGAGCATTCGAATTATTTATTCTGTTGTTGGCTGACGATGTCGTTTTGATGGCGAGACAGTTACAGGTCTGCAAACACAACTGAACAGCTTACAACATGCCGCTGCATCTCTTCAACTTAAAGTTAATATGACTAAAAGCAATATTATAGTTTTCGGAAGGGTGGATATTTGAGTGTGGAGAAAATGGTTGTATAACGGTGAAAGAATGCCTGTGGTTAATGCGTATAAATATTTAGGAATTTTTTTCTCTACGCGCTTTAGTTTTTATGCTGCATGCAAAGACCTTGCAAGCAGAGTAAGAATGCTTTGATTTATGTTCTGAAAAGGTTATATATGTTAGATAACAACTCTTTTAATATATTTTGAATTGTTTGATTCTCAGTTTCAGGGCCCGTTGTGCAGTATGGCTCTGAATTATGGGGCCTAGACAATGCTGTTGTCCATTGTGAATAGTCCATTTATTTGCGTTGAAGAAATTTTTTGGAGTAGACAGGCGAAAAAACCAATGACCTTGTTTTTTGGTGAAACCCAAACGCTAATTTCCAAATATATAAAATTTTGCTGTTTGTGTATTCGTATGGCTTAAGCTGATACAAATGGAGAATCACAGGATTCCACGCAAAGTTTGATATGTTATTTGACCTTGATACAAAGGCAAGAAAAAATTGGGTAACAAATGTGCGTTATTTTTTGTTTTAAATATGGATTTGGATTTGTTTGGGCAAGTCAAGGCGTTGGAATGTTCATGATTTTATATGTTGTTTCAAGCAAAGGATGATTGTGTAGGTGGCAAACTTGGTCCCATCATATTCAAACTAGTGATAGATTCAGTTTGTATAGAGCTTTTTGCAGTGACCACAGTTTAAACCTTACTTACATTTAGTATTGTTTGGACTTTAAATTTATTTCGACTAGATTTAGGCTCGGGGTTTCTGAGCTGGCTTTACATCGCTTCCGATACAAAACGTCTATGTTCAACGATTTAATTTGCCCCTTTTTGTACTGAAGGCGAAGAAAGGAGGTGCATTTTGTTTTCCCGTTGCCCAGCTCTTAAAAATATTACGAGAAACTTTAATTAAGCCTAATACTATAGGGCATCCTTCACTGTTTAAACTGAGTTTGCTAATGTCATCGCCAAACCTGAAGATGTGCGTAGTCTTTCTTTGTTTTTGTATAAGGATTTAAAATGAGAGATGTTGTGACTTCTTGAAAGGGACATGAATACATTTATATCTCGTTTTAATTGTATTTTGAATCTGTTGTATATCTTTATCAGTTTCATGTTCACATTCCCCTTCATGATGGGCTGAGGCCTATTGAATAAAATATCTTGAGTCTTGAGTCTTGAGTCTCTCTCTCTCTCTCTCTCTCTCTCTCTCTCTCTCTCTCTCTCTTCTCTCTCTCTTCTCTCTCTTTGCATGGTCATTTAGTAGTGAACAGAATGCAACAGCGAGAATCCCAGTCAAATAGAGACACACACACACACAAAAAAAACCTGTTACTGTATAATTACGATGCCATGTTAGAAAACAATGCGGTTCGCAGTTGCAACTCTAAAAGGTTATGTCTTTCCCCCGTCTGTTGGGTTTTTGGTCTCTCAGCCAAATCACACAAACATCTATCCCACTGATTTATCAGCCAAATCACACACCATCTATCACACTGATATATCAGCCAAATCACACACCATCTATCACACTGTTTTATCAGCCCAAATCACACACCATCTATCCCACTGATTTATCAGCCACATCACACACCATCTATCCACTGTAATCAGCCAATCCACACACCATCTATCCACTGATATATCAGCCCACATCACAACCATCTATCCCCCTGATATATCAGCCAATCACACACATCTATCCCACTGATTTATCAGCCACATCACACACCATCTATCCCATGATATATCAGCCAAATCACATCTATCACACTGATTTTTCAGCCAAAAACACACACCATCTATCCACTGATTTATCAGCCCAAAACTACACCATCTATCACTGATTTATCAACCAAATCACACACCATCTATCCCCCTGATTTAAACAGCCAAATCACACACCATCTTATCACACTGATTATCAGCCAAATCACACACCCTCTATCACACTGATTTATCAGCCAAACCTTACACCCCCTTCACATCATTTATCAGCCAAACCACACCAAATTTTCACACTGATTTATCAGCCAACCTTACACATCTGTCCCAAATGACTTGAACAACACTTATGTGGTGGACACAGACGAATTTGGCATGAAGATAAATTATTTTGGCGAGGGTCTGTAGCGCGGATCTGCCCCGCCAGCGGATCTAGGATCCGTAGTAGCATGGTGGAGATTGCGCTCTCCCAAAAGCCCTTGTGGACAGGAAACAACCCAGCTCCTTTCTCCCCTGCAAAAACTTTTTTTCAACCGTCACCTTGTTTCCCTGTCCAAGAAGAAATGGATTTCAAATTCAAAGAAGTCGAATAGCCAGCTTAATGTTTACATTTTGTATTTGTTCGTCATTTTGTCTCTGTTGTTTTATATTTCTATTTTATCTTTAAGTCACGTGGATTCGCAGAATTACTTTTCTGTAAACTGTCTTCGCAATTGGTGGCAAACAGCAGCGGGTTACATCTGATGCCAAACTGATAGGATAATTTGTGATGCACCTAATGCACTTAGTCTAAATCAGCTCTCGCGGTCTCTGTTGTCTGTCTGTCTCTCTCTCTGTTTATGTGTGTGTGTGTGTGTGTGTGTGTGTGTGTGTGTGTGTGGTGTGGTGTGCGTGTGGTCGCGCGCGTGCGTTGTGTGTGTGTGTGTGTGTGTGTGTGTGTGTGTGTGTGTGTGTGTGTGTGTGTGGTGTGTGTGGTGCAGTTTAATGTTGTGTATTTTCCTAACCTACAAAATTCTTTTACCGACCACATCAAAACCCGGAAAGTGGATTTCTTTCATGAAGTAACTCTCATAGACCAGTTTGATTTCCAAGAGATCACAGTATCTTTTAACTGTCTGTCGATAAGTTATAATCTTCACTTTTCAATCGTTGATTGATAACACAAGAACCAACATTTCACAGGCAGATTTTCCGAATACTTTTGTTTTTTTAATGAAACATCATGGAACATTGTAGTTTCATTTGAATGAAGGGTTTTACTACATGGCGTTTATCACCTTGTATTCTTAAAACGCATGTAAAAGTCGGATAAACCAGCTTGGGATATGTGGTGGGTGCCGAGCGCGCTCGCCGCGCTAGCGCGACCGCCTTGTTGTGTGGTGTGTGTGTGTGTGTGTGTGTGTGTGTGTGTGTGTGTGTGTGTGTGTGTGTGTGTGTGTGTGTGTGTGTGTGTGTGTGTGTGTGTGTGTGTGTGCGTGGTGCGAGTGGTGTTGTGTGTGTGTGTGTGTGTGTGTGTGTGTGTGTGTGGTGTGTGTGTGTGTGTGTGTGTGTGCATTGTTGTGTGCGCGCGCGCGCGTGCGTGCATAATGTACGTGCGTGCGTGCGTGCGTGCGTGTGTGTGTGTGGTGTGTGTGTGTGTGTGTGTGGTGTGTGTGTGTGTGTGTGTGTGTGTGTGTGTGTGTGTGTGTGTGTGTGTGTGTGTGTGTGTGTGTGTGTGTATGTCTCTGTCTGCGCGCGGGCACGCGTTCGTGTGTGTGTGTGTGTGTGTGTGTGTGTGTGTGTGTGTGTGTGTGTGTGTGTGTGTGTGTGAGTGTGAGTGTGTGTGTGTGTGTTAGTGTGTGTGTCTGTGTGTGTGAGTGCGCGCGCGCGCGCGTGTGCGCGCGTGCGCGTGCGCGGCATGTGCGTGCTTGTATGTGTGTGTGTGCGCGCGCGCGCCGCGCGTGTGGTGTGTGTGTGTGTGTGTGTGTGTGTGTGTGTGTGTGTGTGTGTAAGAGAACGGGAAATGACTGAATCTAGCGCCAACTAGCAGCTCTTCTGTTGCATCTACCCAAGTAGCAGCACGGTGACTAAATGAAAGTGGCTCGAGTTTGGTCTGTAACCAAGGATATGTTCTAAATAGATAGTGTGATAACAATGACGATGTGGATGGCGAACACGGGAGTACACGACTTAAAGAGAACGGGCCTGAGCTCTGAACTCCGAGAAACAGACGTTCGCTTTCTTCCATTGTCTTTAGCCCTTCCCATCTCCTTTTCCCATCTATTGTAGTAGACCTTCCTTCTCTGTCCCCCTTGGTATCGCTTTTATTTTGCTCTGTCCATACAATTTGTTTCTTTGTCCCTTTTTTGGTCCAAACGGCAATTTCATGAAGATTGATGGTCGCTCGTGCGTGGGCATCCTTTTATGTAAACGCCCTCACGTCAAGCGAAGCTTCGTTTCCCATTCCTTCCGAGACTCATGGAAAAAGGGGGTGAGGGTGGGAGGGAGGCGTATATTCCAGGCATGCTATGATATAAGGAAACAAGCACACACTGTTATTGTTTCATAGGATCAGCGGATAGTATACAAGAAGGTGTAAGTGAAAAGGAAACAAGCACACACTGTTATTGTTTCATAGGATCAGCGGATAAGTATACAAGAAGGTGTAAGTGAAAAGGAAAACAAACACACACTGTTATTGTTTCATAGGATCAGCGGATAAGTATACAAGAAGGTGTAAGTGAAAAGGAAACAAACACACACTGTTATTGTTTTCATAGGATCAGCGGATAAGTATACAAGAAGGTGTAAGTGAAAAGGAAACAAACACACATGTTATTGTTTCATAGGATCAGCGGATAAGTATAACAAGAAGGTGTAAGTGAAAAGGAAACAAACACACACTGTTATTGTTTCATAGGATCAGCGGATAAGTATACAAGAGGTGTAAGTGAAAAGGAAACAAACACACACTGTTATTGTTTCATAGGATCAGCGGATAAGTATACAAGAAGGTGTAAGTGAAATGCAGCAAAATGGATGTCACTATAAATTTTCCGTTGCTGTTTTCTTTCTCCTTCTTTTGTCTTTTTACATCTATATTTTGCTCGATTTAAACATCTAAAATCCGTTTGTGGTTTGTGGACCCAGCTCCCTCGGTCTCTCTTGTCTGATCTGCACTGGAGTGGACGTGTGATGGGAAGTGACAATATGACCGGGCCCTGTTACAATCTTCTGTAAATAACGGGACGCATCCATCAGATAGTATTGCT
>CM031599.1:82965100-82970100 GCA_018398815.1 Conus ventricosus | reverse complement strand
TCTTTATAGTTTGCTATCCTCAGACGATAAAATATCTCCTTCGGCTAAGTATGTTGCAGAGGCATTTGATTTCAAAAGAAAGAAGTGTTCGGTAACAACTACAAATGTTTGAGGTGGGTTTTTGTAAGTACCTTACGCAGCTTGATGACCTTATTCAAAAACGTTTTTGTTCTCTTCACCACTCAAAATAATAGTGACATGGACGTTCATGCTTCAAGTGGTCGAACGGAAATGATTTACTTCGGTGAACATGTGTGCCTGTGTGAATAGTTATGTTGTTAACAAACTACAAAGTCATCTTAAATGTCATTTTGAGCGATGAAAAGTACATACTTTTCTTTTTCTGCTACATGGTTTCGAGTCCTAGCATTCATAATTACGTAATTAGTTACATTTTTTTGGTTTGTTTCTTGGCACTACATTTTTTCGGCGCTGCAAACATTGATGTACACCCCCTTGACATAAAGGCTATATGTTGGCCGTTGTCAATAAAATCGTATCTGAAACGTCTCTCTCTCTCTCTCTCTCTCTCTCTCTCTCTCTCTCTCTCTCTCGTTGCAAGATATCCACCCTTTTTTTAAAAAAAAAAGAAGGAACTTTTAGTTCTAATGAAGCAGCAACTATGCACAGAGAGAGAGAGAGAGAGAGAGAGAGAGAGAGAGAGAGAGAGAGAGAGAAAAGACAGACAGACAGACAGACAGACAGACAGACAGAAACAGTTACACAGGATACTCTTGTTTATCAACAAAGCCTACAGACAGAATGAGACAGAGAGAGACAGAGGGACAGAAAAAATACATGATACTGTTGTTTATCAATAGAAGAAAGCCTTTAGCTACTATTGCTATCATTTGTTTTAAGTGTTGCTAAATTTTGCTTGATTTGCTCATTTCTCAACGTACGTTTCTCATGTGCTTGGACCCAGCAGCTGCGCGTGCAATTACGGGTAGAATTCCAGACAGAATTTTGCATGAACATTCTGACCAACCAACGAAGATATGCGCGCACAACTGGGCCTTTTGGCGTTCCATTGTAGCAGAATGACCCTAAACGTTTTTCCTCGGCATTTCAGAAGTTGGCGTCTAAAGACCTCAGTAGGGGCGACTTCTAAACACTCACCCATCATGCGATCCCCTAACACTTAACGAAGGCCCATCCAAGCACAATCGAGTTAGTTTTATATCAGACAGACAGACAGTTAGACAGAGAGAGAGAGAGAGAGGAGAGAGAGAGAGAGAGAGAGAGAGAGAGAGAAAGAGAGAGAGAGAGAGAGAGAGAGGAGAGAGAGAGAGAGAGAGAGAGGTAGGGAGAGAGACAGAGACAGAGACAGAGAGCAATATCATTCTGTCCCGTTTGATCCGCTGCATTATACATTTCTGGTACTATTGCTTAAATTTTCTTACCAATACTGTAAGTGTCTGTGTCTCCTGTGAGAGTTAGAGAGAGAGAGAGAGAGAGAGAGAGAGAGAGAGAAAGAGAGAGAGAGAGAGAGAGAGACAGATAGACAGACAGACAGAGAGCGAGAGAGAGAGAGAGAGAGACAGAGATAGAGATATATATATAGAGAGAGAGAGAGAGAGAGAAGAGAGAGAGAGAGAGAGAGAGAGAGAGAGAGAGAGAGAGAGAGAGAGAGAGAGAGAGAGAGAGAGAGAGAGAGAGAGAGAGAGAGAGCAAAATCCTTCCGTCGGATTTCATCCGCTGCATGTATACATTTTTTAGACTGGTTGCTCCAAAACTCTTCCACGCCTGGTCGATGCTGGTGCAAGTTATGAAAGGAATCGTAGAGCACAGCCCTGTCACGTGGTCTGACCAAAACGGAATTCCATGGCAAGCACAAGCTTCATCCTCATTGACACAACCCCCCCCCCCCTCCCTGCCCCTCCCTCCTCCCCTCCCTCCAAAGAAAAAGCCTCATGCCGTGCTGCTTTGGCAACCTCGGTTTCCATTTGCTCTCCGTGCTTGTGCCCCTGGTGAGGTGGTGTGGAAATGGCCGCTATTGACCAGTTCACCAAGCCAGTCGCTGCGTGGACACGGTAGCGGCGCTCGGAAGGGGGCGCTCACTCGTGCTGACTCCGTTACGAAGCAGTCATCATCGCCTTCCTTTGGGAGAGGAGGAAGTAGACGGTGCCCTCTGTGTGCTGAATCAGAACGGGCACTCTGGAAAACCACCACAGCCGCTCTCCGGCAGTGCTGTGCCTCTTCTGCACAGTTGTGAAACATTCCAAGTTTCAAACACTGGACACAATCGTTGGAGGACTACTTCTCATACCTCCTTTCCAGGTCCCTGAACGCACGTCCTTCAGTTAAAGTTTTGTATTGCAACCGGGACGGTGTAATGTTTCTTCCACTGCGTGTATTAAAGGCATCTGGCTTAGGTTTTATTATCGTAGCTATATGGCTTTCTGTCTGTTTGTCTGTTTGCCTGTCTGTCTGTTTGTCTATCTATCTGTCTGTCCATCCATCTATCCATTTGTCTGTCAGTCTGTAAATCAAGTTACCAGTCTATAAATCCAGCTAGCTACCCATCTATCCATCTCATTATCTACATGTCTTGTATGTGTATGTGTAATATGCTGCGGTATATACATATATACGATATAATACAATATCATGAAAAAAATATATGATATCTTAAGTGGCCGCATTGAAAAGTACCAGAAGTACCAATCTGAGCACAGCACACCACACTCATACAACCCTCGTGTCCATAGAAAATATTCCTAAAAAAAAAAACACCACCAGCACCATCAATTACCACAGACAGAGAGGGCCAGGCTCTTTGGGGACTTTCCTGATACTGTGGTCTTTGAGCAAAAGTCGCTGAGAGCCAGCAGTGTGGCCGGAAGATAATAGCCACTGAGAGTGCTGCCAGGGACCAGGAGTCCTCGCTGTCATCTTCTATTTCACATCACACACACACACACACACACACACACACACACACACACCGTGAAAAAATACTGTCTGTCAGTGTGTCTGTCTCTCTCCCTCTCCCTCTCTCCTCTCTCTCTCTCTCTCCTCTCTCTGGTATGCAACTCGTTCCAAAATGGCCCGAAAGAGGATGAGAATGGGATATGCAAGTTTCAATATATACGCAAATCAGTTCACATAGAGACTCTCTCTCTCTCTCTCTCAATTTTTCTGTTTTATGCGGCTCTTTCTTTTTTTCTGCCTCTACCCTGAGCGCACGTACAGAAATACACACGTACACACAGAAATATAGATACACACACACAAATACACATATACATGTGTATGTGTATGATATTCTCACTAAAACTTGCACCGCGCCTCAACAAAACAACATCATCAGGTATATTTGAATAAGATGAACATTAAAACAAGTTTAACGTCTTTTCCGCAGGGACAATTTCATTCATCCAAGCTTTCACCAGTGGCGAAAGCTTACATCAATAGAATCGTTCTGTTGAGAGAGAGAGAGAGAATTTAACGATTTAGCAGTGGGACAAAACAAGTCCAGGCTGACAATCCCTTCTTCAGTAATGTTGGCAACGATTCGTGGAGAGAAAAAAGGGGGTGGGAAACAAAGTCAGGGAAATGCATCTTTAATAAATAATTCTCCAGCAGCAGTCTGTGCGGAGGGGGGGGGGGGAAGGGGGGGCATCATAGCCCATCTTGAAGACAGAAATATTCATAGTGCCTGCTTCGAGACCTTTTGTCTGCTCGGTCAGACTCGTAAAGAAGACACAGCAGGCTGTGTCTGAGACCTTTTGGCATCAAATACAGATACACCACAGTCTGTATAATTCAATGGTATTCTCACCATCAAGGCTTCAAAAATGGAATCTAACAGCACTACAAAGCAGCCAGTGAAAGGTAGAAAGTAAAATGAAAAGAAAGTATGGTAAAGAAATAAGTTGCTGTAAAACTAAAATCATGCATAAAATGTGAGGATAAATCTTTGAGCCTATGCTTGGGATCCATATAAAGATGCAAGGGAGATTATAAAGTGTCAACAGTCAGGGTTTAAATAACCCAAGCATTTTCAACAGCTAAGAACTGTGCAGGAAAGCCTTTACTTGGATCTACAGTCTCCCACTGACTGACCAAGCAATAATTTGTTGTACAGTTTAGTTGCGGGAGAAAACAAGATTCAGGCAAACATTTCCTCCATCATTAATGACGGCAAAGATTCGCGGGGGTGGGAGTGGAGGGACAGAAAAATGAGGATGACAGGTATACTGTCCAACGTCAGGCAGAGAAAGAGCTTTAGATGCTTACCGCAATACATGAATAAATCAGGCTACACAAGGGAGCCGGAATAGCTCAGTTGGTAGAGCGCCTGACTCGTAATCTTGGTGATCCTGGGGTTGCGGGTTCGAACCTCCGCCGGGGCGTTTCGGTACAGGGGGATTTTTCCCTCGGAGTTAACTTTGGTTCTGACACCATTTCCCATACAGTCCGAATGAAACTATAAACCGAGGTTCCGTGTGTGAACGCATGCATAACATCTTGCACACACGTAAAATCCCATCACCAACTTTCGGAAGAGTAGGCCAGTTTGGCCGTTGGTATGGATGACACGTTACACATAGCATGCACCCTGCGTGAGAAATGGAAAGAATGAAGGAAGTAAGGAAAATGAGTGAACGATATTGAACGATACTGACTAGATGACACGGGAAACGACTGAATGAAGCGCCAGCTGGCAGCTCTTCAGTCGGCACTACACAGGTAGGCAGCCCGTTGTGTAAACGAGTGTTGATTGTAAAGTGCTTAGAGCTTGGCCTCTAGCCGAGAATAGGCCTATATAAGTATTCATTAATAATAATAAAAAATAATAAATATTTCAAAAGTCGTACAATCTTCCTGACAATCTACCACCTGTACAGCGCTGCCTCCGTGAACTCAAGGCCATGGCACAAAACAGGACGATTCGAATGTCCTCCGCGGCCTAAGTATGATTAACATCGAACATCACCAACAAAAATATTAATGTTCCTAGTCAAATGGGCGGCCCGACTCCTAAAACAAACCAA
>CM031599.1:82957600-82960100 GCA_018398815.1 Conus ventricosus | reverse complement strand
GTCTTCTCCTCTTAACCCTTTTATCTCTCCATCTCTTTTATCCTTTCTTCTTCTCGCACTCACCCCATCTTCTCCTCTTTAACCCTTTTTCCCCTCCAACTCTGTCAACCCTTCTTCTTCTCGTACTCATCACATTTCCCTCTTTAACCCCTTTTTCCCCTCCACCTCTGTCAACCCTTCTTTTTCTCGTACTCACCACATTTCCCTCTTTAACCCCTTTTTCCCTCCACCTCTGTCAACCCTTCTTCTTCTCGTACTCACCCCATTTCCATCTTTAACCCCATTCCCCCCCCCCCTCACTCTGTCATCCCTCCTTATTCTCGTACTCACACCGCCTTCTCCTCTTTAACCCTTTTTCCCCCTCACCTCTGTTAACCCTTCTTTTTCTCGTACTCATCACATTTCCCTCTTTAACCCCTTTTTCCCTCCACCTCTGTCAACCCTTCTTCTTCTCGTACTCACCCCATTTCCCTATTTAACCCCATTACCCCCCCCCCCCCCCCACCTCGTCATCCCTCCTTATTCTCGTACTCACGCCGCCTTCTCCTCTTTAACACCATTTTCCCCACCACCTCTGTCATCCCTTCTTATTCTCGTACTCACACCCGCCTTCTCCTCTTTAACCCCTCCCCCCCCCCCACCTCTGTCATCCCTCCTTATTCCCGTACTCACCCCACCTTCTCCTCTTTAACCCCCTTTTTCCCTACCTCGTTCATCCTTCTTCTTCTCGTATTCACCCCATCGTCTCCCCTTTCACCCCCCTTTCCCTCCACCTCTTTCATCCCTCCTCCCTCTCGTACTCATTGACCGCTTTGTCTCCTCCTCCTTCTCTGTGATTTCTTCCTTTCGCACTTATTGAGTCCTTCTCCTTCTCTACTTATTTCCTCCCCTCCTTTTCCTCTTCATTGATGTTCCTTCCCTCTATCATTCTTCTCTTTGCTTCTTCCTTCCTCGTGTACCTTAGCTCCCAAACTTCCTTCTGCGAAAAACTCTTTCCTTTCTTCTTTTTTCTCCTTCACTTTCTTAATATCCTCTTCCTTCTCCTCTTCCTTCTTCTTCGTTGATCTTTAACCTTTCATCTTTCTTCACCTTCTCCTTCTGATTCTCCTCCTTCACTCTCTTCTTCTCTCTCTCTTGCCTATTTTCTTCCCTCCTCGACCTACACCCGTCTCCCGTTTTTCCTTCTCCGATCTTCTCTCTTCGTTTTCCTTTTTCTTTTTTATCCTGTTCTTTCTTAGCCCCTCCTTCTCTTTCTTTCCTCTCAGCACCCCCCCCCCCCCTTATCTCCTTCTCCTTTTCCTCTTCTTCTTAATCCTCTCCTTCTCCTCCTTTTCTGCAATTTTCTCCTGCATCCGCCATTACACTCTTTTCATCTTCATCAAGATTAGCAAGTTGTTTCTGCTCTGCCTTCCTTGTAAGACTTAATAAACTCAACATTTTCGTTGCTACGTCTGCATTACTTATTCTTGAAATGACGATGTAGATAATGACGGTTATGTTTAGTCCTCGTCAACGTTGCGAGCACAGTCATAACCATTATCGTTACCTTCCCCCCAAAAAAATTTTCTGGAAGTGGTTTGCTGTTGCAAGTTTTCAGTCCTTCCTGGAAAACGATCCAGCCAAATGCACCATTCTCCTCAGAGATGGAAGGAAGACATGCGCCTTGTGTGTCACGTGATGTTGATGCTGCCGAAATTGGCAAAAAAATTTTCCCTATCCAATATCTCTGCTCATTTATCTTCTGCCACGCCGGAATTCTGAGGATTTTTTTCTTCTTCTCAAGTTGGTTTTTTATGGCTGGGGTACTTTATGATGCCCCGAGATATCTTCTATGCAACATTTCTGTCGTTGAAATCAGCAAGGTTCGATCATCGGTTTAAATCCCAGTACCAAAATAAAAGAATATATAACAATTCACAAACCCAATCGCAGTTCTATCTTTCACGATGCATTTTGATGTTTAAATTTCAGCTACACCTCACGCCGATCGGCAGAGCAGCTTGCTCAGAAACATTAGTCCGATCAGTAATAATTATTCTTCTGATAAACAAGCACGTGATTTGAAATAATCATCACGATTTTCAGATAACAAATTAACAACTTAGTCATAATGAAATCATTTTACGTTTACAGCAGTAGGACTGACGAACTATATGATTCCACGCATGTAACCAGGCCATTCAGAACCATTCAGAATGGTTTAATCGCAGGCAGATGAAAAAGTTGTCACTTTTTTTTCCATTTGGTTTGCTTTGTTTGTTTTGTTTATTTGTTTTTTTAAACTAGATAAAATGACCAAGAAGACATTCATTCTTGACTGTAAAAAGAAATCGTTTTACAAGTTTAGTTCTGCGTTGTGTAAACCTTGAATGAGAATCATCTTTTGATGTTTTTCTTTTGTTGTTGTTGTTGTTGTTGACATATGAAAATGTTGCCGGAGTGAGGTGTCTTTGAAAACTGTCCTCTTTAAAACGGGCAACAAATTCAGATTAATTCCTTT
>CM031599.1:82943938-82956600 GCA_018398815.1 Conus ventricosus | reverse complement strand
TTTTTTTTCTTTTTTCCTCTCCTTTTTTCCTTCTTCCTTTCAGAAAAATTTTTTGGCTGCCTAACCCTTTTTTCCCCCTTTTTTTTAAATTTTTTTTTTTTTTTTTTTTTTTTTTTTTTATTTTCTTTTTTCCCGTTTCCCATTATCTTTTTTTTTTAAATTTTTGTGTTTTAAGTGAATGGGGGGGGAAAGCAACAAAAAACACAAAAAAAAACCCCCAAAAACGAAACAAAACAAAAAAACAAAGGAGAGAGAGAGAGAGAGAGAGAGAAAAGGAGAGAGGGGGAGAGAGAGAAGAGCGAGGTGTGTGTTTGGGTGTGTGGGGTGTGTGTGTGTGTGTGTGTGGTTGTGTGTGTGTTTTGTGGTGTGTGTGTGTGTGTGTGTGTGTGTGTAAGAGAGGGAGAGAGAGATGAGAGAAGGAGGGGAGAGAAAGGAGAGAGAAGGAGAGAGAAAGAGAACGAAAGGAAACTTTGCTTTGTCTGTCTGTCTGTCTGCGTTTGTTGTCTTGCGAAAGAAGTTTGTACCTTTTTTGTGTGCAAGTTTGCGTGGTTGTGGGGTGTATTTATATAGTTTATGGGTATTTTTGCATAAGGAGGGAGGGGGAGAGGGGGGAAGGAAAGCAAGAAAAAAGAGAGGGAGAAGGGAGGGAGGGGCATGGAAAGAGGGAAAAAAAAGAAGGAGGGGGGAAGAAGAGAGAGAGAGAGAGAGGGGGGGAAGGGGAGGGAGGAGAGAGAACAGAGACAGAGACAGAGAAGCAAAAGACAGACAGGAGAGAAAAGGAGAGAGGAGAGAGAGAGGAGAGAGAGAGGAGAGACAGAGAACAGGGGAAGGAGAGAGGGGGCAGAGAAAGACGAGACAGGCGCGACAGGAGAGAGAAGAGAGAGAGAGAGAGAGAGAGAGGAGAGGAAGGAGGAGAGAGAGAGAGGAGAGAGAGAGAGAGAGAAAAAACCCGGCAGAGCAAAGGATACAAAATTTTTAAAGGTTTTTTCGATTGATCCCTTAGTCTACAAAATCGTGGCAAATCCTTATTGTAACATTTAAAGATTTTCGAGAAGCTCTTACGGAATTAAGAACTGAAGTGTCGGTGATGCTTTTTTTTTCTCCCCTTATTACCTTCCTTTTTTTCTCTTTGTCGATAACCCCCCTCCTACTTCTTTTCCTCTTTTCCCCTCTTGACCCCTCTATCCCCCCTCTTCTTTATCCTTTCTTTCCCCTTTCCCTTTTTCCATTTCTGCTTGCCTCATTTCCTTTCTCCTTCCTCCCCCTCCGAACCCCCCCAAATCCTCCTCTTTTTTTTTTAAACCCCTCCTTTCCTCCCTCCTTTAACCCCCTCCTCTTCTCCTGTTTCAACTCCCCCTTCTCCCCTTTTCCCTATCCTCTTCCCCTGCTTTTCCCCCTCCTCTTCATCCCCCCCTCTTTTTCCCCCCCCTTACCCCATGCTTTTCCCCTCATTTTCCCCTTTTTGTTTTTCCCTTTTCTTTAATTTCATTTGTCACAAAAATGAAGATGATATAGAGTCTAACCCGAAAAAAAACAACAACAACTAAAGATTTTCTCTTTAGTCCACTGTCGGTCTGTTTCTCTACAAAACGGAAAATGGACCTTAACAAAGCAAGGAGAACAGTCTTGTGGGCGTTTTACTCGCATATTGGGATGGCATTAATGTTTTTGGAACAGCACATGACTAACAAAGAGTATATGGACACCCCCCAAAATTGTGAAGATAAGAACATGTAGGGTTCACCAAGCGGTCACTGTAGCGACTCCAGAGGGGGTTGCTTCACAAAAAGTATTTTGGGCCAACTTGTATTTTGGAGGGAGGGAAAAAGGGGAAGGAAGACAACAGACTTCATTTATCTTTTCAAAAGGGACACTGGCCTCGAAAACATCGATGAGATCAAGGCAAGCTTTGTTGGACAGGAGCAAGTGGAAGGAGTACGTCGCAGATGGCTCGATCGGGAGATCGGCCTAACTAACTAACTAACTAACTAACTAGCTAACTAACTAACTAACTAACTAACTAACTAACTAACTAACTAACTAACTAACTAACTAACTTTAATTCCATCTCCTCCTCCTCTTTAACCTTTGCTTCTCCTCTTAAATCCTTCCTCTTCCTCCTCCTCCTTCTCCTTGTTATTTTCTCCTTTCCCTCGATAACCCCCTTTTCTTCTCTTCCTTTCTAACCTCTCTTTCTTGTTATCGTCTTTATCCTCTCCTCCTCCTCCTCCCCCTTTCCCTCTTAAACCCTTTCTTTTTTCTCCTCCTCTGTGACCCCCCCCCTCCTCCTCTTTCTTCTCCTCTTCAATCCTTTCTTCTTTTCCTCCCCTTCAGCCCTGCCTTTAGTCGTCCATCTTATCCTCTGTCTTTTCTCTCCTCTTTACTTTTTCTCCTCCCCCCTTAACCCACCGCCTTCTTTTCATCATCCTTTCTAATCTTACTTCTACATCTCCTCTTTCAACACGTCCTCTTCTTATTATACCCTCTAACCCATTCTTCCTCTTTAACACCTCCTGGTATTCACTGACCCCATTTTCCCACCTCTTTCACTGCTCCTTCTTCTTTCGTACTCGCCCCATTTTTTCCCTCTTTAACCCTTTTCCCCCCTCACCTCTTTCATCCTTTCTTCTTCTCGTACTCACCCCATTGTTTCCTCTTTAACCCCTTTTCCCCCCTCCACCTCTTTCATCCTTCCTTCTTCTCGCACTCACCCGTCTTCTCCTCTTTAAACCCCTTTTATCTCTCCATCTCTTTTATCCTTTCTTCTTCTCGCACTCACCCCATCTTCTCCTCTTTAACCCTTTTTCCCTCCAACTCTGTCAAAACCCTTCTTCTTCTCGTACTCATCACATTTCCCTCTTTAACCCCTTTTTCCCTCCACCTCTGTCAACCCTTCTTTTTCTCGTACTCACCACATTTCCCTCTTTAACCCCTTTTTCCCTCCACCTCTGTCAACCCTTCTTCTTCTCGTACTCACCCCATTTCCATCTTTAACCCCATTCCCCCCCCCCTCCACCTCTGTCATCCATCCTTATTCTCGTACTCACACCGCCTTTCCTCTTTAACCCTTTTTCCCCTCCACCTCTGTTAACCCTTCTTTTTCTCGTACTCATCACATTTCCTCTTTAACCCCTTTTTCCCTCCACCTCTGTCAACCCTTCTTCTTCTCGTACTCACCCCATTTCCCTATTTAACCCATTACCCCCCCCCCCCCCCCCACTCTGTCATCCCTCCTTATTCTCGTACTCACGCCGCCTTCTCCTCTTTAACCCCATTTTCCCCACCACCTCTGTCATCCCTTCTTATTCTCGTACTCACACCGCCTTCTCCTCTTTAACCCCCCCCCCCCCCCTTGTCATCCCCCCTTATTCCGTACTCACCCACCTTTCCTCTTTAACCCCCTTTTTCCCTACCTCGTTCATCCCTTCTTCTTCTCGTATTCACCCCATCGTCTCCCCTTTCACCCCCCTTTCCCTCCACCTCTTTCATCCTCCTCCCTCTCGTACTCATTGACCGCTTTGTCTCCTCCCCCTTCTCTGTGATTTCTTCCTTTCGCACTTATTGAGTCCTTCTCCTTCTCCTCTTATTCCTCCCCTCCTTTTCCTCTTCATTGATGTTCCTTCCCCTCATCATTCTTCTCTTTGCTTCTTCCTTCCTCGTGTACCCCTTAGCTCCCAAACTTCCTTCTGCGAAAAACTCTTTCCCTTTTCTTCTTTTTCTCCTTCACTTTCTTAATATCCTCTTCCTTCTCCTCTTCCTTCTTCTTCCGTTGATCTTTAACCTTTCATCTTTCTTCACCTTCTCCTTCTGATTCTCCTCCTTCACTCTCTTCTTCTCTCTCTCTTGCCTATTTTCTTCCCTCCTCGACCTACACCCGTCTCCCGTTTTCTCCTTCTCCGATCTTCTCTCTTCGTTTTCCTTTTCTTTTTTTTATCCTGTTCTTTCTTAGCCCCTCCTTCTCTTTCTTTCCTCTCAGCACCCCCCCCCCCCCCCTTATCTCCTTCTCCTTTTCCTCTTCCTTCTTAATCCTCTCCTTCTCCTCCTTTTCTGCAATTTTCTCCTGCATCCGCCATTACACTCTTTTCATCTTCATCAAGATTAGCAAGTTGTTTCTGCTCTGCCTTCCTTGTAAGACTTAATAACTCAACATTTTCGTTGCTACGTCTGCATTACTTATTCTTGAAATGACGATGTAGATAATGACGGTTATGTTTAGTCCTCGTCAACGTTGCGAGCACAGTCATAACCATTATCGTTACCTTCCCCCAAAAAAATTTTTCTGGAAGTGGTTTGCTGTTGCAAGTTTTCAGTCCTTCCTGGAAAACGATCCAGCCAAATGCACCATTCTCCTCAGAGATGGAAGGAAGACATGCGCCTTGTGTGTCACGTGATGTTGATGCTGCCGGAAATATGGCAAAAATTTCCGTATCCAATATCTCTGCTCAATTATCTTCTGCCACGCCGGAATTCTGAGGATTTTTTTTCTTCTTCTCAAGTTGGTTTTTATGGCTGGGGTACTTTATGATGCCCCGAGATATCTTCTATGCAACATTTCTGTCGTTGAAATCAGCAAGGTTCGATCATCGGTTTAAATCCCAGTACCAAAATAAAAGAATATATAACAATTCACAAACCCAATCGCAGTTCTATCTTTCACGATGCATTTTGATGTTTAAATTTCAGCTACACCTCACGCCGATCGGCAGAGCAGCTTGCTCAGAAACATTAGTCCGATCAGTAATAATTATTCTTCTGATAAACAAGCCACGTGATTTGAAATAATCATCACGATTTTCAGATAACAAATTAACAACTTAGTCATAATGAAATCATTTTACGTTTACAGCAGTAGGACCTGACGAACTATATGATTCCACGCATGTAACCAGGCCATTCAGAACCATTCAGAATGGTTTAATCGCAGGCAGATGAAAAAGTTGTCACTTTTTTTTCCATTTGGTTTTGCTTTGTTTTGTTTTGTTTATTTGTTTTTTTAAACTAGATAAAATGACCAAGAAGACATTCATTCTTGACTGTAAAAAGAAATCGTTTTACAAGTTTAGTTCTGCGTTGTGAAACCTTGAATGAGAATCATCTTTTTGATGTTTTTCTTTTGTTGTTTGTTGTTGTTGTTGACATATGAAAATGTTGCCGAGTGAGGTGTCTTTGAAAACTGTCCTCTTTAAAACGGGAACAAATTCAGACTTAACTCTCCTTCATCTTTTGCTGCATCAAGATAAGAATAGGGTGTTTTTAATATAGATTAAAACAACGAACGTTATCAATGGAATTATATCTACCCCTTCTCCCTCCGTCCTTTTCTCATCTTCTCGATTTGCGCTTGTGTGTGTTTATGCGCATCTTTTCTTTTCTTTTTGTTTTGTCAGATAAGCTACTTTTCTGCGTAACAAATGCACACAATAATTTGTTCAATATTGTAATAGTATCTTCATAGATGTTGAACTCCATAAGTAGAAGAGCGTTGCCATATTCTGTTCAAAACTGCATTTACACGGGTTTTTATACCTTATTGAGTTAAGGGGGAATGTCGTTTTTCGGACGAATCATTCCCTTTCGTCCTTACTCGGTGGAATATCTTACTCAGAAAACGCAGCCAAATGCATTTATTTCGGAGAAATCTTGATTTTTAACAATCTGTATTTTAACACTCGCAAATCAGTATAAGTGATTAGTTTTCTACAAACACTCTTGATCTGTCCCACCACGCTCACCGAATCTCTTCTCTTTTACACAAAACACACACACACACACACACACACACACACACACACACACACACACACACAAACACACACAAACACACACACACACACACACACACACACGTGACAAGATGGCGGACACACGCAGCAACTAATCGACCACGGTGGCCGTTTCGTGGGCCAAGAAACGGGAAAATGAAAACAAGATTTAGCGGGAGACAAACGGTTCCTAACGGCAGAGTACCGAGAACTCAGAAGTTGTCTACCGGGTCCATCGAAGATAACCGGCGGGGAAAAAACATCGTTGAAACCCGGCAGCGAGAAGACCCTGGAAGTTCAAGCAACTTGGCTACGCGGAATCCAACTCTTCAGCTGACTGGAAACCCGTCAATGGAAAACAAGGTTGGTAGCCATGATCTCAGTTCTCTCGATACGAAAGAAATGATTCTATCTCTCTGCAGCGCATTGAAATGCTGGAGAATGCGGTGAATTCTCAAAACAAAATTCTTGTAGAAATCAAACCGCAAGTTACTATGGTGACCACTGCCACACAGACAGAAACATACCTTCCAGGCGCAGCAACTTATGCTCAAGCAGTTGCTTCAGATACAGGGAGCAATCCCTCACAACTAAAACCCCGTCTGCAAAAAATAAAGCAGATCATTGTAAAATTGGTCAAAAATCTTTGCCTAAGAACAGACCAAAAGCAAATAATGACGTCAATCCTATCACTCAACAGGACGGAAGATCGAATTACGCAAGGAAGGATGACGTCAAAGTGCCAGAGAGGAATAGAAAAGATCACAGTGAATCTAGAAAAACAAAAGTAAAAGTAGACGAAGGCCAGGACTATCCAACAGTACTTGTCATCCATGATTCTGTTGCAAACGGAGTTCAAGGAAAAAGACTTGGGTATTCCTATGATTTCAAGGTCTCCAAGCTTAAACAGCACAGTGTATCAGCTGTCAAACAATCCCTAGAAGAGATTGATACGGAGGAAATGCCTGACTGTGTTGTAGTACATTGTGGAGTCAATGACTTGAAGGTAGAAGAGGCAGAAAAAGTCAGTAAGAATTTTGTACAGACAATTAAATCAATAGCGGAAAAACACCAAAAGTGAAGTTAGTTATTAGCAAAGCAACAAAAGTTCTGGACAAGAAATTAGAAGTGAACAGACAGCTATTCAATGCAAAGATCACGTCTGACCTCTTTGAAGTCAAAAACATCAGTTTCATTGACAATGATAACATAAGACTTGACCACCTCCATGACAAAATTCACCTTTCAAAAAGGGCTCTAGCCTGCTGCAGGAAACATTGGACGGCACGTGAGGAGTCTGGTGTGGGAGACGCCAAAGCGGCCCTCCCGACGACGACAGGGCAACAGGAAAACATACTACGACTTTCCAGCTCCACGTGCCCCCAGTTGGTTCAACCCTTTCAGTGCCCTGGACTGGGAATCCTATTGACGGGCCCACGACGACCAAGCCACCTGATGCAACTGCTGTGTTATCTCTGTTCATTTTGACTGATTTTTAAGTACCTCCATGTATGCGTTGTATTCTGAGCAAGATTGTTCTTGACATTTTTCTCTTTAATTATTAGTGATTTCTTTTCTCCTTCGATATAATTTGAATATTAGTTTTAGAACATGACGCGAGGAAACAACTTTAGTGTTTTTCAATGGAACTGTAGATCAATAATTTCTAATTATGAACATTTAGTCCAACATCTCGCAAATCATAAATATCATGTCTTAAGCCTCCAGTCATTAAATGTAAAGAAAGATAAGCTACCTAAGTTGGAAAATTATTACTTCCCTCCCGTCTATCAAAAAGAAGACACAAACGGAAAATCAATACAGCTATTTATATATATGAAGGGGTAAGTTACACACTGTGCCCTAATCCTATTCCATCAGATATTTCCACAATTCATTCTTGTGCTGTGACAGTACAATTTGATAAGATTCTACTAACTATCTTATCAGTGTATTTACCAAAAGGTCCAGATGATAACAACACTGAATGGATCCGTATGCTTCAGGCAGATAAAGGCAAAAAAGTGCTAATTACAGGAGATTTTAATGCACATGCCCCTTTTTGGGAGAAGAACTGTGACCATATCACGAGCAATCGCTTCATAGAGAATGTTGTAGATTCATCATTTTATCTATTAAACGATGGTCGAGTTACACGAATCCCCGATAACCCTAATCATAGAGCTACGGCAATTGATTTAACTCTGGTTTCGCCTGATCTAGCTCCCATTTGTGAGTGGAACACACTGGCTCATTGTTTAAATAGTGATCATATTCCGATTATAACAAGCTTTGAAATTGCAAGCACAGGAATTACAGATCTAACTGAGGATAAAGTCCCAAAGTACAAATATAAATTTGCTAATTGGGATAAATTTACAGCAAGTATGTCCACGTTTTATGTTGAGGATATGCACGATAAAAATATAAATGATCTTTATCTTTCATTTACCAAGGCAGTCCTAGATGCTGCAAATGACTCTATACCCAAGCTTAAGACAAAGAAATCACATAAACACTCTGGAAATATCTGGTGGAATGACGACTGTGAAAGGCAAATAGCGAAAAATGGGAGAAATTTAAAATATACATACAAGAAATTCTACCCAAACCATCAAGAGGCAAACAAGGCAAAAAATAAATCAAACAGAGTTAACGCCCAGGCCAAGAGACAATACTGGTCTTCTTTTTGTATTAATGAAATCTACAGTCATAAAGATATGCAAAAAGTCTGGGAAAAAATGAAAACCATGAAGAACGGAATTAATTTACCACAATGTCCCATAAGATTAGAGAACTCAGATCTACCCACTAATAATGAAAAAGCAGAAGCATTTGCAGAAATGTTTGTCAGTTATAGTAGAAATGCAGGTCTATTAACTGAAAGTAAAGAGTATAGAGAAAGTGAAGAGCAAAGTAAAACAAAATCAATTCATGATGATAATGAGTCCACAAGGAAAAGCTATGTAAATTCAGAAATAACACTTGAGGAAGTAAAAGAAAGTATTTTACATTTGAGTAAAGCAAAAGCATCTGTTGGATTAGATGGCATATCTTATGAAATGTTAAAACACTTACTTACAATGTTGTTCGATTTTTACATATATTCATACACAGATGTTGGAGTAAAGGGAAATGCCTTCAGTTTGGAAGCGATTAATTGTTATTCCTATACATAAGAAGGGAAAGCCTAAAGTAGATAGAAACAGCTATCGACCCATCTCGTTAACGTCACACGTTTGCAAACTTATGGAGAAAATAATATTAAACAGATTAGTCCATTTCTGCGAAAAACAGTGCATTATACCCCAAATCAAGCAGGCTTTCGGAAAGGCCGATCAACTACAGAACATCTAGTGAAACTAACAACACAAATCAAACAGCAGTTCGCGAGGCGGAAGAATATCCTTGCAACATTTTTTGACGTTAAGAAAGCTTATGATCAAGTATGGCACTACAAATTATTGCAAAAGCTTAAGGAAAACAATATTAATGGTAATAATGTATAACTACATTAAAAAACTTCCTTTCACATCGTTTCATACAAGTAAGAATAGGAAACACGTACTCGAACCCCAGAGAACTTCAGATGGGATTACCTCAAGGGTCAGTTATTTCTCCTGTTTTATTTAATATGCTCATAGCCGATCTTCCAAAGAGGTTGTCAAACGATTCAGTTTTAGTCCAGTATGCTGACGATATATGTATGTGGATGAAGGTAACAATGAAACGCAATACACCCACTAGAGCATTAAACTATACAAAAAAAGTTTACCAAAAGGAATTAGATAAAATCACTAATTTTATGAAAGAAAATGGTTTATCATTATCTTTAGAAAAAACAAACATGGTCCTTTTAACTCAGGTTATAACCCAGAAAAAATGCCAATATTCAGCATTAATGGAATTGCCCTTACGTTTGTGCAAAGTGTTAAGTTTTTAGGTGTTTATCTATCATCAAAACTTACCTGGAATCAACATATAAATCATATACTTGATAAAGCACGAAAAGCATTAAATTTTCTCAAAATTATAAGTAAACAACGTTGGGTCAGGATACTAAACACTTTTATGTCTTGCAAACTCACTTGTTCGATCTCGTTTAATGTATGCCCAAGAAGTTTTCTTTAATGCCCCAAGCACCTATTATCCAAACTTCAAAGCATAGACTGCAAAGCTGTTAAACTGGCACTTGGGGTACCAATACATGCTTCCAATCTAGGATCCTATAACGAAGCGGGTGTTCTTCCTCTAGATGACAATAGGAAAAATTCTTGCGCTAAATTTATAGTAAAGTCTTTTGCTTTTGATACATTTTGTAAGGAAGAAATTAGATTAGATTCCGCGAAAGATTTTGCTAAAAGAGCTAAAGCAATACACTCTTTACAATCAATCAATTCCTATGCCACCGATATAATCAATTCTAAAGAATTAAAACACAAAGAAATAGCCACTAAGCCACCTGTTTCACCAGTAGCACCCTGGGAGCATATTAAACCTGCTTTTGATATTGATGATACAAATTTAAACAAAAATCAATCTCCAAATATCTTGAAAAATTTAGTGAACATAAGCATTGAAAACAAGTATACTGATTATATCAAGATTTACACAGACGGTTCTGTAATGGAAAATGGCAGTGCAGGATCAGCATTTTTTATTCCTTCCTTGAAAACATTAAAACGTTATAATATTGGCAGACATTATTCCATTTTCACTGCTGAACTAATAGCCATTTTAAGGGCGTTACATCACATTCAAGAGTTGCCTTTAAATGCATGCAAAATATTATTTTGTGTGGATTCAAAATCAGTATTATATGCCATCAAAGGTCAAACTACCAAGGCACGGGTTGAAATGACACAGGAAATCAAGCACTTAATACATCACTTAGCAAGCAAAGATATCAGTGTTACTTTTTATTGGATTCCATCTCACTTGTGGAATTGTCTTTAATGAACAGGTAGATCAAGCAGCCAAGAGTGCAGCACGCAATGCTGCAGGGACAATTAAACTTAATGTTAAGCTAGATCTACATGAATATTATAAATACTTTGACAAGTTAGCAAAGGATAATTTTGTTGACAAGTTGAAGACCTTAGATATACAATATTACATAATTGTGTAAAAGCTTGTGACACACTGCATTCGGATATAATAATAAAGAGTTTAAGTCAAATCCAATCCAGATCAATTACGTCTTTGATGTTTAAGATTCGTCTAAATGCTCTCAAAACAAAATTTTGTAAAGATATTATTTGTGTTTGTGGAAGTCAAATTTCTACGAATCATCTGCTTCTGCACTGTCCTGCCATCAAAGCTCAAATGCTCAAAAATGGAGGCACTGTGTTCAACCTTCGAGATCCGATAACATTACAGAAAATAGTTAATGACCTTGATCTTCTTAAGTTGTTTTCAGAAACTTTTTCATTCTAGTTCTGTTGGTATTTTTCTTTGATAGTTGCTGGTAATGTTGCGATCAGTTGTGTTTGTAGAATTCAAAACTTAAGTATGGCATTGATGTTAATTTACTCAAAAACACTCAACACTTAAAAGATTCTCTCACATGCATATATTTAGCTTTTTTTTTCTTTTTTTTTTTTTTGTCTAATGTCACTTGAGGGTGAAGAGACGTTAAATTAAAGTACCACCACACACACCACACACACAACACACACACCACACACACACACACACACACACACACACACACACACAACAACAACACACACACACATACATACATTACATACATACATACATACATGCCCACGGGCGCACACACACACACTTACGCAGGGGCATACACACACGCACACGCGCACACAAAACACACACACACACACACACACACACACACACACAACACACACACACACACACACACACCACAACACACATTCACACACATGCACGCACGCATGCACACGCACGCACGCACGCACACCACACACACACACACACACACACACACACACACACACACACACAATTCACACACATCACGCACGCGCACGCACGCACATGCACACACACACACACACACACACACACACACACACACACACACACACACAGACACACACACGAGCGCGCGCGCGCGCGCCGCACACACGCACACACTCACATACACACACCCATACACATGTTACTGGCCCAAATAGGCCTTGTCATCCACCCCCACCCCCACCCCCATTTCATTGAATTTGTTTTCGCCTTTAATTGGTGCCGAATTTATTTGGAGACATTTGCATGGGCAGGAGGAACTCCTCCTTGTTCATATGGAAGTGCTTTCCATCAGCAGGTGAGCAGGTAATTGGCCTGATGAGCTATTGGAGAAGGAAACAGCTGTCACTCGCTGGTCGTGCTGATCTCCACTTGGAGGAACACTCCAGCCGCCAGAGCACCGGCTGGATAAGGATCGTTCGTCTTACAGTCGTCCCCTTCAACGCTACACTAGCTGTAAGATTTACACGTTTGCGTCACCTCCTGTATTGAAACTTAAGGTATCTGGGCCAAGGTTTTATCCTCACACACACGCGCGCGCGCATACACACACACACGCACACACATACACACCCGCGCGCGCGCACACACGCACACACACATGCACACGCATACACATACATACACACTCACACACGCGCGCGCGTGTGCACGAGCACACATACACACACGAACACATGCACAAGCACGGACAAGCACGCGCGCACGCACGAAGGCACGCACGCACACACACGTACACACACACACACACACACACACACACACACACACACACACACACAAAACCACACACACACACACACACACACGCGCGCGCGCGCGCGCGCGCATGCGCGCGCACCACACACCTATCTGTCTATGTCTCTATATATCCATCTCTCCAGACTTGTGAGT
>CM031599.1:82918938-82933938 GCA_018398815.1 Conus ventricosus | reverse complement strand
GGGAGAGAACGGAGAGGTGGAAGGGTGTGTGTTGTGGGGGGGGGGGAGGGGGGCGGTAACAGAAGGAGAGAAAGACGGAGTGACGTATGTGGAAGGTGAATCGTGCATTTACAGAGATGTGCCAATAAAGGGGATGTTTGTGGAGGCACAGAGAGATGTGGCGATAAAGGAGATGGATGTTGGGGCACGGAGAGATGTGCCGATAAAGAGGATGGATGTGGGGGCACGGAGAGATGTGCCGATAAAGGAGATGGATGTTTGGATACGGAGAGATGTGCCGATAAAGGAGATGGATGTTGGGGCACGGAAAGATGTGCCGATAAAGGAGATGGATGTTGGGGCACGGAGAGATGTGCGATAAAGGAGATGGATGTGGAGGCACGGAGAGATGTGCCGATAAAGGAGATGGATGTTGGGGCACGGAGAGATGTGCCGATAAGGAGATGGATGTTGGGGCACGGAGAGATTGCCGATAAAGGAGATGGATGTTGGGGCACGGAGAGATGTGCCGATAAAGGAGATGTATGTGGGCACGGAGAGATGTGCCGATAAAGGAGATGGATGTTGGGGCACGGAGAGATGTGCCGATAAAGGAGATGGATGTTGGGGCACGGAGAGATGTGCCGATAAAGGGGATGGATGTTGGGGCACGGAGAGATGTGCCGATAAAGGAGATGGATGTTGGGGCACGGAGAGATGTGCCGATAAAGGAGATGGATGTTGGGGCACGGAGAGATGTGCCGATAAAGGAGATGGATGTTGGGGCACGAGAGATGTGCCGATAAAGGGGATGGATGTTGGGGCACGGAGAGATGTGCCGATAAAGGAGATGGATGTTGGGGCACGGAGAGATGTGCCGATAAAGGGGATGGATGTTGGGGCACGGAGAGATGTGCCGATAAAGGAGATGGATGTTGGGGCACGGAGAGATGTGCCGATAAAGGGGATGGATGTGGAGGCACGGAGAGATGTGCCGATAAAGGAGATGGAATGTGGGGCACGGAGAGATGTGCCGATAAAGGAGATGGATGTGGGGGCACGGAGAAATGTGCCGATAAACAGGAATGGATGTGGAAGCACGGAGAGATGTGCCGATAAAGAAGATGTATGTGGAAGCATGGAGAGATTTGCCGATAAAGGAGATGGATGTGGGGACACGGAGAGATGTGTTGATGAAGGCAATGGATGTGGAAGCACGGAGAGATGTGCCGATAGAGGAGATGGATGTTCGGCCACGGAGAGATGTGCCCATAAAGGGGATGTATGTGGAAGCATGGAGAGATGTGCCGATAAAGGAGATGGATGTGGGGACACGGAGAGATGTGTTGATGAAGGCAATGGATGTGGAAGCACGGAGAGATGTGCCGATAGAGGAGATGGATGTTCGGCACGGAGAGATGTGCCCATAAAGGGGATGGATGTGGAGGCACAGAGAGATGTGCCCATAAAGGAGATGGATGTGGAAGCATTGAGAGATGTACCGATAAAGGGATGGATGTGGAGGCACAGAGAGATGTGCCGATGAAGGAGATGGATGTGGAGGCACAGAGAGATGTGCCGATGAAGGAGATGGATGTGGAGGCACAGAGAGATGTGCCGATAAAGGAGATGGGTGTGGGCACAAAGAGATGTGCCGATAAAGGAGATGGATGTGGGAGGCACAGAGAGATGTGCCGATAAAGGAGATGGATGTGGAGGCACAGAGAGATGTGCCGATAAAGGAGATGGATGTTGGGGCACGGAGAGATGTGCGATGAAGGAGATGGATGTGGAGGCACGAGAGATGTGCCGATGAAGGAGATGGATGTGTGGGCACGGAGAGATGTGCCGATGAAGGAGATGGATGTGGAGGCACAGAGAGATGTGCCGATAAAGGGATGGATGTTGGGGCACGGAGAGATGTGCCGATAAAGGAGATGGTGTGGAGGCACGGAGAGATGTGCTGATGAAGGAGATGGATGTGAGGCACGGAGAGATGTGAGGAAACAGCAAAAGGTGAAGGGGCACAATGAGCAGAAGCATTGGCAGTTGAAGTGGATTAGGTGGCACAGAACGATGAGACAATAAAGAGGATCATAGAGAGCAGATAGATGTGTCCATAACAGGGACTGGAGGGCATAGAAATACGTCTATACAGGGATCAGGTGAGGCACACAGTAATCTGCCCATAAAGAGGATAAAAGAACATAAACATCATGCTAATAAAGAGAATCGGAAAGAACAGAAACATATATCAATAAAGAGAATCGGGGAAAAAAACAGAAAGATGTGCTAGCAGAGGGGTCGGAAAGAAGAGAATTAATATAGGAAAGAACAAAAAACATGTGCAAATAAGAGGGATCGGACGGAACAGACACATGTGCCAATAAAGGAAATTGGACAGAACAGAACTATATGCAGTAAACAGGATTGGATAGAACAGTCAGGTGTGCCAATAACTGGGATCGGAAAGAACAGCAACGTGTGCCAGTAAAGCGGTCCGTGCACGTTGCACAAAAAGCGACAATTCTGTCCTGTCCACGCTTATCCTAGCACACGATAGTTTGAAAACAGGCCTAGCTACGAAGCGGATACTTTCTAGCCTGCATATTTTCTGAATAGAACTCGTTCCTTTTTTTTTTTTTTCTTCTTTTTTTTTTTTTCTAACCCAGCCAATGTAACAGTCAATCGGCGGACGCCTTTTTGTCACGTGACTTGGTACGACAACTTGTCAATAATCGACTGCGGATTTCTTCAGCCAAAATAATGCTTTCTTCTTCTTAACTGAGGGCCTAATGTTCAGTTGTTGGTCAGTCTAGCGCTTAACAGAAAAAAAACAGTGGGTTCGCTATAAACCTCAGTCTTGCCGGCGATGATGGATTTTCCGTAGACGGTTTTCTGTGCAGGCTGCAGCAGGATGGGGTGGAGACTGAAGGATCGGTCATTGTGTTGTCCAGGCTTGTACTCCCGACATGTGTCGCGTGTCGTGAGCTTCTTTTTACAAGATGTTGCAATTACTTCCATTTCGTTCGTTGGGTTGTTGTTTTGTTGTTGTTTTTTTTTTTTTTTTTTTTGGGGGGGGGGGGGTTCTGGGTGTTGTAGCCAGAGAATTTTTCCCGTGGTAGCCAAGACACTTTCTCTCTATGTGAGTTAGATACCACGTTTAAGTCAGAACATTGTTAGCGTTTTAATGGTGAGAAGGGATCGAATCACGTTCGGGTCTTCTTTTTAAAAACAAAAATTGTCTCTTTTATTTTGTTATATTATAAATAAACAAAATCTGCTTCTTCGTCTTGATCCATGATTTGTCCATTGTGCATTCTGTCCGTCCAAGTTGCCTGCAGAGATGACTACACTTGACGCCATGATCATACACGATCATGAACCAGCCCACATGCAGTCCCAGTCTAAACTGAGAGCATCCCGTTAGCCAGAAGACGATAAGTCACACGAGACTTGTCATACAAGGAATTATCCGAAAGGCAGTTTTAAGGGATATATCATCGCTTACGACAAATAACTATCGGTAGGCTAGAATAGTCAGAGGATAGTTTTCTATTATAGTCATATAACTATCCACGTGTACGATCGGCCCTAAAGAGGATGGATTAGAACAGTAATATGTACCAGTAAATAGGATAGGAAAAAACAATAACGTGTGCCAGTAAAGAGGATCGGAAAAAACAATAACGTGTGCCCGTAAAGCGGATCGGAAAGAACAGTAATGTGTGCCAATAGAGGGGATCTGGGAGAAGAGGAACGTATGCCAGTAAAGTGGATCGGAAAGAACAGTAACGTGTGCTAATAGAGGGGATCTGGGAGAAGAGGAACGTATGCCAGTAAAGAGGAACGGAAAGAAGAGGATCGGAAAGAACATAACGTGTGCTAATAGAGGGGATCTGAGAGAACAGAAACGTATGCAGTAGAGGGGTTCAGAAAGAACAAAAATATGTATGAATAAAGGGGAGCAGAATAAAAAACAGAAATATGTATGAGTAAAGGAGATCGGAGAGAACATAAATATGAATGAATAAAGGGAATAGGAAAGAACATAAACATGTATGATTAAAGGGGATCAGAAAGAACATAAATATGTATGAATAAAGGGGATCGGAAACACAAAAACATGTACAAATAAGAGGGTTACGGAGGAGCTGGGACAGGTACCAACGAAGGGCTTAAAAAGGACAGAGGGTTGTGTCAATAAAGGCGATCGAGACTCACAGAGGGTTGTGTCAATAAAGGCGATCGAGACTCACAGAGGGTTGTGTCAATAAAGGCGATCGAGACTCACAGAGAGCTGTGCCAATAAAGGAGATTTAGGGCACAGAGACTTGTGCCAAGCCAATAAAGGAGATTCAGGGCACTGAGAATTGTGCGAATATAGTAGATAAAGGGAGAGAATTGTGGCAATGAAAGAGATTCGGGGCACAGAGAATTGCGCCAAAAAAGATTCAGGACACAGAGAATTGTGACAATAAAGAGGATTCGGAGCACAGAGAATTGTGACAATAAGATAGATTTAGGGTATAGAAAATTGTGACAATAAAGAAATTCGGGGCACAGAGAATTGTGACAAAAAAGAAGATTCGGGGCACAGAGAATTGTGAAAATAAAATAGATTTAGGACACAGAGAATTATGGCAATTAAAGAGATTTGGTAGTACAGAGAATTGTGGCAATAACGAGGATTCGGAGCACAGAGAATTGTGCCAATAAAGGAGATTTAGGGCACAGAGAATTGTGGCAATGAAAGCGATCCGGGGCACAGAGAATTGCAGCAATAAAGAGGATTGGGATATAGAAAACTGTGCCAATAAAGGAGATTCAGGGCACAGACAATTGTGACAATAAAGGGATTTGGAGCACAGAGAATTGTGCAAAAAAAAGTAGAATTAGGGCACAGAGAAATGTGGCAATGAAAGATTCAGGGCACACAGAATTGTGGCAACGACAGAAATTCGGGGCACAGAGACCTGTGGCAATAAAGAGGATTCGGAGCACACAGAATTGTGCCAATAAATAGATTTAGGGCACAGAGAATTGTGGCAATGAAAGCGATCCGGGGCACAGAGAATTGTGGCAATGAAAGAGATTCGGGGCACAGAGAATTGCGGCAACAAAGAGGATAGAGGGTAAAGAGAATTGTGCTAATAAAGGGATTCAGGATACAGAAAATTATGCCAAAAAGTCATTTCGGGGCACAGAGAATTGGGGCAATAAAGAGGACTCGGGTCACAGAGAATTTTGCCAATAAGTAGAATTAGGGCACTGAGAATTGTGGCAATGAAAGAGATTCGGGGCACAGAGGATTGTGCAATGAAAGTGATTTGGGGCACAGAGGATTGTGGCAATAAAGAGGATTCGGGGCACAGAGAATTGTGCCAATAAAGTAGAATTTAGGGGCACAGAGGATTGTGGCAATGAAAGAGATTCGGGGCACAGAGGATTGTGACAATGAAAGTGATTTGGGGCACAGAGGAGTGTGCCAATAAAGTAGAATTAGGGCACAGAGGATTGTGGCAATGAAAGAGATTCGGGGCACAGAGGATTGTGACAATGAAAGTGATTTGGGGCACAGAGGAGTGTGGCAATGAAAGAGATTCGGGCACAGAGGACTGTTGCTTTGTTTTGATCCAGGTCACAGAGAACTGTGCAAGTCAAGAAGATCCGGGTCACAAAATATGGGCTAAACAAGGAGACCCAGGGCACAGAGAATTGTGCCAATAGAGAAGAACCGGGACACAGAGAATTGTACCGTTAAAGTGGAGTTGGAGTACAGTGAATTGTGCCAATAAAGGACAGTCGGGCACAGAAAATTGTGCCAATGAAAGAGATTGGGGCACAGACAATTGTGCCATTGAAAGAGATTTGGGGCACAGACAATTTTGCCAATAAAAAAGAGTTAGAGCACAGACAATTGTGCCAATGAAAGAGATTTGGGGCACAGACAATTGTGCCAATGAAAGAGATTTGGGGCACAGACAATTGTGCCAATGAAAGGATTTGGGGCACAGACAATTTTGCCAATAAAAAAGAGTCAGAGCACAGACAATTGTACCAATGAAGAGATTTGGGGCACGACAGTTTGTGCCAATCAAGAGATTTGGGGCACAGACAGTTGTGCCAATGAAAGATATTTGAGGCACAGAGAACTGTGCCAATGAAAGAGATTTGGGGCACAGACAATTGTGCCAATGAAAGAGATTTGGGGCACAGACAATTGTGCCAATGAAAGATATTTGAGGCACAGAGAACTGCCAATGAAAGAGATTTGGGGCACCGAAAATTGTGCCAATGAAAGAGATTTGGGGCACAGACAATTGTGCCAATGAAAGAGATTTGGGGCACAAAATGTCCAACGGAAGAATTTGGGGCACGAGAATTGTGCCAATGAAAGAGATTTGGGGCGCAGAGAATTTACCAATGAAAGAGATTTGGGGCTACAGACAATTGCGCACGTGAGAGACATTTGGGTCGTACGAGAATTGTGCCAATGAAAGAGATTTTGGGCGCAGAGAATTATGCCAATGAAAGAGATTTGAGGCACAGACAATTGCGCCGATGAGAGAGATTGGGTCGTAGAGAATTGTGCCAATGAAAGAGATTTGGGGGCAGAGAATTGTGCCAATGAAAGACATTTGGGCACAGAAATTGTGCAATGAAAGAGATTTGGGTCGTAAGAATTGTGCCAATGAAAGAGATTGGGGCGCAGAGAATTGTGCAATGAAAGAATTTGGGCACAGAGAATTGTGCTAATGAAAGAGATTTGGGCACAGAATTGTGCCAGTTAAAGAGATCTGGGCATAGAGAATTGTGCCAATGAAGGATTCGGGGCACAGATAATTGTGCATGAAATAGATCTGGGACACAGACAACTGTGCCTATAAAGCAGATCCTAGGCACAGACAAGTGTGTCACAAAAGAAAGTCCGGGACATAGAGAATCTTGCCAGTAATTGAGATACTGGCACGGACAATTGTGCTAATAAAGGACATCCAAGGCACAGCGGAATGTGCTAAAAAAATCAGATTCGAGGCACAACAAAATGTGCCAAAAAGAAGATCTGGGGCACGAAGAATGGTGCCAATTAAGGAGATTCAGGGCACAGACAACTGTGCCAGTCAAGAACATCCGGGGCACACAAAATTGTGCCAATTAAGGAGACCAGGGCACAGAGAATTGTGCCAATAAAGGAGACCCATGGTACATTAAATTGTGCCAAGAAAGGAGATCCGGGAACAGAATATTGTGTCAATGAAAAGATCTGTGATACAGAGAATTGACAACAAAGGAGATTCGGGACATAGAGAACCGTCCTCATAAAGGAAATCGGGAGACACAGAGAAATGTGCCAGCGAAGGGGGGATGGGGGTGAGCAAAACGGCCAAAAGAGTACCTCGGAAGGAACGAAGAGATGTGCCAACAAACGGGATAGGAAACGCGGAGGACGGGGTGTAGTGGTGGTGGAGAACAGGGGGACGTGTCGATGTAGACGATGAGGAGCGACACACAGTCATGCTGATACAGGGTCGGAAGGCTCAGATGCAGATGTGTGCAATACACGCAGCTACAATTTCCTACACACCCAATAGATTTTACGGACATCGATTGTGGCGGTGAGGAGGATGGGAGTTAAGGTGAGGTGAGGGGACAGAGGGGGAAAGGGTAGTAGTGACATATGTGGAAGATGGGGACGCAGGGAACTATGTCAATGAAGAGGAGCGGGAGACACGGTTTTCCAGTCAAGGTAGCCGGGAGGCAGAAAGGGGTGCACTAATAAAGTGAATCGGGGGTCACAGAGAGATGGGCCGGTAAAGATTGGGAGGAGTGAAAAAAGTCGAATCTACAGGCTGAGGTTTGTAATACATAACACATAAGGTTATCTCTATTTGTTGACTTATTGGGCTTTTAGTTGTTTTTGCTATTTATCTGACATTTTGTTTTCTTGACTAAATGCCTACACACAAAAGCTTGAGATCTGCAGCATTAGTGTTAACACTTTGTGACGCATGAACCTGAAACCAAGACTGATGTTTAATGGTGTTCCATGTCATTACAGGAAACAAAAGTACCAGCCTTGCATCAGTTACTGACGTTATTATCTAACACTTTCCACTGCATGCACTTGTTGTTAGCTCTTACGCATGGCGTTTCGACAGATGCAAAAATGAACACTTTAATTGGATGCAAAGCTCCAATTTGCAGTTTATAATCTGGTTACTGTCGTTCGAATTTAGACAACAACAACAAACAAGCAAACATCTGCATAATCTGTATAATTATCTGCATAATATCTTTAAAAACATTTTTTTAAAACTCAGATGTGCAACAAAGCGAGGCTGAAATTACAGCTTCTGAATCTTGGTTAAGTTTAACGTAGACATTTCCTTGTTAATTACCATCATTTCCTTGGCAGTTACAAGTGAAAGAGCAATACCTACGAATATAAGGAACAAACTTGTATGTAAACAACTTATGACAGATTATTACTACTTAATCTGATTACTTATTCGCCAACAACACACCACAACACACACACAACACACACACCACACACACACACACACACACACACACCACACACACACATAAGTAGTAAACAATGTTGCGTTGATAGGCTTCACCCATCTCAAGGTCGTTTTGGCTGAGCCAAGGGACGCAATCGCCCTGAAGTATAGCGTGCTGCGTTGACCTTGGGGTTGGATGATTCACCCATCGCAAGGTCATTTCCGGAAAGCGACGACGGGAAGCAACCGTCGCCTCGTTTTTACGTCCCTTTATCGAGAGTGTCCTTAACCGCAACGTACATCCTTAATACATTAAGATCGTAACGCCTAACGACTCCAAATGTTAAACCCTCGCATCGTCTTTACTCCCCTCAACCGATAGTGTCCTTAACCGCAACGTATGTCCTTAAATATAGTTCTCCAATCAGATAGTACCGCCTAACGACTCGAAATGTTAAATCTCTAGTTGTTTCCCAGAACGCTTTGAGAATGGATCCCAGATTTCAGCACCCGTTTACCTGTGTCATAGCCGGGCCAACGTCTTGCTGTAAAACGGAATTTTTTACATAAAAAAAAACTATTTAAAAAAAAACGTTATATGGACCTGGTGCCCGAAGAAATTGTTTGGTGTTATGGAGAATGGCCAACCTGGTATGGGGAGTTGAAGAACGTCCGTTTTACGGAAGGAATCCCGGACGTAGACGACTGGGGGGCGGACAAACGACGCCTGTGATAACAGACGATCTGATAGACGGAAACGGACGAAAGAGTTAACTAAACTAACCAAAGGGAGCCACCACAAAGACAGTGCATATATTATCCAAAATTTGTCTTCAAAAGATAAAGAAACTACAACCATTCATTTGAACAGTCATTACATCGTGTTGTTCAAAAACCCCAGAGACGCCACCCAGATCTCTATTTTAGCCAGACAGATGATGCCGGGAAAACGAAGTGTATGCTGGATGCATATAAGGACGCCACGACTCGCCCCCACGGTATCTGCTGGTGGACTTGAAGCAGGACAACCCGGAACTCTATCGTTTAAGGACCAACATTTTTCCTAACGAACTGCAGGTCGTCTACATCCCCAAGTGACATGACCGCCACGCTGAAAAAAAAAATCTGCCTACTTTGAAAATGTTTTCCCTGGCCAAACCTTCCGCGCTCAAAGCCGTCCTGAAAGACGCCTCTCCTAAAGTGATTCGAGTCCTCTGCGAATGCTGCCTGAACCTCTTAAAGGCAACGTCACTTTGACCCTCAGTAGAAGAACCTGAGCAGTGTACAAGCAGTCCCTGAGAGCCCTCGCCAAAAAAAAAACACCCTGCGAAGAAGAAAAGGCAGCTTCTTCAGAAAGGGGGTTTTATCAACACTTGCTGAAACCCATCATCGGGGTGTTATCTAGCATTTTTTGAAAACAATGGAGAAGAAAAATTGTCTATCCCAAAATCTTGGAAGCTCTGTCCAGTCCCGACCCCCGGGCACATGAAAGACACCCAGGGAACTGACAACCGCGGCCTGAGAAACCGACGGAACGCCGCGGCCCACAGTCGAACCATGGACATGATGGGGAGGCTGTAAACGGTTCTGACGGCCCAAGAACGCTACCTGTTGAACGGGGTGGACGTGAAGATAAGGCTGACCGCCTCGAAGAACAGCTTCTGCCTCATGGAACACGGAGACAACCCCAGTTGTCGCGTTGAGATCACCCACTACAGTCTGTTCGTCAGGAAGGCTAAAATAAACCCGGCCATGGCGCTGGGCCATGCCAAAGCCCTGGAGAAAGAGACAGCCGAATATCCTATAAAGAGAGTGGTCATCAAGACCTTTACCAGGCCCGTGGGTAACGTCAGCGTCGTCCAAGACAATTCATTCTCAGCCGGACCCCTAGCAAGGTCATTGTCGCCCTGGTGGACAATTCCATGGTCAGCGGACGGTACGACAGGAATCTTTTCCACTTCCTTAATTACCATCTCAACTTCTTGAGCATCACCCTGGATGGAAAGCACTCCCCGCCAAACCCTTGACCCCGGACTTTGAGGGAAAACGCACCACTAGAGCCTACCTGACCACCCTGGAGGGCTCCGGTCTCATCCTCAATGACGCCTCCGCTGGCTTTTCTCTGGACCACTTTTCCAGAGGCTATGCCATCTTCTGTTTCAACCTCACCCCAAGTCTGGTGGACGGGAATCAGTTTGAGATGGTCAAGTCCGCGCCTATGAGACTTGAGCTAAAATCTGCCCAGGTCCTCACCCATCCCCTCGCTGTCCTCGTCTACGGAGAGCTGGACGGTCTCATCGAGGTGGACAAGAGCCAGCAGGTGCTGACTGATTTTGCGGTATGAACAATCGTCAGATCACCCATCTACTGATCCATCGTCTTCCCGGGCGACGCCTGTTTCAAGGGGTGTATCCTAAGGACCTGCTACCCACCAAAAATTCCCGAGAAAGCCCCCAGCGCCTACGTCATCAACACCGACTCCAGCCGGGGGAAGGTGTGCACTGGGGAGGGGGGGGGGGGCGTAGTTCGACGGGAGAGGAAAGACGGAATATTTTGATAGTTCTGGATTACCTCCGATGAATAAAGAAATCAAGGCCTTATAAGGTGAAGCAGCCAAAGTTACGCTCATAACGCGAGACTGCTTCAAAATATCACGAGTTCGGCCTGCGGAGTGTACGTCGTCTATTTCGTGTTGGCTAAAGTAAAGAACTGTCTTTAAAAAAAAAAAAAGGTTCACAGCGCCCCTTCACCCTCTTCATCTGCAAAGGAACGATCGACATGTACACCGCCTAGTACAACAATTGTGCTGTAACCACCATGTATTCTTTAGGGGAAAAAAACGTCTTCGTTATGGTGAACAAAAAAAGGAGAGGCAAAGCTAGACAATACTCCAGACCGACGGATGTCCGAGGCGGGCGCCTGAAACCCACCAGAAAACAACCACTCTGGATAAAGAACAGTTCCAGAGGTTTATGAACAGAATGGACGAAATTGACGCCGATCAACAAAGAGAACAACGCTTATCAACCTGAAGGAAGAAAAAAAACAACAACAACAACAGGAAAAGGACGCTAATCCCTGCCAGCGAGAGATCACCCACCTCCTCTTCCCCTCTTCTATCATGACACTTGTAAACCGATAGCGCAGGGAACACTGGTGAATTTGTTATGATGGTGCACTAAGTGACAGGTTCACGGACCACTCCTGGATGGATTTTTTTTTTTAAAAACTGTGTCAGTCAGACAAGCACTGATGTTGTTGAGAGTCTTATTACACACAAAAAAAAAACCAAAAAAAACAACCCACAACAACAACAAAACTCATCGTTTTTTGTGGTAGTATTGAACATCAGGCGCAGTTCCTGCTATTCTCCCATCATTATCAAGTCTACTATGATATTGATCGGCTCACGGGCCCCCAAGGATGAAAGGGGACAACTGTGTTATTGTTGTTTGAGGCGGTATTGAACGTGAGGCGCAAACCCCAATAGCCTCCTTGATTGAGTGCTATTAATCGACCTACGTGAATGAAAGGAAAGATGTGTCAACAAATGCTCGGGTTTAGCCAATTGCACAGCTTTTAACGCCTTGTTTGTTTTGGGGGGGATTGACGGTATACCACTGATGAAAATTGTTATGTGATGTAATTGGTAGTTATTAGCGAGATCCATCATGATCTCCGTTTTCTGTGTTAACATACGCTCGGGTTTGATCAATTGTACAACTTTAATGTCTTATTGTCTTTTAGGAATGATATTGATAGATGCGATATTACTGGAAGTTATAACTGGCATCCATTATTTTTCGCTGAATAATATCCAGACAATGTGTGCTGTTGATCAGCCCCACGATAATGACAGGAAAATGTGTCAACGTATGCTCGGGTTTGATCGATTGTACAGCTTTTAACCCCGTGTTTTTTGGGGAGTTGTCGGTATACCACTGATGGATTTGTTATGTGATATTATTGGTAGTTATTAGCGAGATCCATTGTGATCTCCGTTTTTCTGTGTTACTATATGCTCGGCTTTGATCGATTGTACAGCTTTAATGCTTTAATATTATTATTTGCTATTTTAAAATATGAGTGCGATCTTATTGGAAGTTTATAACCGGGACCCTATATTTTTTTGCTTAATATTACCCAAAAAATGTGCAGAATAAGCCATTTGCCTCTATAAATAGAGAGAGAAACCCTCGGCTCTTCCAGTGCCTCACCGATTCTACTACTCCGAGGAGGAAGCAAAATATAAAAAAAGGTAAAAACTCGTCATGGCAAACAGTATCAGAAAGAACGGTGGAAAAATGCTCAAACTAGGCAACCGGAAAAGATCCCCGATCGACCTTGGAACCCTTCTCCTTGCTGCAGACGTCGGCAGCCAATGATTAAAGGACGCCGGGCTTTTCAAGTAGAATACGAAGGGGATGGCATCGTAGGCCTGTGTTCCAACACCTACTACTTGTTTCGAGAGGGACAAGACCAAGGTGAGCAGCAAAGGCCTCAGTCAGCGGTTGAATGATCTGACCAAGGATCGTTACCTAAAGGTCCTCTGCACCCGCATCAACAGAGTAGGTATCAACAGATGGTTCAGAATGGATGGCAGGACCAATGTACACTTATCAACAGTCCGGGAGATCCTTGTCGTTTTTTCTGCATCAAACGACGAGTCCAAGCGATGGCATGAGCACCCAACCCCTGAATCTTTAAATCGGACTTCCTCCAGATCGTTCTCCTCCTCTTCCTCGTCTAATGTGGGCCATCGCGACCATCTCGGTCGTGATGAGGCGGTCCCAACCCCGCGTCCGACACAGAGGGGACGGGGTGAAGAGGATGTTAGACGACAGTTACTTCCTTTGGCTCATCCGAAGCGACCTTGCGATGGGTGAAGCATCCAAAGGCAAAAGACAAAGCAACACGCTATAGTATTTAAGGACGTACGTAGTGGTTAAGGACACTCATGGGACGATAAAAACGAGGCGACGGTCGCTTCCCTTAGTCGCTTGCCGAAATGACCTTGCGATGGATGAATCATCCAACCCCAGGTCAACGCTAATACGCTATGCTTCATGGCGATTGCGTCCCTTGGCTCAGCCGAAACGACCTTGACACGGGTGGAGCCTAGATCCCAAGTTCAACGCAACATTGTAAACTACTCTCTCACACACACACACACACACACACACACACACCTGCGCTCGCACGAACTCTCACTCACGCATACATCCATGCATTCATTCACGCACTATGTGTACTGAATCTATAGCTCTTTTATTAGATTCCATTAATACCAATGACAGACTTAATACGTTTTAGGGTAGGATTTTTTTTTCGTGTTTCCTTCCACCTGCTCAAATGTTCAAGTCTTGACACAAATGCATTTTTGTCTAGAACAGTACTAGACACTGGTGGACTTCTCCAACTCAATTAACAAGCAAATTATCTGATCGTATTCATGATACGGGGCAGTAGGCTGATCAATATTGGCGACGGTGGTGAAGGAAAGAAATAAGGACATTCTCCAGTAACTGTTTGACTATTCCAAAGCACATGTTATTATTCAGCTTCACGCGTTTGAGGCTCTTATGTGTGCACCAAGGCGGGCCAGTCGTTGCTCTGTCTGGGTTTTAAAAAGTCGACTGGATTTATTTTCCCCGTATCAGTGTGTCCGACGATTTGCCATTCCTTCAATCTTTGGCATGAAATGAAAGGAAAGGTCTTCATCTGTCGCCTTCAAATCCATGCGGCCACGAACGGCTCAGCGAGAGCTCCGAGGCATTGGAAATGAAGCACGAGCAGTATTTGATTACTCCAGGGGAGGAAGTTGAGGTTCAGAGAACCGGAAGTAAATTTCCCTGGCGCTCGGTAACCTAAGGCTGTCGTGAACATATGAGATGTGCAGCGGAACCTGCGTGTTATCTCCACCGTGTCCTTGGTCAAAGGGGTCTTATAGAACAAGAAGGCGCGCGCGCGCGCTCGCCCGCGCGCGTGCGCGCGCGTGTGTGTGTGTGTGTGTGTGTGTGTGTGTGTGTGGTGTGTGTGTGTGTGTGTGTGTGTGTTGTGTGTGTGTGTGGGTGTAAGAAGGGGAAAGGGTAGAGGGAGGCATCGAGGGTGAGGTGGGGTTGGGACAGAAGTTACTGAGAGCGCGGCGGCAGGAAGGAGGGGCGGGGAATTGAGTGCGTTGGTGTCACAAAGAGACTCTTGATGGTAATCGACATGTCTGTACCCACTGTACAACACAGCACCCATCACCACTGTGTCCTACATTACCTCTTCATATTTTCACTCAGAACCTGTCGGCACTGTTTCATACTATTGTGTCAAAACATTTTACACGTTGTATCTATCAGCCTACCGGCATTGTCTCGCGCAAAATCTCTATTCCACACAAAGCACCTACCCACATGGTATCCTACCAGCCTGTGAACATTTTACGTTCAAGACTATCCGCATTATTTCCTGTCAAATCTGTAAACATTTTACACGTAACACCTATCGGATTGTTTCCTAGCAT
>CM031599.1:82873938-82913938 GCA_018398815.1 Conus ventricosus | reverse complement strand
GTAACATGTTATGGATACAATGCTAACACTACCGTAGCGCTTACAGCGTGTAACACGCTATGGATACCATGCTAGCAACACTACCGTAGCGTTTACAGCGTACACTCTGTACACTACGGAAGTGTTTGTGGCGTTCGCTGTAAGCACCATCTTTATGCGGTAAGAACTCTAGCCAGCACGCTTGATCAGCCACGCAAGGAAATGTTATCCTTCATTGTTTCAAGCCAACAGTTTCACACAATTTTTATTTTTTTTTTTTTACTTTCTCCCACTAATCTGAGCGATCTAATTTCAGTCTCAGTAATGCCTTATCAAATCAAAAGTTTTGTGCTCTCAAAAACAAACAAACAAACAAACAATTATTCGCTTTTTGCTTTGGGGGGAAGGGGTGGTGGTGGAGGGAGGAGGGAGGGACCATGGGTGGACTCAAGGGACACTACTCCAAAATGAACTGTACAACCCGAGGAAGTTGGTTCAGATAGCCCTCCCCCCCCCCCCCCCCCCCCCCCCCCCCGCCCTTCCGTACCCAACACAGTTTCATGTGATTGTGCTTTCAGCGTGAGTGGATAGTGTTTTTAGTTTGAAGACAGTGTGATCCGTGTGAGTGGATAGTGTTTTTAGTTTGAAGACAGTGTGATCCGTGTGAGTGGATAGTGTTTTTAGTTTGAAGACAGTGTGATCCGTGTGAGTGGATAGTGTTTTTTAGTTTGAAGACAGTGTGATCCGTGTGAGTGGATAGTGTTTTTAGTTTGAAGACAGTGTGATCCGTGTGAGTGGATAGTGTTTTTAGTTTGAAGACAGTGTGATCCGTGTGAGTGGATAGTGTTTTTAGTTTGAAGACAGTGTGATCCGTGTGAGTGGATAGTGTTTTTAGTTTGAAGACAGTGTGATCCGTGTGAGTGGATAGTGTTTTTAGTTTGAAGACAGTGTGATCCGTGTGAGTGGATAGTGTTTTTAGTTTGAAGACAGTGTGATCCGTGTGAGTGGATAGTGTTTTTAGTTTGAAGACAGTGTGATCCGTGTGAGTGGATAGTGTTTTTTAGTTTGAAGACAGTGTGATCCGTGTGAGTGGATAGTGTTTTTAGTTTGAAGACAGTGTGATCCGTGTGAGTGGATAGTGTTTTTTAGTTTGAAGACAGTGTATCAGCGTGAGTGGATAGTGTTTTTAGTTTGAAGACAGTGTGATCCGTGTGAGTGGATAGTGTTTTTAGTTTGAAGACAGTGTGATCCGTGTGAGTGGATAGTGTTTTTAGTTTGAAGACAGTGTGATCCGTGTGAGTGGATAGTGTTTTTAGTTTGAAGACAGTGTGATCAGCGTGAGTGGATAGTGTTTTTAGTTTGAAGACAGTGTGATCAGCGTGAGTGGATAGTGTTTTTAGTTTGAAGACAGTGTGATCCGTGTGAGTGGATAGTGTTTTTAGTTTGAAGACAGTGTGATCCGTGTGAGTGGATAGTGTTTTTAGTTTGAAGACAGTGTGATCCGTGTGAGTGGATAGTGTTTTTTAGTTTGAAGACAGTGTGATCCGTGTGAGTGGATAGTGTTTTTAGTTTGAAGACAGTGTGATCCGTGTGAGTGGATAGTGTTTTTAGTTTGAAGACAGTGTGATCAGCGTGAGTGGATAGTGTTTTTAGTTTGAAGACAGTGTGATCAGCGTGAGTGGATAGTGTTTTTAGTTTGAAGACAGTGTGATCCGTGTGAGTGGATAGTGTTTTTAGTTTGAAGACAGTGTGATCCGTGTGAGTGGATAGTGTTTTTAGTTTGAAGACAGTGTGATCCGTGTGAGTGGATAGTGTTTTTAGTTTGAAGACAGTGTGATCCGTGTGAGTGGATAGTGTTTCTAGTTTGAAGACAGTGTGATCCGTGTGAGTGGATAGTGTTTTTAGTTTGAAGACAGTGTGATCCGTGTGAGTGGATAGTGTTTTTAGTTTGAAGACAGTGTGATCCGTGTGAGTGGATAGTGTTTTTTAGTTTGAAGACAGTGTGATCAGCGTGAGTGGATAGTGTTTTTAGTTTGAAGACAGTGTGATCAGCGTGAGTGGATAGTGTTTTTAGTTTGAAGACAGTGTGATCCGTGTGAGTGGATAGTGTTTTTAGTTTGAAGACAGTGTGATCAGCGTGAGTGGATAGTGTTTTTTAGTTTGAAGACAGTGTGATCCGTGTGAGTGGATAGTGTTTTTAGTTTGAAGACAGTGTGATCAGCGTGAGTGGATAGTGTTTTTAGTTTGAAGACAGTGTGATCAGCGTGAGTGGATAGTGTTTTTAGTTTGAAGACAGTGTGATCCGTGTGAGTGGATAGTGTTTTAGTTTGAAGACAGTGTGATCAGCGTGAGTGGATAGTGTTTTTAGTTTGAAGACAGTGTGATCCGTGTGAGTGGATAGTGTTTTTAGTTTGAAGACAGTGTGATCAGCGTGAGTGGATAGTGTTTTTAGTTTGAAGACAGTGTGATCAGCGTGAGTGGATAGTGTTTTAGTTTGAAGACAGTGTGATCCGTGTGAGTGGATAGTGTTTTTAGTTTGAAGACAGTGTGATCAGCGTGAGTGGATAGTGTTTTTAGTTTGAAGACAGTGTGATCAGCGTGAGTGGATAGTGTTTTTAGTTTGAAGACAGTGTGATCAGCGTGAGTGGATAGTGTTTTTAGTTTGAAGACAGTGTGATCAGCGTGAGTGGATAGTGTTTTTAGTTTGAAGACAGTGTGATCCGTGTGAGTGGATAGTGTTTTTAGTTTGAAGACAGTGTGATCAGCGTGAGTGGATAGTGTTTTAGTTTGAAGACAGTGTGATCAGCGTGAGTGGATAGTGTTTTTTAGTTTGAAGACAGTGTGATCAGCGTGAGTGGATAGTGTTTTTAGTTTGAAGACAGTGTGATCAGCGTGAGTGGATAGTGTTTTTAGTTTGAAGACAGTGTGATCCGTGTGAGTGGATAGTGTTTTTAGTTTGAAGACAGTGTGATCAGCGTGAGTGGATAGTGTTTTTAGTTTGAAGACAGTGTGATCAGCGTGAGTGGATAGTGTTTTTAGTTTGAAGACAGTGTGATCAGCGTGAGTGGATAGTGTTTTTTAGTTTGAAGACAGTGTGATCAGCGTGAGTGGATAGTGTTTTTAGTTTGAAGACAGTGTGATCAGCGTGAGTGGATAGTGTTTTTAGTTTGAAGACAGTGTGATCCGTGTGATTTTGAACCGTGGTGTATGCAGACACAGTGAAGACTGTCGTGTTTTCGACGTAACTGTAGTTTTCAAAACGTGAGCTGATGAACATCATCTTGACCACGGTAGTTCAAGTAGTTCGATTGACGCTGAGGATTCTACCGTGTTACACATGAAACACTTGAACGTTTGACACTGAGCAAACGCTAAAGTTGCTGACACACGAGCCTCCCCGCCCGTACTGTTGAGACGAAACGTTTGAACCTGTGCGATCCGACCAGTCAGTGTCGAACGGACGGAGTGCTTCACGAAACGTTTGAACCTGTGCGGTCCGACCTATACGCGAGTTTTAAACCCTTTGAGTTTGATCCCACATGCCGCTTCAAAGGACTGTACAATTGAATACGAAGCTTTTTCTCGAATATTTAGATTCCTATAATTTTTTGAGTTGACATTCCAAAGCACATGATGGCCTTGGTACGATTCAATCAAATGTTTGGTCTCCGAATCGGACAGTCTGATCGCCTAGCGGACGACGCCATTTTTCCGTTGTCGTGGGTGTTCGCTCAATGGTGAGCGTTGATTGGTTGGAGGATTCTAGCTGTCCGTTTCGAATAGATCACGGTGTATCTCGAACGGTCGGGTCGAACTGGATGCCGAAGTCCGTTTGAGACGTACGTTTACTATGACAGACGCTCCGTTTGGGATCGGGTTCGACCGGTACGTCCGAAGCGTACGGGCGGGGAGGCTCGTGTGTCAGCCTCTTAAGTCTTCCCACGAGACAAAAGTCTCTATGAACACATCGTGTGGTTTGCTGCTGGTTATGGCAAACGTTACAGATTTCATTACCGACTGGACTACAACTCCCAACTCCAACCTATCGATGTCGTATCCATGCAGACGACCTAAACAAATAATCAAATCAATCGAAATCATAGCGGTGCCATGCGTTGAAAAAAATGTCTCTCAAATTCTGGGACCAATTATGCTTCACTGTCTGGGTGACCTCAGTTCCGATGACCTCTCCTCGTCTGTGCTGTTGGTTTGGTTCTGTTTGGGTCAGCGGTATCGGCAAATTCCTGGGGACTGTCGTTGGACAGACGTAGTGAGCCCGGCACAGCGAGATTTCACCCACGCTGGCTCCGTGCTGGGCAGTTATTGTCGTCAGTAGGGGCTCAGTAGGTGGTGTCCTCCGTATTGGGCACCACTGAACACCAATTATTGTCGTCATTAGGGGCTCAGTAGGTGATTTCCTGCGTACTGGGCAACACTGAACACCAATTATTGTCATCATTAGGGGCTCAGTAGGTGGTGTCCTGTGTATTCGGCACCACTGAACACCAATTACTGTCATCAGTAGGGGCTCAGTAGGTGGTGTCCTGCGTATTGGGCACCACTGAACACCTATGACATGACTCGACAGCAGTGCAGCGTTTTTTGTGGTGGGTTGTCATTGACTGCTTCCTGTTGCGGCGGCACGGGCCAGGCTGTGACTGTGGACGGGAAGTCAGAATGAGTGGCGTGGGCGCTATGCCAGTGAAGTGGCAGGAATATAATGCAGCATGAAAAAAAAGCGAGAAAACCCATATTCACGAGAGAAAAAGGCATGCTGCGAACTGGGACAAAAGTAGGCCTGTGGTGAAAACCATTTTTTTCTTTCACTTACTAAAATCTAACTCGCTTAAACACGACCATCGATATCCTGCATCATGAGAACGTCGTGACCGGAAGTAAATTTCCCCGACGGCTGTCGAAACGGCCCTGTCCGCAAGTTTACTACAGACCCTATGAAGCGTGATTCCCGCCGTGGGCTAAATCACTACTACGGTCGCTGCTGCACAGGACAGACATGTGATCAGAAATTGCCAGGCAAGAGAGAGAAACGGACGTCGATCGTTTGCGCTGAGACGCATGACGATGAACGTTCGTTACCGCCTCACCCCCTTCGGTCACACCTCAGTCTTGTTGAGGACGGAGGTATTTTGAGACCGGCCTAAGCCCCTGACTAGCAGTGACGATCGCTAAAACTACACACGTAAAGTGGTGGTGTACTTATGTATTCTTAAGCAAGCGGTCAAATGGCCTCCGACAAAACTGACTGAACTGGGCACGGGGTGCAAGATCCGTGTCAAGTCAGCAGTGCGTAGCATGACACCACAGCTGTTTCAGTCCACTGCTAAGGTGGTTTTGTCCGTTTTTTTTATCTAGAAATTCTGAAATTGGATAGTCTGTAAATATGGACACCGTGGGTATGGCCCTATGACATTTTCTTTTTCACCTACCTGTTCCTTCTTCTTCGTCTTCTTCTTTTGGACTGGTCTTTATTCAGGCACACCTTGGTGAAGCTAAAACTGACCTTTTTGTTTCCTTCTTCCTCATCTGTTTCTGCTTCTTCTTCTCTTTCGTTCCTCAGATCACGGTTCCTGCTTCTGCATGAGAACTGCTGTGGTCAGCCAATTCTTCAGGCCGAAGTCCAGCTTCCCTGACCACAACTGTCGTCTGAGACTGCAGACAATCGGCGTGGCTGCTGTCAATGTTCTCTTGTTGTTCTGCTAGTTGAATATATCCCGTCGATTGGCAGTGTCACACACGTACACGCAGCGCGCGAACACACACACACACACAACACACACACACACACACACACCGAAGTCATTTTCTTCTCTGTGTGACTTTGACCAGTGCGCGTGCTGTTCGCCCCAGTGGGGCCTGCATACGACAGCTGGAGCCGCCAACAATTTAAATAGGGAACTGACAATCTCGCCGACTTGTTTGGATTCGACAGCCGGTCCGTGTACTGCTTGCTTGCCCTGGGGGCTGTCCCACGGTCACTGTTGGTGTGTACAGAGGCCGCCCAGTGTCAAGACAAGGCAATATGTGCTTCCAAGTTCCGACCACTTCGTCCGGGATGGGGACAAGCGAGGCAAAGCCTACTTGCTTTATCAGCAATCTCACGCCACCAGAGGCAAAGCCCAGTTTGTCTGTCTACAGGCAATATCACGTAGCAACAGGCAAAGCCTAATTTGACTATCAGCAACACCACGTAACAAGAGGCAAATCCTACTTTGTTTGTCAGCAATATTGCGTAAAAAGAGGCAAGTCCAGTTATTCTAACTACCAGCAAATACCACGTTACACGAGGCAGAGCGTACTTGGTTTATCAGCAACATCACTTATTAACAGGCAAAGCCTATTTGGTTTATCAGTAACACCCCGTAACAAGAGGCAATGTCTACTTGCTATATCAGCATATATCAGGCTACGAGAGGCAAAGCCCAGTTTTTCTATCAGCAATGTGACGTAAGAAGAGGCAAAGCCCAGCTTTTCATCAGCAATATCATGTGACAAGAGGCAAAGTCAATCTGGTTCTATCGGCAAGATCATATGACATGCACAAATTCACACACACGTACTCTACCTTACTGGGTCAGTCCAGACACTGGTTTTTTGTTTTGTTTTTGTTTTTTTTGTGTGTTTTTTTCGTTGTTGTCACGATTCTTTCCAAGCTCTTCAATGGCATCAAGAACTATGTTCCAGTTGGGGTCTGTCACCCTATTCGAGTCTCCGAGACTGGAGGTAGTAGTAGTGCTGTCAAAGCCGTCCTTGCTGTTGTAACCGTCTCACGCTGTTTTGTCCTGTCGCAGTGCCAGGGCAAAACTGTCTCCTAAGAACTGGAGGCCCTAGCACTGGTCTGTCACTAGTGTCACTGTCAGCACGACGTAGCTCCGAAACTAACCATGCGGAGTTTTAGATTCCATGTCACTTATCCGGCACGGGCTGGATATTTAACGTATCCAACCCGTATCGCACATTCTTGCGCAATTTCCTCACACCGTACCGGTTTCGATAGGGACGTATCTACGCACTAAACTCAGATATACGTGGCCTTACCCGTATGCGTTTCACAGTAGCACAACTCAGATTTCAGGGAACGTAACATTTCGGTTGGCCTTTCAAAACCTTTCCTTAGCATCGTGTTATGCTTTATTTCACTAAATTGTAAACAATTTGTGTACAACACTTTCAAAGATACCACCTATCCACAAGCGAACGCTGGCGACCGGTGCCATGTGCGCCATATTTAGGGCACATGTTTGATAAATGTTTGCCTTTTATTTTTATTCATCTTTAAAAGCTAATTTAGACTCGTTCAAGGGGATGGTCAGTAAACCAAGAGTGTCCCTAATTTGAAAAGTTCAAAATGTAGGCTAAGGTAAAACCATGTGAAAAGTGCTTCTGCTTCCACTCACACTAGTGATTCAATTAACAAGTTAGCTTTCCCTGCAGGTTTTGGCAGTATTTAGTTGGGAGTGGAGTGGAAGTAAAGCGTGATTTTGGCTTGACTGCAAGAAAAGCATGATTTCTGCTTGTGACAGGATGACATTGTTCACTTGGCTGTTGTAGGAGTACCTGGGTAAGATAATAGTCAGAGACAGCAGAGGTGTTTGAAAGAACGAAATTCAGGTTTGGAGTGAGTAATACTAAATCGCATTCCATTCCATACAAAAATCGTAGAGATGTAGACCTAATCTGTCCCCTGTGTAAAAAAATAACCAAAAAGATTAACTCCATTTTAGTTTGTGTTGTCCGTTCCTTGGTGATCTTCGACATTATCTCACACCACTCAAATACCAAAGAGACCCAAATATACTCAGAGGCATAAAAAACGCGAAAACAAACTGTATAGAAATGTTGATGTAATTTGGCTACCGATTCCTTTGAACTGGTAATAGAAAGTGAGAAAAAGCAATCGAACACCGCAAAAGTGTCCTTTCAAAGTTCATTCTGGTAGAAAATAAGGTCACATGAACTTGACCTTGACCCTGTGTTAACAGCAGAATGTCAGTATCGGGTGTGACCACCTCGAGCATTGATCACAGCTGTGCACCTGCGGTACATCGAGCGCACCAGAGTGTTGGTCTGCCTCTGGGGACTTGCCACCACACCTGGCCCACAGCGACAGCAAGCTGAGCTGCTGTCTGGGGTCTGGGGTTGAGCTGGTTCAACTGCCTCTGAAGGGCATCCCAGAAATGCTCTATTGGGTTTAAGGTCGGGAGAACGGGCTGGGTGAGGCAGCAGATTGATGTTGTTCTGCCTCAGGAAGTTCTGCGTAGCACGGGCAGTGTGCGGCCTTGCGTTGTCCTGCTGAAACAGGTTCTGTGGATGCTGCTGGAAATGCGGCAGGATGTGGGGCCTCAGAACTTGGTCGATGTAATGAACAGCAGTGACCCCGTTACCACGTCCTGGACCCACATTCTGGAAGATGACTGGCCCAATACGGCGATTTATGCCGATAGCCCCCCAGATCATGATGCTTTCACCACCCCATGGGTCCCTTTCGGTGATGTTGGCATCCGTGAAGCGTTCCCCCGCTCTTCTCCAGATCCGGATGCGGCCATCGCCTGGGTCGACGCAGAACCGGCTTTCATCACTGAAGAGGACTCGGCCCCAGTCCCGATGGCGCCAATGCACGTGGATCTGTGCCCACTGCAGACGGTTCTGGCGATGCTGGAGTGTCAGGATAGGTCGCCGGGCTGGACGCCTGCATTGGAGACCAACTGTGTTCAGTCGGCGACGCACGGTCCTGTTGCTGATTGGCCTGCCATGGTTGCCGACGGTGTTCCTGGCTGTGTTGGCAGCGGTTTGGTAAGGCTCCCGTCGATGCTGACGAAGAAGATGGCGGTCTTGGGCTGCTGTGGTGACCTTCGGTCTGCCGCTCCTCGGTCTGTCATCAGTGGTGTTTCTTGCTTGAAAGCGGTCCAGAAGGCGATAGACGGTGGAAATGTGGACTCCGAATGCGATAGCGACCTGCCTCATTGGAACCCCGGCCTGCAGTTGCCCCATTGCTATGCAACGATCTTGACGAGAAAGTCTCGGCATTATGTTGGCGCCTCTGGAAGGGATAATTTGAACTTTTTGGGGTTTGGAAATTTATAGCCCCACAATGGGGGCCACATTGAGTTGCAATTCACATTGATGCACGTGGCGTAGGTAGTCCACATGGCAACTGCACTCCTCGTGCCAAAAACGCTGACCCGGCAACATTCACCCACTGTTACGAGGTTACAACCGGCCAAAACACCACGTACTGCTAATGTTGCACGTGCCAACGACATTGCTTACGTCCTGTTCACAATGTGAACAATCGTGCACTGTCTCTATTTTTTCGCGTTTTTTTGCCTCTGAGTATTTTTTATGTATACATTGTTAGTGTCTTCAAAGAATAAAATGAAATAGTGAAACAGCTAACCTGGCCTTTAAACGTAGAGATGCAACTGTGAACGAGTACACAGGCTAGAATGAAGATAACTCTGATTATATGATGGAAGGATGCCCGTGGTATAATTCATACCTTTGTTGTACCTCTTTCTCTCCGTGTTGGTCTGCTGTTTGCCTCTTTTCGCAATGAAGGATGCCCGTGGTATAATTCATACATTTGTTGTACCTCCTTCTCTCCGTGTTGGTCTGCTGTTTGCCTCTTTTCGCAATGAAGGATGCCCGTGGTATAATTCATACCTTTGTTGTACCTCCTTCTCTCCGTGTTGGTCTGCTGTTTGCCTCTTTTCGCAATGAAGGATGCCCGTGGTATAATTCATACCTTTGTTGTACCTCCTTCTCTCCGTGTTGGTCTGCTGTTTGCCTCTTTTCGCAATGAAGGATGCCCGTGGTATAATTCATACCTTTGTTGTACCTCCTTCTCTCCGTGTTGGTCTGCTGTTTGCCTCTTTTCGCAATGAAGGATGCCCGTGGTATAATTCATACCTTTGTTGTACCTCCTTCTCTCCGTGTTGGTCTGCTGTTTGCCTCTTTTCGCAATGAAGGATGCCCGTGGTATAATTCATACCTTTGTTGTACCTCCTTCTCTCCGTGTTGGTCTGCTGTTTGCCTCTTTTCGCAATGAAGGATGCCCGTGGTATAATTCATACCTTTGTTGTACCTCCTTCTCTCCGTGTTGGTCTGCTGTTTGCCTCTTTTCGCAATGAAGGATGCCCGTGGTATAATTCATACCTTTGTTGTACCTCCTTCTCTCCGTGTTGGTCTGCTGTTTGCCTCTTTTCGCAATGAAGGATGCCCGTGGTATAATTCATACCTTTGTTGTACCTCTTTTTCTCCGTGTTGGTCTGCTGTTTGCCTCTTTTCGCAATTCTAATTTTGTTTGCTTGTTCCTTTTTCTTTTTCTCTTTAAATGTCTTTGACTAGTTCAGTATTATTATTCAGCCATTTGTGTCTTTGACTATTCAGTATTATTATTCAGCCATTTGTGTCTTTGACTAGTTCAGTATTATTATTCAGCCATTTGTGTCTTTGACTAGTTCAGTATTATTATTCAGCCATTTGTGTCTTTGACTAGTTCAGTATTATTATTCAGCCATTTGTGTCTTTGACTAGTTCAGTATTATTATTCAGCCATTTGTGTCTTTGACTAGTTCAGTATTATTATTCAGCCATTTGTGTCTTTGACTAGTTCAGTATTATTATTCAGCCATTTGTGTCTTTGACTAGTTCAGTATTATTATTCAGCCATTTGTGTCTTTGACTAGTTCAGTATTATTATTCAGCCATTTGTGTCTTTGACTAGTTCAGTATTATTATTCAGCCATTTGTGTCTTTGACTAGTTCAGTATTATTATTCAGCCATTTGTGTCTTTGACTAGTTCAGTATTATTATTCAGCCATTTGTGTCTTTGACTAGTTCAGTATTATTATTCAGCCATTTGTGTCTTTGACTAGTTCAGTATTATTATTCAGCCATTTGTGTCTTTGACTAGTTCAGTATTATTATTCAGCCATTTGTGTCTTTGACTAGTTCAGTATTATTATTCAGCCATTTGTGTCTTTGACTAGTTCAGTATTATTATTCAGCCATTTGTGTCTTTGACTAGTTCAGTATTATTATTCAGCCATTTGTGTCTTTGACTAGTTCAGTATTATTATTCAGCCATTTGTGTCTTTGACTAGTTCAGTATTATTATTCAGCCATTTGTGTCTTTGACTAGTTCAGTATTATTATTCAGCCATTTGTGTCTTTGACTAGTTCAGTATTATATTCAGCCATTTGTGTCTTTGACTAGTTCAGTATTATTATTCAGCCATTTGTGTCTTTGACTAGTTCAGTATTATTATTCAGCCATTTGTGTCTTTGACTAGTTCAGTATTATTATTCAGCCATTTGTGTCTTTGACTAGTTCAGTATTATTATTCAGCCATTTGTGTCTTTGACTAGTTCAGTATTATTATTCAGCCATTTGTGTCTTTGACTAGTTCAGTATTATTATTCAGCCATTTGTGTCTTTGACTAGTTCAGTATTATTATTCAGCCATTTGTGTCTTTGACTAGTTCAGTTTATTATTCAGCCATTTGTGTCTTTGACTAGTTCAGTATTATTATTCAGCCATTTGTGTCTTTGACTAGTTCAGTATTATTATTCAGCCATTTGTGTCTTTGACTAGTTCAGTATTATTATTCAGCCATTTGTGTCTTTGACTAGTTCAGTATTATTATTCAGCCATTTGTGTCTTTGACTAGTTCAGTATTATTATTCAGCCATTTGTGTCTTTGACTAGTTCAGTATTATTATTCAGCCATTGTGTCTTTGACTAGTTCAGTATTATTATTCAGCCATTTGTGTCTTTGACTAGTTCAGTATTATTATTCAGCCATTTGTGTCTTTGACTAGTTGAGTATTATTATTCAGCCATTTGTGTCTTTGACTAGTTCAGTATTATTATTCAGCCATTTTGTGTCTTTGACTAGTTCAGTATTATTATTCAGCCATTTGTGTCTTTGACTAGTTCAGTATTATTATTCAGCCATTTGTGTCTTTGACTAGTTCAGTATTATTATTCAGCCATTTGTGTCTTTGACTAGTTCAGTATTATTATTCAGCCATTTGTGTCTTTGACTAGTTCAGTATTATTATTCAGCCATTTGTGTCTTTGACTAGTTCAGTATTATTATTCAGCCATTTGTGTCTTTGACTAGTTCAGTATTATTATTCAGCCATTTGTGTCTTTGACTAGTTCAGTATTATTATTCAGCCATTTGTGTCTTTGACTAGTTCAGTATTATTATTCAGCCATTTGTGTCTTTGACTAGTTCAGTATTATTATTCAGCCATTTGTGTCTTTGACTAGTTCAGTATTATTATTCAGCCATTTGTGTCTTTGACTAGTTCAGTATTATTATTCAGCCATTTGTGTCTTTGACTAGTTCAGTATTATTATTCAGCCATTTGTGTCTTTGACTAGTTCAGTATTATTATTCAGCCATTTGTGTCTTTGACTAGTTCAGTATTATTATTCAGCCATTTGTGTCTTTGACTAGTTCAGTATTATTATTCAGCCATTTGTGTCTTTGACTAGTTCAGTATTATTATTCAGCCATTTGTGTCTTTGACTAGTTCAGTATTATTATTCAGCCATTTGTGTCTTTGACTAGTTCAGTATTATTATTCAGCCATTTGTGTCTTTGACTAGTTCAGTATTATTATTCAGCCATTTGTGTCTTTGACTAGTTCAGTATTATTATTCAGCCATTTGTGTCTTTGACTAGTTCAGTATTATTATTCAGCCATTTGTGTCTTTGACTAGTTCAGTATTATTATTCAGCCATTTGTGTCTTTGACTAGTTCAGTATTATTATTCAGCCATTTGTGTCTTTGACTAGTTCAGTATTATTATTCAGCCATTTGTGTCTTTGACTAGTTCAGTATTATTATTCAGCCATTTGTGTCTTTGACTAGTTCAGTATTATTATTCAGCCATTTGTGTCTTTGACTAGTTCAGTATTATTATTCAGCCATTTGTGTCTTTGACTAGTTCAGTATTATTATTCAGCCATTTGTGTCTTTGACTAGTTCAGTATTATTATTCAGCCATTTGTGTCTTTGACTAGTTCAGTATTATTATTCAGCCATTTGTGTCTTTGACTAGTTCAGTATTATTATTCAGCCATTTGTGTCTTTGACTAGTTCAGTATTATTATTCAGCCATTTGTGTCTTTGACTAGTTCAGTATTATTATTCAGCCATTTGTGTCTTTGACTAGTTCAGTATTATTATTCAGCCATTTGTGTCTTTGACTAGTTCAGTATTATTATTCAGCCATTTGTGTCTTTGACTAGTTCAGTATTATTATTCAGCCATTTGTGTCTTTGACTAGTTCAGTATTATTATTCAGCCATTTGTGTCTTTGACTAGTTCAGTATTATTATTCAGCCATTTGTGTCTTTGACTAGTTCAGTATTATTATTCAGCCATTTGTGTCTTTGACTAGTTCAGTATTATTATTCAGCCATTTGTGTCTTTGACTAGTTCAGTATTATTATTCAGCCATTTGTGTCTTTGACTAGTTCAGTATTATTATTCAGCCATTTGTGTCTTTGACTAGTTCAGTATTATTATTCAGCCATTTGTGTCTTTGACTAGTTCAGTATTATTATTCAGCCATTTGTGTCTTTGACTAGTTCAGTATTATTATTCAGCCATTTGTGTCTTTGACTAGTTCAGTATTATTATTCAGCCATTTGTGTCTTTGACTAGTTCAGTATTATTATTCAGCCATTTGTGTCTTTGACTAGTTCAGTATTATTATTCAGCCATTTGTGTCTTTGACTAGTTCAGTATTATTATTCAGCCATTTGTGTCTTTGACTAGTTCAGTATTATTATTCAGCCATTTGTGTCTTTGACTAGTTCAGTATTATTATTCAGCCATTTGTGTCTTTGACTAGTTCAGTATTATTATTCAGCCATTTGTGTCTTTGACTAGTTCAGTATTATTATTCAGCCATTTGTGTCTTTGACTAGTTCAGTATTATTATTCAGCCATTTGTGTCTTTGACTAGTTCAGTATTATTATTCAGCCATTTGTGTCTTTGACTAGTTCAGTATTATTATTCAGCCATTTGTGTCTTTGACTAGTTCAGTATTATTATTCAGCCATTTGTGTCTTTGACTAGTTCAGTATTATTATTCAGCCATTTGTGTCTTTGACTAGTTCAGTATTATTATTCAGCCATTTGTGTCTTTGACTAGTTCAGTATTATTATTCAGCCATTTGTGTCTTTGACTAGTTCAGTATTATTATTCAGCCATTTGTGTCTTTGACTAGTTCAGTATTATTATTCAGCCATTTGTGTCTTTGACTAGTTCAGTATTATTATTCAGCCATTTGTGTCTTTGACTAGTTCAGTATTATTATTCAGCCATTTGTGTCTTTGACTAGTTCAGTATTATTATTCAGCCATTTGTGTCTTTGACTAGTTCAGTATTATTATTCAGCCATTTGTGTCTTTGACTAGTTCAGTATTATTATTCAGCCATTTGTGTCTTTGACTAGTTCAGTATTATTATTCAGCCATTTGTGTCTTTGACTAGTTCAGTATTATTATTCAGCCATTTGTGTCTTTGACTAGTTCAGTATTATTATTCAGCCATTTGTGTCTTTGACTAGTTCAGTATTATTATTCAGCCATTTGTGTCTTTGACTAGTTCAGTATTATTATTCAGCCATTTGTGTCTTTGACTAGTTCAGTATTATTATTCAGCCATTTGTGTCTTTGACTAGTTCAGTATTATTATTCAGCCATTTGTGTCTTTGACTAGTTCAGTATTATTATTCAGCCATTTGTGTCTTTGACTAGTTCAGTATTATTATTCAGCCATTTGTGTCTTTGACTAGTTCAGTATTATTATTCAGCCATTTGTGTCTTTGACTAGTTCAGTATTATTATTCAGCCATTTGTGTCTTTGACTAGTTCAGTATTATTATTCAGCCATTTGTGTCTTTGACTAGTTCAGTATTATTATTCAGCCATTTGTGTCTTTGACTAGTTCAGTATTATTATTCAGCCATTTGTGTCTTTGACTAGTTCAGTATTATTATTCAGCCATTTGTGTCTTTGACTAGTTCAGTATTATTATTCAGCCATTTGTGTCTTTGACTAGTTCAGTATTATTATTCAGCCATTTGTGTCTTTGACTAGTTCAGTATTATTATTCAGCCATTTGTGTCTTTGACTAGTTCAGTATTATTATTCAGCCATTTGTGTCTTTGACTAGTTCAGTATTATTATTCAGCCATTTGTGTCTTTGACTAGTTCAGTATTATTATTCAGCCATTTGTTACGGTATAGATGCTAAACGGAAAAAAACACATTTATGCCTTATCCATCTCTGTCTGTCTGTGTGTCTTTCTGTGTGTGTGTGTGTGTGTGTGTGTGTGTGTGTGTGTGTGTGTGTGTGTGTGTGTGTGTGTGCGTGTGAGAGAGAGAGAGAGAGAGAGAGGTGTGTGTGTGTGTGTGTGTGTGTGTGTGTGTGTGTGTGTGTGTGTGTGTGTGTGTGTATGTGTGTGTGTGTGTGTGCGTGTGTGTGTGTGAGAGAGAGGGAGAGAGAGAGAGACTTTCTCCACGTAAGAATTACAATCGAAGGGGTTACGCACCTTTTTCTGCTCAATACTTGTTGTGCTATAGTACCCTGTGCAGCATGAGTGTCAAACTTGTACACTATGATGAGAAAGGTCCTCAGTTCAGTTGACAAAAATGTCACTTACGAATTGTGATTGACAATTTTCATATCATGAAATGAGTGAGTGTATACTTTTCACCCGAATATTGTTGATAGATGTGATTACGAGTAAACTAATAAATCAAAACAGGTAGCTACTGCTGACGTTGAATTAAAAAAAATCATGTGAATGATAAAGCCTATGGTGGGACACTGACTTCCACCCTTTATTGCAGATTCTCCAACAAAACATCCAAAGTCAATATGGAGTCAAAATGTTTTCGGGATTAATTTTTATTAACCTTTACTGCATATCAGAGTGTACAATAATTATAAATATTTATAACCTCAGCAGGATAGACCAGAGATAAAGTTTTGATCTGAAATGTATTAATTTCTTGCAATGTAATCGCATGAAGTTCTCCTATGTACACTGGCCGCTTAATATTGTATTAATAAATTGCGTTGTAATATCATGAAGTTCTATGTACACTGGCCGCTTAATATTGTATTAATTTCTTGCATTGTAATAGCATGATGTACTATGTACACTGGCCGCTTAATATTGTATTAATTTTGCATTGCAATAGCATGAAGTTCTATGCAAACTGGCCACTTAATATTGTATTAATTTCTTGCATTGCAATAGCATGAAGTTCTATGTAAACTGGCCACTTAATATTGTATTAATTTCTTGCATTGTAATAGCATGAAGTTCTATGTAAACTGGCCGCTTAATATTGTATTAATTTTGCATTGCAATAGCATGAAGTTCTATGTACACTGGCCACTAAATACTGTATTATTTCTGCATGGTAATAGCATGAAGTTCTAGTTACACTGGTCGCTTGATATTGTATTAATTCCTTGCATTGTAATAGCATGAAGTTCTATGTACACTGGCCGCTAAATATTGTATTAATTTCTTGCATTGTAATAGCATGAAGTTCTATGTACACTGGCCGCTAAATATTGTATTAATTTCTTGCATTGTAATAGCATGAAGTTCTATGTACACTGGCCGCTAAATATATTGTATTAATTTCTTGCAATGTGTAATAGCATGAAGTTCTTTGTACAATGGACGCTAAATATTGTATTCATTTCTTGCATTGCAATGGCATGAAGTTGTATGTACACTGGCCGCTAAATACTGTATTAATTTCTGCATTGTAATAGCATGAAGTTCTGTGTAGACTGGCCGCTATATATTGTATTAATTTCTTGCATTGTAATGGCACGAGGTTCTATGCACTGGCCGCTAGATTTTTTTGAGCAGGCATTCCAAGTATAGTGCTGTACATAGTCTAGAGCACTGGATACTCACCCGTAAGTTGAAGAGCACTCCCGATTTACAGGTTATGATGAAACATTTACGTAAGTCCCAATCAAGTGAAAATGTTCAGTACATCTTCTTTTTTTCTGTGTCCAAAATGTTTCGGGATTAATTTTTATTAACCTTTACTGCATATCAGAGTGTACAATAATTATAAATATTATAACCTCAGCAGAGTAGACCAGAGATAAAGTTTGATCTGAATGTATTAATTTCTGCAATGTAATCGCATGAAGTTCTCCTATGTACACTGGCCGCTTAATATTGTATTAATAAATTGCGTGTAATATCATGATTCTATGTACACTGCCGCTTAATATGTATAATTTCTTGCATTGTAATAGCAAGATGTACTATGTACACTGCCCGCTTAATTTTTAATTTGCATTGCAATGCATGAAGTTCTATGCACCTTCGGGTGTTTCTTTTTTCTTTTTTCTTTTTTTTTTTCTGGGGTGAGGGCAAAATCTTTTCTTCCTTGCGCTGAACCCTAAGCGATCTGAAGCGATCAAAGTTAAGTGAATTTTCGTTGTTTTATTCGTTTACATATCACCTGACGAAGACCTAAGAGGTCGAAACGCGTTGTGTTTTGTCTTGTGACTCGTTTGTCCACGTTCTCTGGGCGGTTCGCTAACATTTATTTAAGAAATTTTTCACACCAGTTAGTTGAATTTATTAAAGAATGAGACTAGTAACCTAGGTTGTCAATAGCACGCAGATTATTTTACGCTCACGAAAGTATCTTCACCAACTTAGGGTACGTTCATACTGGCACGCACGTCAGTCGCGCGGACAGACACAAATCGTGCGGATGCGGCACGCCCTTCTTTATTTTCACGTATAGAGTGGAAGGTGGTTTTCAAACAGCCACAGACACGCACGCATGATCACTTCCGCAAAAACAGTCGTGCGTGCTTGCCACAATTCAAAAGCGCGTGCGGACAGAAAAAAGTGGAGCGGAAAAGGCAGACCCTTCTTTTCATCACTGGCAGCGCTGTGGGCGTTCATACTGACACGACATTTTTCTTTTCCACCACCCCCAAACCAAGTGAACTTTCTGTCGCCTCATACAGCGCCATGTTTGCCAGAAGGGCCAGCTGTGTTTATACTCCAAGCAGCCTCACGGACGGAGAAACGTGCGGATCAGCATGAACGCTTTTCCTCATGGGCGTGCGATTTTTCACGTGCGCATGACAGTCGTGCGTGCTAGTATGAACGTAACCCTTACGGTACAGTTTGCTTGTTTGGCCGTTTTTTATGAAGACACGTATGCATATGAAAATGTATCCTCCGTGAAAAATTCCAGGGAATGAGTGACAAAAAATAAGTGGTCTTCGACTAAATGACACCGGAACGTAATGAATTTGGTTGGGCAGACAGCTCTTCAGTCGGTTCTACCCAGGTAGGCAGCCCGTTATGTAAAGGACAGCGGAATTGAGACTGCTTGGAACTTATCCCTAACGGGGAAAATACTCTCAATAACAATAATGATGTAAAGAGTAATGTTTGCGCATTCATTCCCTTCGATTATTTAAAATAACCATTCCAGTGAAATCGGGAGCGGGTCATACTTACTGGGCAAGTACTCACATTCTCAAGGCAAATAATCGCATCTTGGGAAAACTTTTCATCTTCAAACACTTGAACTGTACATGTCGTGGAGACAACCTCATTCCCCAAAATATACATCTTTAAAAGAAGTTTGAAAAGTGTAATTTGTTTTCGTCAAAAGGCGAAGATTTTAATCAAAGCGATAACAAAAAAAAAATTTAAAATTCCAGACGTCAGTCGAGAAGAACTAGTTACCTGTTTCCTGCTACTTCCGCTTCAAGAATCACAATCTTGTTCTCTGCAGTTGATTCGTTATTCCAAGCTTTTGACGCACTTCAAAAAGCTCATCAACTCGTGTTACAATGAAATGAAATAAAAACCATGAAACGTCTGTGTAGAGCCATTTACCTGTCTGCTGGCAGGCCAGTGTTGCAGCATCAGTTCTCTGGTTCGTTTCCCGTGACATGGGTGCCGCTACACAGGCGTGGTGGTCTATATTCCTCAGCATTTCAGACCCTTACTCTCGGCGCGTGCTCGATCGACACTTCTGAAGAAAACCTGTTCCAGTCTCGCAGGCGAAACTTGTCTCTCGTTCTTTTTCATTTCAGACACTCAAGGCCAGACATGGAGGTTTAAACTGATCCGAAAATCATTTCTTGTTTTTATGGGTGCTTTTGCTCTGAAGATTACATCACTTGAAAAGCAAGAAAACGTGTTGAATTATGCGATCTGCTTTCCCGTTTCCAGGGAAAACCGTCCAAGATGGCCGAAAAAACAATATTTTTTTAAAATAAAACAACTCAAATGTATTGCATTTTTTATATTCTGTTTGTATACATAAGCAATAAAGGATTTTTTCTGAACATTCACAGAGTATTTTCACATTGAAGTCTTTTCAGATTTTCATTAATTTTGAAAAACAAGTCCCTTGATTTTGCTCGGAAATTAATAGAATATCCGAAAAATTATTTTTTGGTAACTGATGATGTTCACGTGCGGCGGGATAAGGACATGCCGCTTTAAAAGTGCAGAATGAGCTGGAAATGACAGCTCGATGTGACGCGTTTACCCATCCATGCTGGTCCTTTGTCATCTTTTCCCATTCTATTATAGATTTTCTCACCATCGACCGCTAGGAATAAGGTTTGTTACTGGATTGCCAGAAAAAAATGGAGCTAAACCATTTATAACAAAGCAACGCGTTTCGACCAAAAACGTCTGCTACAGAACTGAAAACTGAATTTGACAGAAAAGACAGATTCAGCTGTGGTATGCAGACCGTTTAGCTCGTGAGCAGCATCATAATCACTTATCCCACTTTACCTGTATTTCACCCAGCCCCCATCTCCCTTTCTCTCCCCCCTCCCCCTCCCCGTCCAAAACATACCTCCTTCACCCATCCACCCCAACCCTCCACTATTTGGAAGAAGGCCTCTTAAATCAGCTGAAATGGGTTTAAACTAAAGATATAGACACATTACAGTAACTCCAGACAAGCAGTTTTTGAACAAACATGTTTCGTAAGATCACAGAGAGAGGAGAGAGAGAGAGAGAGAGAGAGAGAGGCACAATATATCTCAAATGGGTGTCCCCAGAAGAGGATCACATCACATCATAATACGAGAATCCCTTGTGAATATAATATACACGTGCATAATAACCCACACATACACCACAGTGCCTTCTTACCAACGCACGCATGCGCGGGCGTGTGCGAGAGCACATACACACATATATGAATACGTCCCCGCGCTCACTCACGCGCACGCTCGGCGCGCGCATACACACACACACGCACACGCACGCACGCACGCACGCACGCAACGCACACACACACCACACACACACACACACACACAACACACACACAAAAAATATAATATATAAAATATATATATATAAATATATATATATAAAATTATATAATATATATTTTAAAACAAGTTAAAAGAGGAATCCTTAAAACCTATCTACAAATTTTTTTCAAGCGTGTTGCGCTGTCATCAGGATGGTTTTTGGTTTGCCCACCGCCGATGTTATATAGCGTGTGGGCTCCCGTTTGCGGTTCTTTGCACGTGCGGGTTGGCTGCACGTGTTTTGGGGGGTTTTAGGTTTTTGTTTTGGGTGTGTTCACTAACAAAAGATTTCCATTTTTGCCTGCAGTTGTTTACTAAATTTCTGTTTTGGTGTTTTTAAAATTGCTAAGTGTGGGTTTTCATAGTATTAACCCTTTTTCAGTTAAACATAGGTTGCACCTTTTTGAAAATTGCTGTATGGTGATGCTCTTTTTAAGATTTTCCAGGATATATTGTAGCTTGTTTTTGCGTCTTTAAGTTTCCAGATATATTGCTCAGTCTGTTTGGGTTTTTTATTTTTCTTTATTAAATGACTGTTTGTGGTTTGCATATCTGGTTTTGAAGTGGTTTTCAGTGATCCCCCATGTATGTTTCTTTTTCATTTTCTGATGTTCACAGAAGCCTGGTATCGATGTTTTTTGTGTAGAATTTTTTGTTTGGGGCAAATGCTCCTTTCTGGTGCAATTGCAAGATTTCCTTTCTTCACCCTTCTTTTTCTGTGTTGATTTTCATTTTGTTGGGTGCGTCAATTAGGTTTTTGAGGTTGGGCATACATGAGTACGTAGTTTTTACAGTGTTTTTTGTTAAATATTTGGACAGTTTGTGTTCTTTGGAAATGAAGTTGTTAGGATTTTGGGAAAAATTCTTTCCCTATGTTTTTTTTGAGTTTCCCGTCGTATGGGGGGTTATACCATATGATTTTTTTTCCTATTTTTCTTGCTTTTATTTGTGTTGTTGTCTGGGTTTGTATTGTAATTGTAATTGTATCCACTTGTTTGTAGTGCCTCCTGGTATTCTATGCTGCATTTTGAACACTCTCTCACTGCATGACAGGTTTGATAGTCTCTTGTTTATGCCTGGGGTATGGTCTTTAATATAGATGGTGGATGGTTACTTTTTGGGGGTGTACATAAAGAGGTGTATCGTTGGGTTTCTTGTATGGTTTATATATGTGATTGTTGAGATCCATGTTATGTCTAAGTAGTTCACTACCTTTTTTTTTGCTTCAATGGTAATCTTTAAGTTGTGGTTTTGGAAGATTTTTCATAGTTCTTTTTTTCTTGTTTTCGATGGTTCTTGGATTGTTTGGTTAGTGCAGCAAGGCCATCGTCTCTGTATAGTCCGACTTGTTTCGAGTTTTTTCTTGATGTTGGACAGCATGAATAGTCCGATCCCACCAGTTCACATGTTTCTGCACATCATATGATCCCATGGTTACGTCGAATGTTGAGTTTCTGTTGTTTTCCTGATCCATGTTTCCCTTTTTGCTGTGTAGTAATGTTTTCTTGGTGTGGAGAATGATTTCCATTTCTGGGCCCTGTTATGTCTGTGTGGTTTTCTGGCAAACTTCAGGGCTTTGGGGGAGTAGTTCCTCATCTATAAATGGGTAAAAGTCTACTATGTCAAATGTGATGAATACTGTATTACTTTGTTTATTGAGTTTTTTGAACCATTGGATAACTTCGTATGTGTTCTTCCAGAGGATGTATTCAGAGTTTGATTTACGTTCTTTATTATTTTTTCCAGAATTTCTTGCTTATTTTGCCTAATTCAGATTTGGATGGGTTTATTAGTCTACATGTTGGATTGTTATGAAAATTGGGCTTGTGGTCTTTGAGTGTTATGAAAGCTTCTTTTGTTGCTGTCGCTTCTATCCTGTCACTTAGGTCTATGCGCTCTGCAAGTTCTTTTTTTAGTGCGGATACTGTCATGTATATTTTTGTCGGCTTTTTTGTAGTTTTTCTGGATGTTTTTGTCAAGGAGTTGAGAGTATTCTTTTGGTTCCATTTTGTAGTAATTGCTAGTTTTCAAATCCGCAATCATATATAAAAAAAATTAATAGAACAAACAGAAAGTTTGTACATAATATGATATGGAAAGCATTCTTTTTTCTGAACCCAAATGCAAAAAAAAGAGGACAAAAACACCTACGATTTCAAATCATGGCGATCACCACCAGCCACAGACGAAATGAAACCCGTTGAAGATCAAATGAAAAGAATGATAACCAATATTGAATTCAAAAAATCTAACAACGGTTTCCAAACAACACTAAAAAAACAAATAAAACAAGTACAAAATGACAAAAAAATATTTGTGAAGGCTGATAAAACTAGCAATTACTACAAAATGGAACCAAAAGAATACTCTCAACTCCTTGACAAAAACATCCAGAAAAACTACAAAAAAGCCGACAAAAATTATACATGACAGTATCCGCACTAAAGAAAAAGAACTTGCAGAGAGCATAGACCTAAGTGACAGGATAGAAGCAACAGCAACAAAAAAGCTTTCATAACACTCAAAGACCACAAGCCCAATTTTCATAACAATCCAACATGTAGACTAATAAACCCATCCAAATCTGAATTAAGCAAAATAAGCAAGAAAATTCTGGAAAAAATAATAAAGAACGTAAAATCAAACTCTGAATACATCCTCTGGAAGAACACATACGAAGTTATCCAATGGTTCAAAAAACTCAATAAACCAAAGTAATTCAGTATTTCATCACATTTGACCATAGCAGACTTTTAACCCCATCTATAGTTGAGGAATACTCACCAAAGCCTGTGTTGCAGTAACCACACAGACATAACAGGGTCAGAAAAAGGGAAATTCATTTTCTCCACACCAAGAAAACATTACTACACAGCAAAAAATGAAACTTGGTATCAGGAATCACAACAGAAAAACTCATACATTCGGACGACCATGGGATCATATGATGGTGCGAAAAAAAATGTGAACTGGTGGACTATTCATGCTGTCCAACATCAAGAAAAAAACTCGGAAAACAAGTCGAGAACTATTACAGAGACGATGGCCTTGCTGCACAACAACAATCAAGGAACCATCGAAAACAAGAAGAAATGCCACATGCCAATCTTCCCAAAACCACAACTTAAAGATTTACATTGAAGCAACAAAAGGGTAGTGTACTACTTAGACATAACACTGGATCTCAACAATCACATATATCAACCATACAAGAAACCCAACGATACACCTCTTTATGTACACACCAAAAGTAACCATCCACCATTTATATTAAAGACCATACCCATGGCATAAACAAGAGACTATCAAACCTGTCATGCAGTGAGAGAGTGTTCAACAATGCAGCAGTAGAATACCAGGAGGCACTACAAACAAGTGGATACAATTATAAATTACAATACAACCCAGACAACAACACAAATAAAAGCAAGAAAAATAGGAAAAGAAAAATCATATGGTATAACCCCCCATACGACGGGAAAACACAAAACAAACATAGGGAAAGAATTCTTCCAAATCCTAACAACTTCATTTCCAAAAGAACACAAACTGTCCAAAATATTTAACAAAACACTGTCAAACTATCGTACTCATGTATGCCCAACCTCAAAAACCTAATTGACGCATCCAACAAAATGAAAATCAACACAGCAAAGAAGGATGAAGAAAGGAAATCTTGCAATTGCACCAGAAAGGAGCAGTGCCCACTAAACAATAAATGTCTTCACAACAACATCGTATACCAGGCTACTGTGACATCAGAAAATGAAAAAGAAACATACATAGGGATCACTGAAAACCACTTCAAAACCAGATATGCAAACCACAAACAGTCATTTAATAAAGAAAAATATAAAAACCAAACAGAACTGAGCAAATATATCTGGAAACTTAAAGACGCAAAAACAAGCTACAATATATCCTGGAAAATCTTAAAAAGAGCATCACCATACAGCAATGTTTCAAAAAGGTGCAACCTATGTTTAACTGAAAAAAGGTTAATACTATGCAAACCACACTTAGCAACTTTAAACACCAAAACAGAAATAGTAATGCATCTGTCACACGGGCGAAGACTTTTTCCAAGACTTCCATAAATAGAACGGCCCCAAAGTCTTGGTGTTTTTTTAGTCTCGCCTCTGCTGTCACACGGGCCACGACGTTTCCAAGACTTAGAGCCCTTTTTTATAATATCGCTGCCTGCTGGCTGTTACGAGACGCTGGCTGTCTGTGACGCTGTATTTGGTTTTGCCAAGACCAAGTTTGAAGTCTGGAAAACTTGTGCAGGTCTTCTTTGAGTCTTGGCTCAAGTTTTAGAAGACTCGATGGAACGTTTTCAAAACCGGTCAGGACTAGCCAAGACCGATGCCAAACCTGCAACAGTGCTGCGCGCGCATCGACCTATTTTTTTTCCCGCGCGTGGCAGCTACGCCCCCATTGCGTCACCCAAAACGTCTCGCGGACGTTTTCAACACCGCGCGGCACTGACTAAGACTGGGCAGCACTGGCCAGGACTGTACAGGACCCGACAGGACGTTTCGCCGATGTTTTTTCGAATTTTAGTCGCCAAGACTTGAAAAAGTTATTGGTCCAGACCAATAACCCACGACAAGGCCCAAGACTGAAGAATCGGATTTTCCCAGACGTCTGGGGTCTTGGTCGTGCAGTCACACGGGAGAAAAAGTCTTAGAGATGTGCCTAATTTTAGAAGTCTTGGAAAAGTCTTCGCCCGTGTGACAGCTGCATAAACAACTGCAGGCATAAATGGAAATCGTTGTTAGTGAACACACCCAAAACAAAAACCCGAAACCCCCCCAAAACACGTGCAGCCAACCCGCACGTGCAAACAACCGCAAACGGGAGCCCACACGCTATATAACATCGGCGGTGGGCAAACCAAAAACCATCCTGATGACAGCGCAACACGCTTGAAACAAATTTGTAGATAGGTTTTAAGATTCCTCTTTTAACTTGTTTTAACTAATGTTGCTCCCAAGGGGTTGAGCACTTAAAAAATTGTTTTAGGCATTTTAAATATACTGATCTATATATATATATATATATATATATATATATATATATATATATATATATATATATATATATATATATATAAAGCAACAACAACAGATATACACGTACACGTACATCCATGTAACGAACAGCATAGATGTAAACAGCAACATCAGCAAGAATAAAGACATTTGTATACATGTATGTTCATAATTGTCAATGCACTCTAAACATTGTAATCATTGATGAATCCAACCCAAAGTATTATTTCATCAATGCAACATTTACAGGAGAAAATATCACTTTACATAATTATAATTTACGTATTTCTTTCAATTTTTTTCCCTTCTTTCGTCTTCTCCTTTTTGTTCCTCTCATTCCGTTTTATAAATGGTAAATATGGTAACCATCTTGTTTTAAAAACATGTCCATTCCAATTTATATCTGCATTGTATTTTTTTTATTTTATAACGTGAGAGTAGGTACCTTTGGAAGGAGACTATATCAGGAAGACAACTGTCAAATTTGCATTCATAGATATACCGTTTTCCTAACAGAATTATTAAGTCAAAAACCGAGTCTGTAGATATGATTTCATCATATCCAAAAAGTATAACTTTCTCACGAAATGTTAGTTTGTACCTGGAAAGCATTTTGATTTCAGCAAGCTCTCCAAATTTTCCCAGAGCTGTTTTGAGTAATCACACTCCCAGAAAATATGCTCTATGTTGTCCTTAGTTTCTCTACAGAAATCACAATTGTTATTCCCCACTATCCCCATTTCCTTTAAACCTACGTCAGTTCCAAGAATCATGTGTACGATGCGAAGCTGCAGCCATTTAAGTTTTATTTCTTGTATTTTATGACTTCGGTTGAAAACCTTTTCCCAAGAAATTTCTGTTCCCAGTTTTTTAGTCCGTTTCTAGCACGAATTAGGAAGTTTGCTGTCAAATGTGAAAAGGTCATAACACAGTCTTGATCCCTTGGATATAGAGTATATTATTTTTAGAGCTCCTGGTTTTTCTTTTATATTTTGATTAATTGATATATTAAGACCAGTTTGCTGTATATATTTCCTAATAGAACTTACACAGCCGTAGTAAGCCAAGAAGCATACACCCATATCATATTTTCTATTAAATTCGTTTAAACTTAGAAAACTTCCGTCGTTTTTCAAAAAATGTGAAACACAGTAAACCCCTTTTCAAGTCCAAATATATCTGATTACATTATTACCAATTTTAAATTTATCATTATGAAAGACTGGCTCGGACAGTACATCCGATTGGTTTTTGCTTTCAGGTGTCTACAACAATCTCTATATGCCATGACTGTATGGTTCTAGAATACATTATTGTATTTATTCAAAGGATAACAAGGACCATATTTTTCTATTTCTTCGCAAAAAAGGATACATTACACAGGCAACATTTTTCCACTTTTTTTTTTACATCATATGTGCGCGCGCACATACACACACACACTCTCTCTCTCTCTCTCTCTCACACACACACACACACACACACACAAACCACATTCCCAACATTTTAAACTTATCAGGGTTCCATTGTATATTTAAATGTTGCATATATTTTATTTTTGAGCCTTTCTTACAACCTAGCCATATTGCTTGTGTTTTATCTGCATTTAGGAAAAGTCCTGAAAACTTTCCAAATCCTCCTATCCTATGTTAATAAATTAAGGATGCAAGGGAGATCAGAAGGTGTGAATAGTCACAGTGGTTAGTTCAACTGTTTAAAAAACAACAACAACAACAAACAAACAAACAAAAAAAAAACAAGCATTTTCAGCATCTTAGAATTGTACAGGACAGCCTTTACTTGGAATCGTAAGAGATGCAGTCTCCCATGACTTGACAAGCAATAATATGTTAAATAATTTAGTGGTGGGAGAAAGCAAGTGCAGGCTAACAATTCCTACATATTATATGAATGATCAGCAAGAATTTGAAGAGAAGAAGAAAAAGGGCAGGTAAGGGGGAAAGAGGGCGAGTGTTTGGGAAGCGTGGGGGCGTGGGGACCGGAGGGGGGAAGCAAAATGGAATGAAAAGTCAGGGAAAATATATCAAAAGCCAGTAAAGGATAGAAAAGTTAAAAACGAAAAAAGCGAGTGTGGTGAAGAAATATGTTGCTGAAAAACTAAAATCATGTGTTCAACACAAGGGAAAATCTTTGCGCCTTTGCTTATATACACTATACACACACACACACACACACACACACACACACACACACACACACACACACCACACACACACACACACATTCACACAACCACGCGCACGCACGCACGCACGCACCCACACACGCGCACATGCACTCCTCTCTCTCTCTCTCTCTCTCTCTCTCTCTCTCTCTCTCTCACATACAACACACACACACACACACACACACACACATGCACACAACACTCGCACGCATGCGCGCGAATCTCACACACACACACGCGCCGCGCGCGCACTTACACACACACACTCTCTCTCTCTCTCTCCTCTCTCTCACACCACACACCACACACACAACACAAACACAAACCAACACTCACACACCACACACCCACACACACCACACACACACACGCTATTTCAAACAAGTCTATCACGATGGAGTCGTTCGACTATGACGAAAACGAACACATTCTTTCTTCGTCATCAGTATGGATATCTGAGGCCCAACCACTTCTGGCAAAATCTGTCATACGTATCTATTCCGGCAATCCTGCATCTAAACGTATCACTCTGACTTTATACTTCAAATCCAGCACAGCTTTGGTACTCTTCTTTGCCAGGGAAAGGACTGTATCCAGTGGGACACAGATGAATGTGAAGTCATCCGACATGTCATTCAAACCTACCAAAGAAACAATGACCATATTACTCTGACAAAATCACTGCTGAACACACCAGTGACCTTTCTAGGCTCGGTGTCCTATGATGTTCAGCTACAAACACCAGCGATGTCAGTTTCAGCTATGGAAAAGCCTGCGTATGTTAAAGACTCTTCTATCCATGCATACTCAGTATCTCCACTGCACGTAACCATGAAACAATTTTGCCCACTGGTTTTGTACTCCTCCCTCCTACCCCACAATTCAGCGGTAAAGAATCTTCTGCTGCACACACTGACATGTCCTCTGAGTCAGAAGTAGGACATCTGCCATATCAGAAACAAAGCCATCTGAAATGGATACTGACCAGTCAGCCTTTGTGGAGCAACGCAACTCACCAGATCAACCTGACGCAAAGAACGAGTCCCATGTCCCCTCAACTCCTCCAGGTCCCACGTCCCGTCAGTTCCTCCTCCCACACTCCAAGTCCCACTACTCCTCTGCATATCATGAAGATGGGCCGTTCACAAATGAAAAAACTCCGCAAACGTTACCCTTTGTTTTACCCCCAGACAGAAAAGACACCTACCAAAGCATTATCTCTGGCCTTCTATACTGGGAGATTCCAGCAACTGCAAGAGGCTGTTTCAGATCTCCAGCTCTCTCTTTTCTGGCCTTCAGACATCAGTGTCTGAACAGATGGAGGACGTCAAGGTGTGTGCAAAGAATGAAATGCGGACACACTAGCCTCCAACTTTGACGTTCTCCACTCACTTGTTCATTCTCTCGAAGCAAGAATTTGTGACTGGATAAACAAGTCAGCACATTAAGTAAAGGAGAACCATTCGTTAAAAACTCAGCTGGGTAATATATACAGCGACGTGAAAAAGTTGACACCAGCCAGATCATGCGACGCCAGTACACAATGTGAAGGTGACGACACAGATTCAAAAAGTTCGCCCATTGATGTGATCTTCACCAGTACACAATGTGTAGGTGGCAAGACAGCTCTGGGAAAATACTTCCTTAGATGTAGTCTCCACACTCCCTACAGCAAGTCACAAGGCTCCACGAACACGTACCCAGCAAAGAGCCAATCGACCATCATCAACAGGGAGATTCTCACCAACCAACCGTGAACGACATGGAACAAGGCACAACTCCCCAGCTCCTGACTGTAAGCCTCTGTCTACCCGCGGACAAGAAGACAGCCGGTGTCCCCAAGAAGACAGTGTTGTGTACTCAGTCCAGACCTCCAATCGATTCAGCCATCTCTCAAATCAAGCTGATGCTTTAACCAATTCTGCCGACATCAGACCTCGAACAACAATCAATTCAGGTAGAGGTACCGACCGCCCTTCTACAATTCTAAAGGAAGTGTCCCGAAAGAACACTGCACGCAATATTTTGTCCACTCGTTCTGTATCTGACGGAGCTTCAGTTCTCCTGATAGGAGATTCCGTCACGAGAGACATCGACCTCCGTAAAATAACGCCCCGTCACGAAATTGTGTCCAAAATCCATGTACCAGGTTTGTGTGTTTCTGACTTGACAGAGTGGCTGCAGCACCAACGTGGTTCTCCCAGTCTCAGAACAGTAGCCATACATGTGGGGGTAAATGACTGCAGATCCACAGGATAAATCACTAAAGAGACATGGTGTGACTTAATCCATTTAACTTCTCAGGTATTTCCCAACGCTAGAATCATCCTCAGCTCAATAATACCTGCACGAGGCAAACACCACTTAAATACTGTGATAGAACCATCCAATCTGAACATGCAAAAAGCTGTGAAACCCTGAACTCGGGCTTCATTGATAACTACCCCACCTTCACAACTAGTACAGGTAACCCAAACTGGCTCTGTACGCCAGTCTTATTCATCCCAGTGAAGCAGGCGCTGCTAGACTTGCACTGAATCTCAAGAAACCTTTTTCCACTATCAAGCCTTTGAGTCTAAATCAAAACCAAAGAACATGTCGCCCCGAGATTTCGTGGTAATACATACCCAAACAACTTTAAAAACAGCTATCAGTGTCCACGAATAGTCTAGGAATACAGACTCAGAATTCAGTCAGCATAGCAATATCCCACCCGTGACTGTCCTCTATGGAATCAATGAATCACTATCCCCTCTTTTTCACAGAGAAAACCGCTTACCACAACAGATGTCAAGTACCTCTGCTAGAACGTTCCAGGGCCCAACCTCCCTACCCTTCCCTTTCACACATAACGAAGTTCCAACAAGTCAGTCAGTGAATCCCAATCATATTATCCCCACTACTCTGGAACAAATACAGTTCCCTCTGTTCAAGGTGGAAGGATGCATGAAACCGATCTTGAGACCGACATTCCCGTTAACATGACACAAACAGTCCTGCTATTCCATACGACCAGTTTTTGAGATTGATGGCATACTACATGAATTCTCGCCAAATTTACCAGCGCCCATTTCCGTGTTGAGAACACAATGTGTGTGAGTATGCGCGCGTGCGCGCGCGCGCGCGCGTGGTGTGTGTGTGTGTTCGTGCGTGCGTGATCGTGTATATGTGCACGTGCGTAGTGTGTATGAATATTGCAGTTGCTGGACTTGAATGGAGCCCATCATTCTTTTGCAGACTCCTCCTTCGATTTTTTTGCTGGAATTGTACTGACGCTTTTTTTTTTTTTTTTTTTTAATTGCGTAGCGTGTCATAAGTGACGTGTGCGTGCATATACTTTTTCTCCTAATTACAAGTAAAAGTGTTCTTTTGTATTTTAGGGTATTCTAAATTACTGTTGTTGCGTTGGTTGAACAAAGGCCCGTTTTCTACAGGGTTTTGTTGTTGTTGTTGTTGTTGTTTTTTTCTTCAATTATATACAAAATTTTTAATTGTTTTTTTTTCCTTTCAGGGAGCAGGAAAAAAACATTTTTTTTGGCGGACAGCCTATCCATATCTGACAAGGGTTTCACGCTTTCTGTTGTGTGTTCATGGTTTGATCATAATTTTATATTGTTACCACTATAGTTTTCCTTTTTTTTGTGAATATCTTTTTCACGGCAATTTCTGGACTTACAACTACATGATCTGATGTATTAACCGCCTTTGATTTGCGATCGTAAGAACTGCGTGTAATGCACCTTTTTTGTTAGTATACGCAGTGCACTTAATAGTCATCATGTCATCTACTTTAGATACATGGCCTTCAAAAGAGGGACTTCGCATCGGTTATTAAATATAAACAGTGCCAGAAACAAGACAGATGAAATCGCTGCAATACTTCACAACAATGGTAATAGCTTTCATGTGTTTTGTATTGCAGAGTCTTGGCTAACCGATTATGATTCCAGATTCTGATATGTGCATGCCAAATTATGATGCAATCCGATTAGACCCAAAAGCACCTAGAACAACAGGTTTACTTCTTTACCTTGCTAAATCATTGACCTTCAAAAGAAAAGAGTATCTTGAAAAAATACAACGTAGAATCCGTCTGGATAGAATTAAATCTTAAACACTGTAAGCCAGTAATGGTAGGATTCCTATACAGAAACCAGCAGAAACCACTGATTGGTTCGATAGGTTTAATTTAATGATGGATGCCGCAATACTGGAATCAAAGGAAATTATTCTTTTTGGAGACTTTAACATAGACTTAACTGTGCCTGGGAATAAATGGAGTCATACTTATGCAATGTATGGGTTGGAGCAAATAATCGATCGTCCTACTCGAATCACTGAACAAACGGAAACTGTTATTGATCACATTTACGTCAACACTAAAGATAACATAGTGGAAATGTGTTCTGTACAGACAGGCTGTAGCGACCATTGTTCAGTTTGTCTAACATGGTCAAAGAAAGGTGTCAAAATTCCTAAGTCTGGACATAAGGAAATTTTTTATAGACGCTTCACGCATTTTGATAAAATGCCTTCTAAATGATTTGCTTCACTCTGAATTAGATTACATTTATCAGATTAGGAACCCTGACGATGCTGTGAACTTTGGATCAGTACATTCAATTCAGTATATGATAAACACGCGCCGTTTGTAAGAAAAAGAGTGAAACATGTCATTAAACCCCCATGGTTAACAAAGGAGATAGACAATGAGATATACAAAAGAGAGCTTATCTCAAGTCAAAGGATAAAGTGTCGTTCAGAAAAACAAAGGAATAAAGTAAATTCATGAAGAGAAAAGCAAAGAAACAATATTTTCAAATTTAGTCTCGTCTTCTCAAAATTCAAACTTAATTTGGAAAGCTATCAATCTCTTGACTAACAATAATTCAAGAATGCAAAATCCAATAAAAGAATATCACCAGAAGACTTCACTTTCATTTTGCAAATATAACTAAGGATGTTATTGTAAATGATAAAACAAAGTACAATGATCTATGTATGTTAGAAAAATACTGTCGATGTAAAAATATTTCTTCGTGTTTTGACATACCACCATTGTCATTACATGAAGTATTTGATTATTTAACACACTTAAAACAGTCAGGGACAAGGGACTTAGATGGAATTGATGGCAAGATACTAAAATCGCTTCATTGACCATTGCTGAGACACTCACTTACGTTTATAATTTGTGTATTGATAAAAGCCACTTTCCTTAAGATTTAAACAAGCAAAAGTTATACCTTTATATAAAAAAGGTGAGCCCACCAATCTCTCAAACTATAGACCTATCTCAATATTATCCTGTTGTCTAAACCACTCGAAAACATGTTCAAACACACCTATATTATCATCTTAAATATTACAATCTGATTCATGAAAATCACTCAGGTTTTCGAGAAAATCACTCTTGTCACACTGCTCTTGTACAACTTATCGATAGATGTTTACGAATATTAACATAATGACCTTACTGGAATTCTTTTTGTAGATTTGCAAAAGCGTTTTGACGTTATAAACCACTCCCTTCTAATAAAAAAAGCTTTATGTGTTACAAAGTATCGAATACAGCCTTAAAATTCTTTACCTCGTTTCTCATGATCGTCAACAGCTTGTTGAAATCAACTCCAAAAGGTCAAAGTTACTCCCTTTACAATTTGGTGTCCCTCAGGGGTCAGTATTGGGACCCTACTCTTTTCTATTTATATAAATGGACTTACCCCTGTTTATAGAATGTTGTTGTGAAATGTTTGCTGATGATACCTCATTACAATCTCACAGTAGTAACCCTACTGAACTGGTAAATAACTGCAGAAAATATCAACAAGCTAATTACATGGACAGAAATGAATCATATGTCCCTCAATGCTAGTAAAACCAAATGCATGTATGTCACTACACGCCAGAAACGACAGAAAATGACATCCTCATTTGCGCCATTACATGCCCAAGGACAAAAGATTGAAGAGGTTACATCGCATAAAGTTTTAGGTGTTATCATTGACAACGATTTATCTTGGTCTTACCACATTGCGGATCTTGGAAAACGTATTTCTAAGAGAATATATCAACTTTCAAAGATAAAAAAATTTCTAAATCTTCACTCAGAAAGATATTCTTTCATGCGCACATTCTTTCTCTTATCATTATGCATCCACGTTATGGGATAATGCCAGTGAAACTAATCTGAAACTAGTAAGTCGTCTGCATAAAGAGCCATTAAAGTAATTCAGTTGAAATCCAATACCTTGACAAAGAGTGATTACAAAACTTTAAATATTCTTCCATTTAAGACAGACTCTACTTCAACAAATGCTTGAGCATGTACAATGTAGTGAATGGATCAGCCCCGAAGATAATCTTTGAGAGCTTTGTCTTCAATAGTTACAGACATACACATAAACTGTCTCTTCCCAAACCTCGATGTAATCTTTATAAATCAAGTTTTCTGTACTCTGGAGGGACCGCATGGAATAATTTGCCTTCCTCCATAAAATCATGTCACTCAAAATATACATTTAAAAAAGCACTAAAAATGCATTTGATAGAAACTCTGCGCTTCAATTGAAGTCATTTCCATTAATACAATCCCCTTATCCCGTCTTTCCCTCTCTCTCTCTCTCTCTCTCTCTCTCTCTCTCTCTGTGCTTGAACTTGAAGTTCCAACAATAGTTTCATGATTGTTTCAGATTTCATATGAGAGTTATGTATTTGCATGAAAGAAATTGTGTGTTTTAAAAATGTTTTTTGAGCTTGTGGTTATATGTTCAATTAGTTCTTTCTTGTTTATGAGGGCAGGATGTAAAAAAGCTGGAAAGCTTATTCTTTAACCCTCAATAAAGATAATTTTGACTTGACTTGACACACACACACACACACACACACACACTAACGCCACACACACACACACACACACACACACACACACACACACACACACACACACACACACACACACACACACACCACACACACCACACACACACACACACACACCGTAATGAGAGCAAACGGGCACTCGCCCTGCATATAGATGTACGATTAATTATATATTAAAACGAACATGTTCCCCAGTCGCCTCTCTCTCTCTCTCTCTCTCTCTCTCTTCTCTCTCTCTCTCTCTCTCTCTCTCTCTCTCTTCTCTCTCTCTCTCTCTCTCTCTCTCTCTCTCTCACACACACACACACACACACACCGTAATGAGAGCAAACGGGCACTCGCCCTGCATATAGATGTACGATTAATTATATATTAAAACGACCATGTTCCCCAGTCGCCTCTCTCTCTCTCTCTCTCTCTCTCTCTCTCTCTCTCTCTCTCTCTCTCTCTCTCTCTCTCTCTCTCTCTCTCTCTCACACACACACACACACACACACACACACACACACACACACACACACACACACACACAAGCACGCACGCAGGGAAACGCGCGCGCATTATAATACTTTAATATGAAAAGTCTTGCGTACAATCCATATTGTACGGATAACTTCTGTTGACTGGGACAGACACAGCTGGTGAAAGGTTTACTTGGGGCGAAGGACTTCTTTCAGCGGATGAAATCTATCTGCATTACGATTGTAAGTACATGGACAGATTTCCAATAGAACAAAGCCGTTTTTCATTACATTGATTCATGAGTGGAAGGGCTTATTACAGCAGTAAACCTACCTTCACGTAATCATGACTCGGTGGATGGATTTACGGCGGAACAACTCAGTCCTAGTAACGACGTAACGTCGATGTTATGGCTTAGAGGAAAACGAAACTATCTGTATGGAACAATGAATCAGAAGAAATGTTTATAATTACACAAAGCCTTGTGTAATTTCAATGATCAGTCGGTTGAAAGAGTTATAGTAGAAAAATGAATTCTATTAAAACGATGAGGAAGTAGGATTTACTACAGAATATCTTTTAACTGTAATTAATTGCGAACCGCTGCAGAATAATGCTTCCTGCTTATGAGTGATAAATCGATCAAAGGATTCACAATACCACGAAACTATATGTGTTTCAACTATGAAATAGTTGGAAGATTGATGACAGAACCATGGTGTCTATATTTCAACGATAATTCGTTAGGACAATTTCCTTCCTCCTGCTGCCTTGAAACTTGAAAGGAGTGTGTGTGTGTGTGTGTGTGTGTGTGTGTGTGTGCGTGCGTGGTGCGTGGTGCGGGGCGTGCGTGCGTGCGTGGTGCGTGCGTGCGGTGTGTGTGTGTGTGTGTTTTTTGTTGTTTGTGATTTTTTAAACGTTTTTTCACAAAAAAGGTGTTTTAGACTAAAAAAAAACCCAATAAAAAAAAAAAAAAAAAAAACCAACAGCACAACAAAAATCAAAGGGCTGGGAAAGGTTTGTCCCCCTTTGTTTGGCGCGTGGCGCGCGCGAGCGCGCGCGGGTCTGTGTGTGTGTGTGTGGGTGTGTGTGTGTGTGGTTGTGTGGGGTTTGGGTGTGTGCTGTGTTTGTGTACTGTGCGTAGTGTGTGTGTTGGGGGTTGTGTGTGTGTGTGTGTGTGTGGCTGTGTGTGTGTTGTGTGTGTGTGGTTGTGTGTGGTGTGTGTGTGTGTGTGTGTGTGGGGTGGGTGTGTGGGGGGTGTGTGGTGTGTGTGTGTTAGTGTGAATTGCACTTATGTGTAAAAGGTACATATAAAATTTTATACAATAACTAAAATGATTTAATGTTTACAATAAATTTGAAAGTATAGTGTGGAAAAAAAATGATGAAATTTGTATAATTTTTTCCTGTAGATTATATCTTTTAAAGTCCTTTTGCTACATCTACCCCAGTATGTGGTATAAAGGGTAGAAGGGCAATCAAAAAAAATTGTTCATTGATTTGACCTCAAGCCATTTCTTTTTTTGAAAATTTAGTCTTCATAAAATTTTATTCAAATTTTTAAAAAGGGAGACTAGACAAGGATTCGAAAACGGTTATTTTTGATTTTGAGGAAACCCTTTTCTGTAATTATACGACTTTCTAACATCAAATTTTTTTTCATGTTTTCTAATTTTAGTGGATTCGGGTTTTTTTTAATAGTCTTCTTTCGCTGTTATCAGCCATTTCATTCCCCTTTCCACAGTGGAGGGAATAACAAAATTCTAATTAAATCCTTTCATATAATTGAATGTTTTAAGTTTTTACGTAAATAAAAAATCTTTTCAAAAACTTTTGCATTCCAGTTTTGCGACGTAAAAAACAGTTTTTGAGTCAAAAAAAGAAAAATGCAAAAAATCGCAGTAAAATATCAGCTATGAGGATAAGGGCCCATAAGAATTGCTTATAGTTCTGCAGTAAATACAAAAAAATTTTTCCTAGACAAATGACTTTTTTATTTTGAAAGCAGGAATAGCACATCCACCCCCTGTGTATGTTCCCAAAAATGAACCATTGTAAAAATCTTTAAATGTTTCGGTACTTATTTTCTAATTTTATTTTGCTTAAGGGAAATTAAGTTGTGTTATCCTTTTTTTGAGTTGTAAAATCGTATCGAACCCAGCAGAAATAGCTCCCATTGAGGAATAAAGGTTTATGGGATTTTACTTGAAATTGATTAATATAATATCACAATTTAAAAAAAGAGCTCAGTATATTTTTAAAAGGTTGAAGTATGAAATGTTTTGCGCTTTTCGGGAAACCTGTTTTGAGTAAAGAAAAATGTCATTTGTACTGATTTAGAAATGAAAGACATTTAGTCACATATTTTCGGTGGCCAACTTCTTTGGTCCCAAGGTTAACAGATTAGCGCTCTGTTTTTTTTGAGGATTTGTGTGTACGGGCACACCAAGTGACAATTAAACAGCCTTACTATCTATGTTTTTATTTTTTTAGCAGCGTCCGTGGAGCTGAGAAATAAACCTCTTGCCCTAAGTTAATTTCGATCGAATTAAATGGTAGAAGGGTAAAATGTTTGGAAACTTGTCCCATGAAATGAGCTTAAATTTTTTTTGAGAAAATTTTAAATTTTTTCAGCTTATTTTTTTGTGTTCAATATGATATCGCCATTTAAATTAGGGGTTAAATAGACTCCTAATATTTTTTCGTTTTGAAAATTTTTAAAAGTGTGCTTTTTTAACAACTGGGGGAGGATGTTTGGGGTTCACCTTTTTAAAAAGCTTAAATTTTGTCTTTTCTCCGGAAAGTTTAAGCATTTCTTTCTGTATAAATCAATTATCTAGCTCAATTGGTATAGTTTTTGACATGTGTTATAAATTCTTTTTGTTTGTTTTCTACGTTTGTATTCTCCATTTAAACAAAAGTCATCAGCATATTGAACGAGATGAAAATTTTTTTTTGAGGGAAAGTTTTTGGGAGTCATGAAAAAGAATTTTAAAAAGAAATTGGAGCAATGTGTCCTTGAGGAAATTTCCCTTCAATACCCTTTAATGACGAAAAACAGGCCCAATTCTTGTACAAAATGATCTCCCAGACAGAAAAATTTTACAAATTGTACAGCTCCACTTTTCCAAATGTTTTAGCTTATAAAGCAGACGGCATGCCATACACATCATAAACTTTTCTAATTAAAAAAAAGTAGAAATGTACTTTTTTTCTGGAAACTGTTTTTTTTAATTGATTCGTAAAATTTTTACCAGTTTTAGTGAATCTTCCTTTTCCCGAAACCCGCTTGGTTTTTTGGAAAAATATTTTCTTTTTCGAAAAAAATGAAAAACGAAATTCAACATTTTTTCCAATATTTACCAACTTGCGTGTTTAAAAAAATTGGACATAATGCCCAAAGTGGGTCTCGTTTTCTTGTTTTGGAATGGATTTCAAACCCTCCTCTTCCAGTTGTTGGGGGGAGTTCCCTTTTCCAACATTTTTGGTTAAAAAAAAAAAGAGAGAAGTAATTGCTTCAAGTAAAAGGCAAATGGGGAGAGCAATTTTTATGAAATCCGTCGATGCAAAAGCGGGTATTGCAAGTTAAACATCCAATAATATTAAAATTTTCAAAGGTTATAAAAGTTTAATAAGTTTTCATTTATTGTGTGGGTGTTGTGTGCGTGCGTGCGTGCGTGCGTGCCCAGTGCGTGCGTGCGTGCGTGCGTGTGCGTGTGTGTGTGTGGGTGTGTGTGTGTGTGTGTGTGGTGTGTGTGTGCGTGTGTGTGTGTGGTGGGGGGGGGGGGGGGTACGCGAGTGTGTGTTTTGTGTGTGTGTGTATGTGAGGGAACGCGCGCGCGCGTGTGTGTGCGTGGTGTGTGTGTGTGTGTGTGTGTGTGTGTGTGTGTGTGTGTGTGTGTGCGTTCGTGCGTGCGTGCGTGCGTGCGTGGCGCATGCGTGCGTGCGTGCGTGCGTGCGTTGTGTGTGTGTGTGTTGTGTGTGTGTGTGTGTGTGTGGTGGGTGTGGGTGGTGTGAACATTACTTGTAATCTTTGTACACGCATGTAAATCAGTGCGTAGTTACGTGTGTGTGTGTGTGTGTGTGCGTGCGTGCTTGCGTGCCTACGTGCGTGCGTGCGTGCGTGTGCACACACAATTGACATTGGGTTATCTGTGTAAACTGCATAGCCAGTTGACATTCTATGTCACCTTTGCAAAGTGCACCCGCAATTGACGTATGCCACCTTTGCAGAGGGCACCCGCAGTTAAGGATGCATATCAATATTTGGAAGCACACGTGCAGTTGGAGTTGTATGTCAGCTTCGCAAAGTGAACTTGAATTTGACATTATTTTCCACCTTTGCAAATTCTACGTGCAGTTGGCGTTGTATGTTACCTTTACAAATTAAATTTCTATGTTGCCTCTGCAAACTGCACGCGCAGTTGGTGTCAATGTCACCTTTGCAAATGTCATCTTTGAAAACTGCATGTGCGATGTTGATGAACATGTTGAGCCTGCGTCCTCAAGTATCTGACGTGGCAATATCTGTCTGTCTCTCTCCACCAGAAGCTGACCATTTAGCACCACACCTCAAACATTCATGGAGCCGCTTACCTTCATCTCTGCGTAGAATTAGCTCATTCTGTCATTACGTAACAATCGAGGTGGCACAAATTTTAGCTTCGTTACTGTCATTCTCTTGTTGCTGATTTTCCCAAATACCTGCTTGATAGATTTCAGAAAGAACCAATTGAGAACCTTTTTCAAACCTTGTAATTTTGAACAACTGTCTCTGCTCTTTCACTCACTTCACTTCGGCCACCTGTCTCAACTGGAACGGAATATAAACTTTCAATTGGTGTTTCCTGTTATTTTTTTTAACTGCCCCTTTCTGCTAATCTGAATTCCTTCATGGGTATACCTCAATGCCTCACCTTCGTTCTGCGTCAGACAGACGTTAAAGACCTTAGTAGTAAATACAAAAACCAATGGTGAAAGGTTCTTGTTCCTTCCAGGCTCCCTGCGTAAGTAGCCGACTGT
>CM031599.1:82848938-82871438 GCA_018398815.1 Conus ventricosus | reverse complement strand
TATAAGGTCATAGATATAATTGATCATTCTTGGCTATTGCAAAACCGGAAGTCTATACATCGACGCCGAAATCTGTCAGTCCCATTTCATCCTTTTTTCTCTTATAGGATACAGTCGGCTATGATAAACAAACAGTCACCTTGATAAAAGAGCAGTCAACTATCATAAGCAAACAGTCAGCTATCATAAGCAAACACTCACCTTTGATAAAGAGCAGTCAACTATCATAAGCAAACAGTCAGCTATGATAAACAAACAGTCACCTATGATAAACGAGCAGTCAACTATCATAAGCAAACAGTCAGCTATGATAAACAAACAGTCACCTATGATAAACGAGCAGTCAACTATCATAAGCAAACAGTAGTCACCTATGATAAACGAGCAGTCAACTATCATAAGCAAACAGTCACCAATGATAAACGAATAGTCAGCTATGATAAAGGAACAGTCAGCTATGATAAAGGAACAGTCAGCTATGATAATACAGTCAGCTACGATAAACAGTCAGCTATGATAAACAGCTAAGATTTATTAAAAAAAAAGCAGTCATCTGTGACAAACATACAGTCAGCAATGACACAAACATTCAGTAGTGATAAACAATCAGACATCTCAGTTAGGAAAAGTTAGATGTGGGAGTACCTGCGTTAGAGCCTTACATAGCTAAGGCCTGCCTTAGAGCCTTACATAGCTAAGGCCTGCCTTAGAGCCTTACATAGCTAAGGCCTGCCTTAGAGCTTTACATAGCTAAAGCCTGCCTTAGAGCCTTACATAGCTAAGGCCTGCCTTAGAGCCTTACATAGCTAAGGCCTGCCTTAGAGCTTTACATAGCTAAGGCCTGCCTTGGAGCCTTACATAGCTAAGGCCTGCCTCAGGGCCTTTCATAGCTAAGGCCTGCCTTACAGCCTTACATAGCTTAAGGCATGCCTTAGAGCCTTACATAGCTAAGGGCCTGCCTTAGAGCCTTACATAGTTAAGGCCTGCCTTAGAGCCTTACATAGCTAAGGCCTGCTCAGGGCCTTACATAGCTAAGGCCTGCCTTAGAGCCTTACATAGCTAAGGCATGCCTTAGAGCCTTACATAGCTAAGGCCTGCCTTAGAGCCTTACATAGTTAAGGCCTGCCTTAGAGCCTTACATAGCTAAGGCCTGCCTCAGGGCCTTACATAGCTAAGGCCTGCCTTAGAGCCTTACATAGCTAAGGCCTGCCTTAGAGCCTTACATAGCTAAGGCCTGCCTTAGTGCCTTACATAGCTTAAGGCCTGCCTTAGAGCCTTACATCGCTAGGTTCTGTCATAGGGCCTTACATAGCTAAGGCCTCCCTTAGGGCCTTACATAGCTAAGGTCTGTCTAGGGGCCTTACATAGCTAAGGTCTGTCCATAGGGCCTTACATAGCTAAGGTCTGTCATAGGCCTTACATAGCTAGGTCTGTCATAGGGCCTTACATAGCTAAGGCCTGCCTCAGGGCCTTACATAGCTAAGGCTGCCTCAGGGCCTTACATAGCTAAGGCCTGCCTTAGAGCCTTACATAGCTAAGGCTCCTTAGAGCCTTACATAGCTAAGGCTGCCTTAGAGCCTTACATAGCTAAGGCCTGCCTCAGGGCCGTACATAGCTAAGGCCTGCCTAGGGGCCTTACATAGCTAAGGCCTGTCTCAGGGCCTTACATAGCTAAGGCTGCCTTAGACCTTATATAGCTAAGGCATGCCTTAGAGCCTTACATAGCTAAGGCCTGCCTTAGAGCCTTACATAGCTAAGGCCTGCCTTAGAGCCATATATAGCAAAGGCCTGCCTTAGAGCCTTACATAGCTAAGGCCTGCCTTAGGGCCTTACATAGCTAAGGCCTGCCTTAGGCCTTAATAATTAAGGCCTGCCTTAGAGCCTTACATAGCTAAGGCCTGCCTCAGGGCCTTACATAGCTAAGGCCTGCCTTAGAGCCTTACATAGCAAGGCCTGCCTAGAGCCTTACATAGCTAAGGCCTGCCTTAGGGCGTTACATAGCTAAGGCCTGTCTAGGGCCTTACATAGTTAAGGTGTGTCATAGGCCTTACATAGCTAAGGCCTGCCTTAGGGCCTTACATAGCTAAGGCCTGCCTTAGGCCCTTTTACATAGCTAAGGCCTGCCTTAGAGCCTTACATAGCTAAGGCCTGCCTTAGGGCCTTACATAGCTAAGGCCTGCTTAGGGCCTTACACAGCTTAAGGCCTGGCTTAGGGCCTTACATAGCTAGGACCTGCCTCAGGGCCTTACATAGCTAAGGCCTGCCTTAGGGCCTTACATAGCTAAGGCCTGCCTTAGAGCCTTACATAGCTAAGGTCTGTCTTAGGGCCTTACATAGCTAAGGTCTGCCTTAGGGCCTTACATAGCTAAGGGCTGCCTTAGGGCCTTACATAGCTAAGGCCTGCCTTAGGGTCCCTTTGCTGCCCAAGTATGTCAATCCCTTACCTCCCGTTCTCAAAAGGTCATTGCAAAATGTTTGCACTGATAAACTATTCATTCAAGAGACTCAAATGCCTGTAAACTTCCTTCTAAACATCAAAATTGTTCGAAGACTTCTGGATTGGACCCAGCAAAGCCATTTGTAAAGGCACACAAAAACAAGCGCATGCATATGCACAATACAGAAGACAAAGAATACTCTCGCAGTTCAAATCGTTATTCATAAATGAAAACAAAATCTGAAGACGTGGACTGGCATATTAAATGGTGTGTGATTATTGTCAAAGAGTAATCTTGGCTAACCACACTATGTCCCTACTTAAACGCCTTTCCTGCGAAACACTTCAAGTGGCTAACATTACTCACTTCCATGATATTCATTTCCTGCAACCTTTTCGTTTTTGCCCATCTCCTTTCAATACTGATTCACCGTGAACATAAGAAGTAATACAGTTAGTGCTGTTGAAATCAAGCTCCCTATCCATCGAGGACTATAGGCAACTCAAGATTTCATCTTTCCCCACTAGGTTATGAATGGAAGCGCTCCTAAACAGATAAGAGACACATCTAAACCATTTCATCATAGATATGAGAACTATGGAGAACGAAAACCGGTTTAAAGGACAGATTTGAAAAAAAAAAATAATCTTTCAAATGGCGTGTACTACGTGATGTAATGTTTGAATCATTGCTGCTTCTTCCCGATCATCCATTCCCTCTCTGCCTTATTTGTTCATCCATTTTAATCATTTATGTATTTATTTATTCTTCCATTCATTCGTTCGTTTATTTTGAATTCTTCTGCGAAGTTTTCCCGTTGCTGTTAGTACTGTGACTCTTCCTACGTATGGACGTACTATGTGCTGGCCATTTTCACGAACGTGAGTGACGGCTCTGATAGGAGCCAAAGGCTTTGTATGTCTGGATGTTTGTGTGTCTTTGTTTATATTGTATAATATCATACCATTACTTTTCTTCAAATACCTGCACAGATATTTTTCTTTTTTCATAATGTTAATTTCTTTTCTCTAAAGATGGCTTGACAAACGAAGAAAAAGGCTGATATACCGATTTTTCATTGCGCATTCATGGAACAAACATTTGAAATGATTTTTGAGAGAGAGAGAGAGAGAGGAAGAGAGAGAGAGAGAGAGAGAGAGAGAGAGTGAGGAGAGAGAAGAGGAGAAGAGAGAGAGAGAAGAACAGAGAGAGAGCAGAGACAGAGATAGAGATAGAGACAGAGAAAGACAGAGAGTGTATTCTGCGATGCCCATGTCTGTGCCACTTACGGGACACTCGCAGGCGGATGTCGCACTGCCCAGCCATCATGTGCCTATCCATGGGCTCCAGGGCGTAATACAGGAGGTCGTCCATGAACTTGGCGGCCCTCTGGTTGCAGTGGCTCAGCACCACCCCTTTGACGCAGTCCCTCGCCGCGTTCAAGATGCTGTCAGCAGCAGAGAAATGAACGGGTAGATGAAGGAATACATGAATGAAAGGACAGATGAATAAATCAATGATTAAATGAACAAACGAACGAACGAACCAACGAACGAACGTACTAACTAACTAACCAACTAACCAACTACCAAACTAACTAAATGACTGATTAACTGACTAACTGATCGATCGATTGATCGATCGATTGATCGATCGATGAATGAATGAATGAATGAATGAATGAATGAATGAATGAATGTGTGTGTGTGTGTGTGTGTGTGTGTGTGTGTGTGTGTGTGTGCTGTGCGTGCGTGCGTGCGTGCGTGCGTGCGTGCGTGCGTGCGTGCGTGTGTGTGTGTGTGGTGTGTGTGGTGTGTGTGTGTGTGGGATGTGTGTGTGTGTGAAAATGTTTTCTTTACTTCAGCAAATAGCGCTCTAATAGCGTGCCGTTTTCCTGACGTACCTGACTAAATATTTGTTTTAAATACGCCAGGAAAGAAGCCGATGCTAAAGTGTAAAACAAGAATAAGGATACTGACCTGCAAGGATCGCCATAACCTGCTGGTTTACCACAGTTTTCAATTTCTTTCGCCCAGTCCCTCGCTTTCCCAGCACTCGCCTCTCCAGAATCACTGGAACATCCAAACATACAGACATGTTATTGCAACTCTGTAACACAACATTCATCGTACTTAATTCAACGCAGCTGTATATAATGCAATGACGGGTAAATCATCATTCTACCTCTGACAGAATACTTAGAGGTGGGACAGCCTAATATGGTCCTTTGCGGTCGGCTGGCTACAACATCATTAGCTGTCTTCCTACCTCTGACACAAACATACCGACATGCACTGCATCGCGCAGTCCTGTGTAACTAAATGTAACAGAACACGAAACACACACCATGTATCAACTTCCACGCAGCCTGCAATCAAATGCCATTTCATCGCGCTACCCGTGACAGACCACTGAATCACACGTACTGTATAGCACGTACACTCATATGATGTGTTACTCAGGTCAGTGGCAGAACGGTAGACACACACCAACATATGACATTGCACGTGCAGCGTGCAATGAATGATATTTCATCACGTTGTCTCTCTACCGAACACACACAAACATACTGCCATAGCACTTGCATCACACAGAGATTTGTTAGGCGCTCCGTGACAGAAAATAAAACGCACGCTGATCTAATCGACATTGCACGTGCGGCCCGCACTGAACACTCAGTAACTTATAAACTTAGCAGAGTAAACGGAACACTAAAAGCATACCAATATAGCACTGCTGCATACTGTGATTTGTTACTCCAGAGCTGGGGGAACGTCAACATGCGCACAACACGTCAACAGATCAAGTGAATGAAGCAATGAGTCATCCCAGCACTTTACCTCTGACAGGGTGACTGGAACACTAACAAACATACCGACACCGCCGTGCAGCTCACTATGAAATGTTACTCCAGCTCTGTGGAAAAGTATTCAACACCCACCAACGTATCACCTTAGTGCGTTAGCTGTGAAGTCCAACTAACACAGACCGACTGGTATTTTCTAACTTCCCAACATAGCACATGAAGCCTGCAACACACGTTATTCCAGCACTCTCATAGAAACACACACACTCCCACATCACAGCCACACCCCCTTCCACACACACACTCACACACACACACACACACACAACACACACACACACACACGCACGCACGCACGAGCACGCACCACCCACGCACGCCGCACACGCACGCACACACACACACACACACACACACACACCGCCGCGCGCGCGCACGCACGCGCCACGCATGCACACACCACGCACATTACTGACCTTCTTTGCCATCCTCGCTACACTGTGACCCACAACTCCAGCCATAATTTCGTATACAATGGCAGTCATCAGTCTTCTCTCTTGCTGTCACACGTTGTGCACAGTCTCACACAATTGTGTCACATTACAAGCGCCTGAACACCATCAAACAAACAAAACACTGTCATGAGAGCACTATCTTCAGAAATTCCTACGCACTGTTTCACAGAATGCATTAGAGACTGCTGTCTTCAAAATGTCCTAATCTACCGTTTACAGAAGAGAATGTAAAATATGCGGTTCACGACACCCCATGTTATTTTGCACGAAAACCCCCCTTTTCACATCCAAATCACGTCCATCTCATGTCAGTTTTGGCAAAATTAACAACCCGTTTAAACAAAATTAACGCCTCAAAACCTCTAAAAATCGACGTAATCACACATTGAAACGGGGCTTACGTGCTAGATAAGATAGGGTGATAGTGAACAACATATTTACATTCTCTCCAAACACATAAAAATTAACTAACATTTAACATTTATATGGTTTGTCTGCTCTACTACAGACTGGTCCTGCTGCGTTGTTACGTGACACCGCAAAATTGATAAATTGCAATTACTGCCCCGACATCGAACTGCCTACCCAGACTGGTCCTGCTGCTGTTGTAACGTGACGCCACAAATCGATAAATTGCAATTAGCGGCCCGACAACGAACTGACGCAGTGCGACACATTATTATTCATCGCGCGATGCGCGTAACAATCGTCAGGAGGTATGACATCATTTGTCGACAACTAGTAAGCCCCCAGCCATCGGTCATTTCTAAACCGGAGCGCCACTTGGAGGGTTGTGTTGTGCTGGACGTGCGAGAGAATGATTTTACCAGAAATATTTGTCTCAAGACAGCATTTCTTCAGAATTAGAGAGAGAACTTCTGGAATCGCAAGTTGCTCTCAAAATCTATTAGATTTCTCAACACAGCCATCAACTTAATTCTACCTGACATGGATCAAGATTCTACGTTCAACAAGCTCAAAATCTCCCGTTACCACCCCCAACACCACGAATTGTGGACAGAGGAAGAAATGTTTATTTTGCGGGAGAATCAATACTACTTCAAAAGATGATAGAAATAATTGAAAAAGCAAAAACAGAAGGACCACAGAAATTGCCAAAGAAGCCTAAAACAACACTTCAAACATCTGTTTAAAGAAAAGAAGGCAAAAAGCAAGCAGAAAAGAGTTAACACAAGTTGAGCTGCATAACATCTTATGTCAAGTCAGGCTGACGTTCAATCAGCTATTTCCAGAGAAACTTTTCTGAAGATCTTTTTTCAACACAACAGATGAAAATGAAGTTGTGGACAGGCTCAAAAGGGGGTGAAATCTGAAAGTCAGGATCTCAAACAATCATGATCTATGTTCATTGGGAATTTCTTGAATCTTTGCAAAACGGCATGAAGAGTAAAAAAAGCTAGAATAATAAAAGAAACTTGGCACAATGGCTCAAAGAGAAATGTGATTATTCTGTGATCATGCCGCAAATTGCGCGCGGTTTCAAAAGTGCTTTTGGGGTATCCTCAGTTTTACACTGTTGGTCTCCCCTTCAGCTTTATTTCGCAATTTAAAACAAATTCACGCCATGCTGCAAAACCCTGAATTTGGAGACTATTGGAAACAACCTCTCAGTCTACCTCCGACAACTACCCTGCAATCCTCTCAGTGAACGCCACAAACCATGACGTGGGCCTAAAAATAGTACCGTTTTGCAAAACCTTGGCTATTGATCGTGTGAGCGTGAGCGTAGCCTGCCTGCTGGCTTCGTACTCCTGTATCACCAGCGTTTAGCCATGGTCGTCAAAGGTATGAGAGGGAGGGAAAAAACCCTTGCCAGTGCCCAGCCATGGTCGGTCAAAGTTACCTGCTGACACTTCGATTATATGACTTTTTTGCTGTTGTGCTTCGCTGTTTTGCTGTTGTGGTTACCTGCTTCATCTTCATCCGCTTCGTCGTTTGCTGCTTAAAGGCTGCCTTTTCAGGCGGCCGCTGAGAAGAACTTTGAAGAGATCTTGTGATTATTGATTCAGGACTCTGATAAGTGATTTTAGTGGCTGTCTCGAATTTACGTCGTTCAAATGTGAAATACAAAAAACCTCCTCACATTCCCTGCAAACACCTCCCCATCTATGTGCGTTTGTTTGTTTGTTTGTGCGTGTTTGTGTGTATTGTGCGTGCATATGTGTGCGTGCGCGCGTTTGCCCTTTAGCTTTATTTTCGGCAATGCAGTAATCTAGGCCAAAACGGCCTGCTATTGATTGACATGGTTAATTAAACCACCCCTGCCCACGCACGCACCACATATAACTTCTTTTGATTTTGCCACAAAACAAGAGAAACTGATTAATTAATTATTTTAATTTATAATTTTATTCTGGTTAAAATGACGCCCGAAGAAGTTAGAAAGCTACTAATATACTTCACACGTTGAATTGGAAGGCCATAGAGAAAGGTTAAGGAGCAGGTTTGAAACATCAATTACTGATCTTTTTATTCACATAAATATACAAACAAGCTGAAGAAGGCCATCAGTGAAATACAAGATTCTTGGCCCCCACCAGGCCATAAAATTGTTTGCCATATTAGTTGATTATATGGCTTCTCAAGATGTTAATCTGACTTTTTCTACCAGCCCTGAAGGAGTAACTATTCACTTTAATGAAGATTAGGTTTTACGATTAAAAAGACTATAAATAACAGTTGAATACAATTATTTTTTTTTAATTTATTTTAGATTAAAAATGGCTGCCAAACTTAGTGTATCTGATTTAAAGAAGTGTAATGAACTAATTTTAACGAGACAATGAACAGCTTTAAACATTGATTTTAGTGAATCTGGGTTGAGAATGATGTAAACAATATAATAAAAGATCATAGTGAACTATTAAAGAAGCAACCAAAGTGATGAACATTGACTGTAGTGATTCAGAAAAAGCTAAAATGCTGGCGGACGTTATTATAAGGTTAACGTGTCTTGAAGTGTTGCAACGCTTAGGTGAAAGAATAAAAAGCGCGTTTACTACTTTCATTTACATATTTTTTTTTGATTTACGTAAATATTTGGCTTTAAAATGACAGCCACAAGTAAATCCGAGGACAGAAACTATATACGATGGAAGAAATATTCAGTAGTGACAAACAAATAAGCAATAGTTTAGTGAGACGGACATGGACATCATTAATCCTACAAATGTTCATGAAAGCGTGGCACATGCTATCTCTAAAAATCCCAGAGTCTCTTCAGATGGAGCCGCCGTAAAAGTGCTGTTGCCGTTTCTGATTGATTATATAACACCTGATGATACTAACATGCCAGTCTGGGTTTCAACAAGGCAGAAAGAAGTAATCAGCTATCACGACTTTAACTCTAACTGGGCTGACTACATGCTTACACAGTTTAATCATGCAAGTGAGGAGGCAAAGTTTAAGGGGTCTCGGCTGGTCTGAAGGGACAGTCCTTGAAATCAAATTGAGACAAACAAAGTTCTATCCTATAGTTGGCAATTCTTACATTTCTCTCCCAAAAGATTAGAGTTAAAACGGGCAGTCTTAAACATACATAATTCTGACAACATGTGTTTTATGTGGTTGTTTTTAGCGCACTTGCATCCTGTTAAAAATCATGCAAACAGAGTTTCCAATTATGAAGCATACAAGCAAGAGCTGAACTTTGATAACAAAACTTTCCAGTAAGTATAGAAAGCATATCTCAGTTTGAAGAGCAAAACAAACCAATCACCGTAAACGTATATACATGTCTGTAGAAGCCAATCTATGCCTCTAAGGGTTTCTCCCAACGCTCCTACTTTAGGCGAACCGCTTAACAAACATGTAGACTTGATACTGTTTGCAGATAGTACAAAGAGTCACTATGTATTAATCAGAACAATAAGCAGACTGTTAGAATATACATCAAAGCATAAATCTAAACAAGAGATTTGTAGAAGGTGTTTAGTTAGAATCCCCACTATAGAAGCAGCTGCCAGTCATAGAACTCATTGTAAAAGTTTGTAGACTGTGAAACCAAACTCCTTACACCTAAACCAGGGTCTAAAGTTAGTTTTAAAATTTACACAAAATGCAAATGAGCCCTTACGTGGTTTATGCTGACTTTGAATCGCTCTTACCACAGTACTACGGTCCACAACAGCAAGAACAAAAACAACCTTATTAACCCACCATCAGATCTGTTCTTATGCGTTTATTGTTGTTAGGTCAGACGGCCAACACACGACGCCCGAGATTTACAGAGGCCCCAACGCAGCTAGTAGATTTTTAGAGCAGATGAAACAACTTCGCAATCAGTTATCCAACCAACTAAATCTTTCAGACATTGTTATGACTCCTGAAGACCAAGAACGCTATGACTCATCTACACACTGTTGATATGTAACAGAGAATTATTAGGCAACGCAGTGAGAGACCACTATCACATTACTGGAAAGTTCAGAGGGGCCGCGCACAACAATTGTAATCTTCAACTTAAGGTTGATCCTAAGACATGGAAACTGCCTATCTTCTTTCATAACCTAAGAGGCTACGATTCTCATTTCATCATGCAAGCAGTGACTTCTGAATATAAAGGGTTACCTGCATTGCACAGTCTTCAGAAAAGTACATGACCTTTACTCTTGACTGTTTATCCTTTATGACACAGCCCAACATCTTGATGGGAGTTTGGATAAGCTGGCGGGATCTCTACAAGACTTTCCAATCACTAAACAATACTTTGACCCATCTTTAGTGCGCAAAGGAGTTTATCCTTATGAATACATGAACTCGTGGGATAGGTTTGATGAAGACCGCTTCCACCGAAAGGCGCTTTCTTTTCTAGTCTTAGAGGCAAAGACATAACTGATGATGAATATGGAATACGCTCAGAAAGCCTGGACAGAATTATACTGTCAAACGATGGGTGATTATCATGATCAATATTTATTAGCTGACGTGTGTTTATTAGCAGACGTCTTTCAGAATTACAGATCTACATGCATGAAACATTACAGCTTAACTCATCACATTACATCTCTGCCCCAGGTCTTTCTTGGGATGCATCTTAAAGTCTACAAGCATCCAGATTGACTTAATTTCTGATCTACCCACACTTCAGATGATTGAAGATGGTCTAAGGGAGGTATTAGCATGGCCTCACATCCTTACTGCAAAGCCAACAACAAGTATTTAGACGATTATGATCCCACTAAACCATCCACTATCTAATGTACTTAGACGCTAACAATCTGTATGGATGGGCCATGAGTCAACCGCTTCCACTGAGAAACTTTAAATGATAAAAGGGCTCATGATGTCAATACTGTGTTAAGTATGTTGTCACAGCTTACGCCTGATAATCCAGCAGGACTAATCTTGGAAGTAGACTTAGAATATCCTAAAGAATTACACGATCTTCACAACGATTACCCCCTAGCCGCAGAAAGCGTAAAGATGACCCCCACAGAACCTCCTAAACTTGTTCCCAATCTTCGCCACAAAACTAAGTAGTTTGCCATTACAGTTGTTACAGTTTTACCTAAGACACGGACTGAAACTGACAGCTGTTCACAGAATAATTGCTTTTGACCAAGAGCCTTTTATGAGGCCATACATTAAGAAGAATACTGATCTATGAACCAAAGCACCGACGCTTCAGAAAAATACTTCTTTAAACTGATGAACAACAGCTGTTTTGGTAAGACATGGAAAATCCACACAAACGTAAAGATGTGAAATTAGTTACGAAAGAAAACCAAGCAATTAAGTTTGCCTCTAAACCTAACTATCAAGACTTTAGAAGATTTAACGACAGCTTGTTGGCATTATGATGAAGAAAAAGGATGTTAACTAAACAAGCCGTGTTTATTGGCTTTAGCGTATAGAGTTGTCGAAGTTATTGATGTTAGAATTTCTGTACGACTACTTTAAACCGCTGTACCCAGAAGCAAGAGTCCTTTACACAGACTGACTCTTTATTCTAGACGTCCCAACTGAAGACTTCTATAAGGACTTAGAAACTGAATAGCTAAAGGAACTGATGGGTGGTACGACACATGCGACTATCCCAAAGACAGTCCTTTACATTCAACTGTAAACAAGAAAGTGATTGGAAAGATGAAGGATGAACTTAATTGGACAGTTATCAAAGAATATGTTGGTTTGCGGTCGAAGATGTACAGCGTTGCTAGCCAGACTTCTGTAATGAAGAAGGCTAAAGGCATAAGTAAAGAAGTTGTCAAAAAAAAATATATCTCACGATAACTACAAGCAAGCTCTCTTTGAAAACAAAGTATTTCATCACACAAATGTTAATCTGCGCTCTACTCTTCATCAAGTAAACACAACTGCTGTTAATAAGAAATCACTAGTCTCTAACAATAACAAGAGAACTTACGTTAATCATGATTTTGCATATGCTGTAGGACATTGAGAACTTTAAAAGATTAACTTGACTGACTTGGCTTGTACTTAACTTAAGAACCTAACAAGAACTAACTTAAGAACCTAACTAGTACTTATTTAAAAACCTAACAAGAACTTAACTTAGAACTTAATTTTTTTTTATACTTTACTTGTAATTTACTTGCACTTAACTTAAAAAGTACTTTCTGTAACAACTTAACTTGAACTTATCTAGTTCTTAACTTGTACTTTATCTAGTTCTTAAAAACTATTCCATAGAAAATGGTCTACAGCAGGAGCTGCTCTTTGTTTGCAGAAGCTGACTCTTCTTCTTTTACTGGCTTTGTGGGGGTTTGCAACTTTGCTGCTAAGTATGGCGTTAGACATTTGTATGCTAAAACTCCCCACCAACAACAACAGCAGCAAATACATAATAATACATCTTATCGTTTGTTTGTGATTGTGTTGTTTTGTTTAATTGTGTTGTTGGTGGCGCGATGTTGTATTACTATCTAACAATATTTTTTTGCTTGATTGGTTTTGCTTTTTGCAGTCTGTTCCATTCAGCTAGTTTACGCCCAGCCTCAACACATCCAGGACTTTTAGTCTTAGTAACACTGCTCACTTGTGTACATTCACTTGTGGCGCATTCTGCTCCTGCGGAGGGTCCTGCGGACTGTCCTGCGCTCTTCTCGCTCATTTTTTTTATTGCGATTAAATTTAATATGATCAAAATTAATATGATTAAAAGTAATTAATCCCATGATGAAATGGACATAACATTGTCCCAGATCTGTAATACATGTCACATGCAAGAGTTTCTAGGGACTTGTTTAAAACCGGATCTTGTGATAAGTCATATTTTAAATCTTCTTCTGAATCAACCGGCGCCATCTTACTTACTAACTTAGCATATAAACTAATCATTGTCTGACCCACCGATCTAACCATTTTCGACTCTTAGCTGTGCTTCGTACCTAGCGTAGTACTTCTCAACGTCTGAAGTAGACAGTTGCTGGATCTGCTCAATACTTAGTTCAACACCTAAATACTGTTTAGTTTTTCCGCACGCAAGCCAGAGAGTATAATCTTTCTTTATGGCAGTGGTCTGCTGGGTAGTCTGCTTGCTCCTCACACTTTAATAGTTCGTCACAATCCATTTTAAAAAGCAATAAAAAATATATAATACTTTTAAACCATGAGTTTAACGCTGGTTAATTATGCAGTTCCTATTGTTGGTGTTATAGTCTATTCAACCCTTGCAAAATGTTTGTTAGGAATAAAACCGCCCAACATGGGAAAGATAGAAGATTCGCCAAAACTAGTTGCAACCTTATTTTTAGCTTTAACAACAAAAAATTATTTGATCAAAAAGCACATAGACAGTCTTTCGTATTATGAATATTTTAATTATTTTTTTAGTTAATAAAAAGATGAGTGAAAAAAAGATTATCAATACGATTTACCACTCTGCTGTAATTAGCGGCCTTAGTATAGGCTATAGTGTGTTAGCAAAAAACATGTTTAAAATGAAGCCGGCGGATCTAGGAAGGTTAGACATTGAGGATGTTGTTAAGGTTATAGTTGTAATTACTGCAGGGATCGCATCAAAAGACTTTCTTGTTACACAGGGGATTATCCCAGAAAATATTAGTTCATAGGAAGATTAATCTAGAAAATATGATTTATAAAAAGATGTCTGGAGTAGTTATGGTGGTAGGAGGAGCTATTGTTAATGCCTTGGCCTTCTCTGGAAGCAATTATATGTTTAGTAAATTGAGGTCCGATGAAGAGAGAGAACGTCATAACAAGGCAATGGAAGATTTAGCTAAAGCAAGAGACGCTTATGAAAAAGACGAATTGCCCACTTAGACTTTATTAATAAAAAGTTAAGAGAACAGGTCATGCAGAGCACACATTTACAGACGTTGATGAGGCAATGAATGAGTATTACTTAGTGACAGGAAAGAAGTTTCTAACAACTCCGCCTCCAGAACTGTCCCGACTTTTATGAACCATCAGAAGAACAGAAAGTAGCAGAAATTGGTTTTATTGTGGGTGCTATGGGAGCAATCTATATTCTTGCACAAAACAATTTAAAATACAATTAAAATACAGCCCTTCTTATGGACAATACGAAGCACAAATATATTATTCTCCTAAAGAGTATTGGAAAGGAAAGACTGCTATTGAAAAACTAAGTAAAGCTGCTATAGTGTCTGAATCAGATGCGAAAGACTGGCTTTCAAAACAGGCAATTTGGCAAATATATCTGCCCGCTCCAAAAAGAATAATAAGGCCTAGATTTGTTAACTCAGTTCCAAATGACACCCACCAGATGGACTTGCTGTATCTACCACATGATAAAGTTAGAAGAAAAAAGTTTAAGTATGCTCTGACAGTTGTTGACATGGCTTCAAGATACAAAGACGCCGAACCTTTAACAGATAAAAGCTCAACTGCTGTGGCTGTGGCTTTACAACAAATATACATGCGAGGTCCATTAAAGTATCCTAGGATGGTTCAAGTTGATGATGGAAAAGAGTTTAAAGGTTCTGTAAACCAACTGTTTTTTAAAAACATCATGTTACAGTTAAGAGAGGGATCCCAGGCAACCATCGGTCACAGGCCCTAGTAAAAACTTTAATAAGAATCTAGCTGAACGCCTGTTTACCTATCAATATCACAGAGAAATTATGGACACTACGAAGTACAGAGAACGCAACACAGAATGGGTTAGGAGATTGCCAGCAGTCTTACGTGCATGACAATGAAAATTTAAAGCAACAGGGTTGAAACCAGTAAACGCAATCAAATTTAAAAAAAATTAGCATTACTGAAGATGCAGGGGACTCAAAACTCTTGCCGTTTGGATTAAAAGTAAGATACTTGTATGCTCCTGGAGAGGCAGAAGGCGATGTTAGAATTAGAGCTACAGATCCCATATGAGCATAGATGTATATGAAGTTTGGCGAATCATGAAAACAAGCCCTCCCGTATATTATTTAAGAGAGACTCTCTCGTCTAGCGGTGCTACTACGTCTAAAAGGCCTGCTCCTAAAAGATCCTTTGTTCGTGAAGAGCTGCAAGTTGTTCCCACCAAACACAGTGATTAACAAAAAAAATAGTGTTTGCTAAACTTTTTTTTTTGGTCTATTTTGAATTTAACTTATCATGTGTTTTTGTTTTTTTCAATGTTCTGTTTAATTGCATCGGTGTCTACCTGTTGTGAAGTAAAAGTCTTTCTCCACTCCTTTTGAGTTCAATTTTTTGTCGTCTGTAATCCTCACCGTCAGCCATAAGCTTCTGAAATTCTTCGTCTGTAATGTTTTCATCCTGTAATGATTTGCTTATTCTTAATCTTAATGAACAAAGTTTTGCCGATGCTAGGCTACAATGGCGGTGTGCTTTTGTAATTTAGGAGTTAATTTTTTAAAACAGCACTTACAATCATAGACATAGCGCCTAAAACCCAACCCGAGACTCCCTAATGCTAAAGAGGCTGGCGCCCCAACCCCGGTGGCTAAAACAGCAATGCCAGACCCAGCACTTACGCTAGCTACAGCTGATGATCCAGTAATTACATAAGAAAGAGTATTAAAGCTTTAGCATATTTCTTTCTAGTAACTCTAACTTATCCAAGTCGCTTTCTATTTCCTTTTGAAGTTCAGTTATTTGCTTTAACCTAAACTGTTGAACCTCCATTTTTTTAATCAAGATTATTTTTTTTAATTAATCTTAACATAATCTTCTTAGTAATCCTTCTGCAGCACTTCATCAACAGAGTAAAACGCAATAAAATCAACATACTTAATGAAAATAAAGTCAAGATACTGGTTAGTTTGTCTTGTGTCAACCATTATAGTAACCTTGTCAGATGATGCAAGGGTGTTTATTTCATCTCCGTTTTTAGTAATAACAATAACAAGCTTAAGAGGGGCATCCAAGTTTTCAGCCTTTATTTGTATGCCTCTAAATAAAGGCATGTTCTGGCAAACTAGTATCTCCCTCCCTCGGTGTAATAAATAAGCGTAAAATCATCGTCATTTGCCTAGGTAGTGATTCTAGCGTTGGGGTAAATTCTAAGCCGACGGGTCCACCCCCCACAGTTTCAGCTAAGACTTCTTTCTCTGTAGCACATATTCAGAACCCCGCTTAGTTATTTCAATATGTTTCTTCATGTTGTGTTCCTGGAACCAGGCTAACAAGAATGGGCCCTGCATTCAAAGCCTTCTAAAATTTTGTTCTTATCATAGTATACATTGGGGCTTCGTAGTTTCAAACTTAAATTCCAGTCAATTTCAGGAAGCAACGCCCAAGCATTCCTTCTCTTTTATGAAGTTTGTATTCACGTTTGCCAAATCGTTTTGCCCTAAATTTCTTATCTCTTCTAGGAAGGATATTGCTGTCGTTTTTTGTCTTCAAATTTCTGTTCGTTTGTAAACTCCGTCATCCGTGTACTCAAATCCATAAACATTTCCTGGCACTCCTATTAGATCAAACTCGGTTGTGTCCACAGGTCTTTTAGCGCTACTGCAGTGCATTTAGAGCTAGCTGCGCTTTTGATTCTGGCCCCCGAGACATTAAAATTATAATAACCAAATTGTATAAGCAATCAATAATAAACAATCTACAATAAACAAACGTATTGAACTGGGGGTCAGTCCGTAAGCATAGCTTAGCGTGCTTAGATTTTTCTAACTGCTCTTTTATTTTTTTAGCTCATCTTTGTCCCTTATTATATATTTTCACTTAAACATTCTTCAAAACTATCTTTGTCCTTAGTGTAAAATAATACAACCGATTTTAACTGTGATCGAAAGTCTTTTAAAACAGCATTGTATTTTTGAGTTAAGAGCCACACAGAAACTAAGGCGTGGCGGCCACTAAAGGCTAGCTTTGACAGAGCTTTTCTTTTTTTAACAATGTCTGGTTCAGCTGAACAGTCATCAATAATAAATAGGGTTCAGTTCCCTCAAATAGTCTATAGTAATGTTCTAAACAGTCGCTTAGCTTGTCGCTAGGATCAACTAAAAATATATTCTCGTCTGTCCAAATAAACTTCCTTTTCTTGTAAGACTTGTTGTGCTTAATGGTTGTGCAGAATATAACAATGTGCTCATAATGAAACCTGTATATTGTTTGTAACAAATCAAGTACGAAGACAGTTTTCCCACACCCAGTAATCCCACAGATAAGAGAACAGTGCGGATCTTTTGGCAGAAACTTCAAGCTATCCATCTGTTTTTATAGAATATTTCTTCTGCATTTTAATGAGCCACATCTTTAGTCCTGTTTTCTTCAATGTTTAACTGAGCATCACAAACCACAAAAACATGCATTTGTATTGGGGCGTTTCCGTCTGCTTTCTTGCGAATATTTATTTGTATACCATCTTGCCCTATCCTTCTCCACTTCCAAACAATCTGTTTGTCAAATGTGGATCTAAAGTCCAACCACAGCCCATATTTACTTATTAAGTAGTCTTCGAGTCTTACATCATAAAGGCGAAGTTTTTTTACATACACGATCAACTGCAGGATCCCTTTGCCTACCTCCAGCGAACAACTTTCTTATTTCATCGAAGTGTTGGTGAGGTAAAAGTCCGCGACCCGAATACAACTGATCAGACTTGCCATTTCTTACACAGTCAACCTTCTCAATTTTTGGATTATAAAACGCTTCTGATTCTCTCTGAAAAGGAGTTGTTCCTTCAGTAAATAAGAACAAAATTCCTTTTAAAGACTTCAGAGACTTATTTAGATGTATGTTCCAGAGAGTGTCTCGCTTGTTTCTATTTTCTGTAATGGAGTGTATAACTCTTTCATAATAAATAACTGTTTATTTTTTATACTGGGTTAAGATTGTTCTGGCCAGTCCAGGGTTAGTAACAACATCAAACTCAAGAGAGATGTCACTAACCGCGTATTTAGCTAAAGGGTCATCAGACAAAACAACAGAATCGATAGGTTAAATGTCAGTTTCATAAGTAAGTTTTTCTTTTAGTGCACCTTGGTAATTAGCATATGCGTCTTTAACAGTTTCAAAATCTAGAGGATGCAGATCTGTTGCCAAATGCTTCTGCTACTGCCTCATCTTTAACATCATCCTTTGCATCCTCCGCTTTAAGCCTGTGCTTGAGGCCGTTTGGGCCTTGTATTCTTTGATAAACTTTCTCTTTTCTTTCTTTTTTAGGCAGCCATAGGTCAGAATAGAGGGCAAAAATGTCTGCCTCGCTTAGTGCAAAGACTGCATGCCCTCCAGGCTGATTTGTTATATGTTTAACGATAGCCCTGCCCAAATTAGCAACAACAGTAGCATTAGGATCTTTCGATTTAATATCTATTTTGAATGATAGTTTAGCGGTGCCTGGCATTATAACATCGTCAGCGCCAAGATCAGGGAACCTGACTATTAAATTTTGTCCAGGCTGAACTGTTGATGGAGTATTTACACTAATTACAGTCTGCCTTATACCTTTTACCCATGGGGTTCCTTCTCTTTTCTGTATGGATCGAGGTCACAACCGTATGAGTTCATTTTTTATAAACAAAAAAGAATATAAATAAAAAATATGGATAGATTTGACGCGTCTGATCCTATTGAAGAAGAAGATGAAGATGAAGAACTAGCCCCTCATTGCAAGAAGAAGCTTGAAGGAGCAGCAGCAGGCCAAGGAGTAGGGGTAAGCCAAATACGATTGCTAGATAAATTGAATCATTATATAGCCATATGGGGCGAGAGCAGCCAGGAGCACTTAGGGTTCTGATTTTTCAACAGATAAAAATAATCATTTGTATGTAAGAACCAGTAAAGGAAAGAGTGTACGGCTTACTGCAAAACCAGACCCAACCCAGTTTTTAAGCAGGGGCACAATTCTTAGAGATCTCCCTGTTGTTGACCAAAGGCAATTAAACTTTATTGACGATTTAAGGCCTGAGGCTGTTAGTCTTTTACAGAACTTGGGACAAGAGTTGCCAACACAATCTGAAATACAAAACATACCTCTTCAAGAGTTAAATCGAACAGCAGATGAACTAATAGCAGAAATTGAAACGATTTTAATGAGAGACGCAGTTAAAAACAATTGAAGATTCCCCATTGCCTATGCGTAAATCCTGGGGCTTAATGAGGCTTTACGGACAATAAGGGGTGAACTAACAAACAATTTTGGCAAAACTTGGCGAGCTGGATAGAGAGATAGAAGAAGAAAAAAAATAAGCTGCTGATGCAGATGATAACAATTTAGGGCAAGAAGAAAAGGCTAGAATGCAACAGAAAATACAGGATTTAATGATAGAAAGGGCGGCTAGGTTAGAAACGCTGTCTACTAACAAGCACAGCTAGCATCACAAACAAGCAGAATAAGAGAAACTATAAACAGAATACTTTATGAAACACTACGCTAGCTGAAAGAATAAGGACTCTGTTCAGAGAACAAGGGATTACAATAGTTAGTATATTAACGGCTGTTGGGTCTGCTATCTCTACACTCGTTTATGCTTTAACTGGCAGTGCGCCAACCGGACCAGTACTCCTCCAACGCCTCAGCCTGGTAAAAGTTGGATTAGAAAAACAATTGCATCACTAGCAAACTTATTAAAGAAGTTAGCAGCTAAAGCGCTTGATGCTCTGCCTGGCATAATAGGCAGTGTTGTTAGTTGGGTTTTGTCTACTATAGGTAAGGTAGCTGGTTATATGGCCGACCATCTGTGGACGTTTAGGAGTGCTAGCTGCTGGATTAATTTTTAGTGAAATAAAGTATAGCTAATCCGTAAAAGTTAAAAATACACAAGGGCTGTCTTTCGCTAGTGTGACTGTCAGTGTGAGGCAGATCAACAGTGGTGTGCTTTCTGGCTGTGGAACGCTTTCTGGCTGTGGGCTGCTTTCTGGCTGTGGGGCGCTTATAACTGGATCGCCTTCTTCAGGTTAGGTACTTTCTTTAAAATGGATGGAGCGGGCCTTGTGTTTAAGCATTTATTGTGCCCTAAGTCTTGGTCGTCTCCAGCTATGAGGATTTCATTGTTATAATTCTGTATCATGCCAATCTGCAGTCTAAGGTCAGAGGGTAGCATGTATAATCCATAACCTACAACAAAGTCAACCTTTGACCTAGCATGTGAAAGAACGTCTTGATACCTTTGTATGCTGCAGGCAAATCAACAGCAGGTTAATAGCATCTTCTAAATTAACTAGAAATTGTTTTCTAGCATCAAAGCCTGTAGATTGATCTACTATGCTAGACTTGGTCTGTGCTGCGCTCCTAATAGGCACCAACGTATGTCCTTATGGAGTCATTAAGTCTTTGCACTCCTGGCATTGTTAGGCCTTTACTTTTATCTAAGATAAATGTTGTCCAAGCATTAGGGTGTTTTTGTTCTATGGATCCCAATCGAACTTGTTTGTCTGGTTGAAAAGAGGTGTGGCCAGGCCAGTAGTCATAAGTATATTCTCTACGTTGCCCCACAAATACAATGTGCCTAACCCATGATTGCGGTCTAACTTTTGTCTAAAATCAGTTGAAGGATCAATGTTAAATTCGTTGCAGATTCTTTCATATGCATTATTGTCCATTGGGCTGTTTAATGGATAAAACGCGTTGTCGTAGGGAGGGGCACTTGTAGTTCAGTTAGTATTCGCCTGTACTGTAGTAAACATGAAAGTATATACTGACCTTACTAAAAGATTGGGATGTTTAAATGGTCTGCATATGAAACACCGCAGCCTGTGGTTGCGCAGTAAACGGCAAAATTTAACTGATTCTGAAAAAAAGCCATAGGGGATGTCCATGCTGATGGCACTCTGTCGCTCTTTATTGGTGGGTTTAAATATTTAGTTAGTGGGTTTACAAGTCTGACTTGGAAGCCGTATGATCCATCTACTGCAATGGTTAGTAAACTGAAGTCTAAAGATTTTGGGGTTTATAAAACGCTCCTACATTGTAAGCAGCATGGTTCATATATTTAAATGCTACCATTTTTTTTAAATTAATTTTTTAAATAGTTATAAAAAAGATGCGCATCTATATAAACCAACAAACGAACGTGTGTTCTTAACGTGCCCAATTGACAATAGGCGCGGTAATTATAGGGTTGCCCTAAGAGAAATTGGGTTTTAAAGTTATGTGGGCTAACATATCTGAAAAAGATAAGAATAACTGGGTGGATGTTAAGGACGAACAAGGCAATATATTAAAACATTTAAAAATACCCGATGGTTACTACAACTTTTGTTCTTAAAAGAAGTACTTAGCGAATATAGTATATTGTTAACAATTAACGAAGCAAACCTCAAAATTACTATAAAATTTTCCAAAACTTGAAGAAAAAAGGGAGTATGTTTTTCCTAGAAGCCTTGCTAGAATTTTGGGCTTTTATGGCAGTGGTAAAACATATAGCTTCAGTACACACGGCATGTAGAATGGGGCATTTATAAGTATTTAGGTAATAGACCATCTGATTTTCTCGTAACCCCATTTTGTATGTTCATTTACAACAGTTAAGAACATGTGCTAATTGTTTAATGGCTATCCATCTACAGTTCTAAAGGTTTTGCTACCAACTAGGGTAGGGTTTTGCGATTATCAGTTATATACGTTTTGACGGAGACAGCAATTTAAAGAATTAATTTGGGATACAAAAATTCATTGGATGTAAAAATAACTAATCAAGATGAAAAGCCAGTTGTCTGTTCTGATTATTAATAGAGCTAGAAGTAGAAGAGCATACTAGAAAAGTAGCAGGGCTCAGTCCCGCGGGCGTTAATAGCGGTGGAGAGAATGTAAATATGCGGGTTCACGATCACCCTATCTTATCTAGCACTAAGCCCCCCGTTCAATGTGCTGATTACGTCGATTTTTAGAGGTTTTGAGGCGTTAATTTTGTTTAAAACGGTGTTAAATTTTGGCCAAAACTGACATGAGATGGACGTGATTTGGATGTGAAAAGGGGGGTTTTCGTGCAAAATAACATGGGTGGTCGTGAACCCGCAATATTTACATTCTCTACAGAGAATACATCAGACATCGTCACCTTCAAAATGTTCTGCTTGCTGTTTCACGGAATGTATGGAGTTTGCTGTCTTCAAAAACTCATTCTTTCTGTTTGAAAGGACTGCACAGAACTTACTTGTCTTCAAACAACCAGATAATTGTTTAGAATGAATATTTGGGATGTTTCTGTGTGTTCTGACTCAAGAGTCTAATAAAAAAGTATATAATATATATGGGAGTCTGTTACCTTCAAAGATTCCATTTGGCATTAAAAGATAATGTATGTGAGGTCGCATTCTTCAAAAGTCATACTTACTGTTTGAAAGGAGTGTACGCGAGTTTAATATCTTCAGA
>CM031599.1:82842191-82847938 GCA_018398815.1 Conus ventricosus | reverse complement strand
ATTATATCGTTAGTTTAGTCGGGCAGTAATTCAATTTATCAATTTTGCGGTGTCACGTAAAACAGCAGCAGGACCAGTCTGTAGTAGAGAGACAAACCATATAAATGTTAAATGTTAGTTATTTTTATGTGTTTGGAGAGAATGTAAATAGTTTGTTCACATCACCTCTTATCTAGCACGTAAGCCCCCGTTTCAATGTGCTGATTACGTCGATTTTTAGAGGTTTTGAGGCGTTAATTTTGTTTAAAACGGGTGTTAATTTTGGCCAAAACTGACATGAGATGGACGTGATTTGGATGTGAAAAGGGGGGTTTTCGTGCAAAATAACATGGGTGGTCGTGAACCCGCATATTTACATTCTCTTCTGTAAACGGTAGATAGGACATTTGAAGACAGCAGTCTCTAATGCATTCCTGTGAAACAGTGCGTAGGAATTTCTGAAGATAGTGCTCTCACTGACAGTGTTTTGTTTTGTTGATGGTGTCAGGGCGCTTCGTAATGTGACACAATGTGTGGAGACTGTGCACAACGTGTGCAGCAAGAGAGAAGACCTGATGACTGCCATTGTATACGAAATTATGGCTGGAGTTGTGGGTCACATGTGTAGCGAGGATGGCAAAGAAGGTCAGTAATGTGCGTGCGTGTGTGCATGCGTGCGCGCGTGCGTGCGCGCGCGTGTGTGTGTGTGTGTGTGTGTGTGTGTGTGTGTGTGTGTGTGTGTGCGTGCGTGTGCGTGCGTGCGTGGGTGCGTGCGTGCGTGCGTGCGTGCTGTGTGTGTGTGTGTGTGTGTGTGTGTGTGTGTGTGTGTGTGTGTGTGTGTGTGGTGTGGAAGGGGGTGTGGCTGTGATGTGGGAGTGTGTGTGTTTCTATGAGAGTGCTGGAATAACGTGTGTTTGCAGGCTTCATGTGCTATGTTGGGAAGTTAGAAAATATCCCAGTCGTTCTGTGTTAGTTGGACTTCACAGCTAACGCACTAAGGTGATACGTTGGTGGGTGTTGAATATTTTCCACAGAGCTGGAGTAACATTTCATAGTGAGCTGCACGTGCGGTGTCGGTATGTTTGTTAGTGTTCCAGTCACCCTGTCAGAGGTAAAGTGCTGGGATGACTCATTGCTTCATTCACTTGATCTGTTGACGTGTTGGCGCATGTTTGACGTTCCCCCACAGCTCTGGAGTAACAAATCACAGTATGCAGCACGTGCTATATTGGTATGCTTTTAGGTGTTCCGTTTACTCTGCTAAGTTTATAAGTTACTGAGTGTTCAGTGCGGGCCGCACGTGCAATGTCGATAGATCAGCGTGCGTTTTATTTTCTGTCACGGAGCCGCACTAACAAATCTCTGTGTGATGCAAGTGCTATGGCAGTATGTTTGTGTGTGTTCTGGTAGAGAGACAACAGTGATGAAATATCACTTCATTGCACGCTGCACGTGCAATGTCCATATGTTGGTGTGTGTCTACCGTTCTGCCACTGACCTCGAGTAACACATCATAATAGAGTGTACGTGCTATACATGTACGTGTGATTCAGTGGTCCTGTCACGGGTAGCGCGATGAAATGGCATTTGATTGCAGGCTGCCGTGGAAAGTTGATACACTGGTGTGTGTTTCGTGTTCTGTTACATTTAGTTACACAGGGCTGCGCGATGCACGTGCCATGTCGGTATGTTTGTGTCAGAGGTAGGAAGACAGCTAATGATGCTTGTAGCCCAGCCGACCGCAAAGGACCATATTAGGCTGTCCCCACCTCTAAGTATTCTGTCAGAGGTAGAATGATTGATTTACCCGTCATTGCATTATATACATGCTGCGTTGATATGCTAATGTACGATGAATGTTGTGTTACAGGGTTGCAATAACATGTCTGTATGTTTGGATGTTCCAGTGATTCTGGGAGAGGCCGAGTGCTGGGAAAGCGAGGGACTGGGCGAAGAAATTGAAAACTGTGGTAACCAGCCAGGTTATGGCGATCCTTGCAGGTCAGTATCCTTATTCTTGTTTTACACTTTAGTCATCGGCTTCTTTCCTGGCGTATTTAAAACAAATATTTAGTCAGGTACGTCAGGAAAACGGCACGCTATTAGAGCGCTATTTGCTGAAGTAAAGAAAACATTTTCACACACACACATGCACACACACACACACACACACACACACACACACACACCACGCACGCACGCACGCACGCACGCACGCACGCACGCACGACGCACGCACGCACGCACGCACGCACGCGCACGCACGCACGCACGCACGCACGCACGCACGCACCACACACCACACACACACACACAACACACACACACACCACACAATTCATTCATTCATTCATTCATTCATTCATTCATTCATTCATCGATCGATCAATCGATCGATCAATCGATCGATCAGTTAGTCAGTTAATCAGTCATTTAGTTAGTTTGGTAGTTGGTTAGTTGGTTAGTTAGTTAGTACGTTCGTTCGTTGGTTCGTTCGTTCGTTTGTTCATTTAATCATTGATTTATTCATCTGTCCTTTCATTCATGTATTCCTTCATCTACCCGTTCATTTCTCTGCTGCTGACAGCATCTTGAACGCGGCGAGGGACTGCGTCAAAGGGGTGGTGCTGAGCCACTGCAACCAGAGGGCCGCCAAGTTCATGGACGACCTCCTGTATTACGCCCTGGAGCCCATGGATAGGCACATGATGGCTGGGCAGTGCGACATCCGCCTGCGAGTGTCCCGTAAGTGGCACAGACATGGGCATCGCAGAATACACTCTCTGTCTTTCTCTGTCTCTATCTCTATCTCTGTCTCTCTCTCTCTCTGTCTCTCTCTCTCCTCTCTCTCTCTCTCTCTCTCTCTCTCTCTCTCTCTCTCTCTCAAAAATCATTTCAAATGTTTTTCCATGAATGCGCAATGAAAAATCGGTATATCAGCCTTTTTCTTCGTTTGTCAAGCCATCTTTAGAGAAAAGAAATTAACATTATGAAAAAGAAAAATATCTGTGCAGGTATTTGAAGAAAAGTAATGGTATGATATATACAATATAAACAAAGACACACAAACATCCAGACATACAAAGCCTTTGGCTCCTATCAGAGCCGTCACTTACGTTCGTGAAAATGGCAGCACATAGTACGTCCATACGTAGGAAGAGTCACAGTACTAACAGCAACGGGAAAACTTCGCAGAAGGATTCAAAATAAACGAACGAATGAATGGAAGAATAAATAAATATATAAATGATTAAAATGGATGAACAAATAAGGCAGAGAGGGAATGGATGATCGGGAAGAAGCAGCAATGATTCAAACATTACATCACGTAGTACACGCCATTTGAAAGATTATTATTTTTTTTTCAAATCTGTCCTTTAACCGGTTTTCGTTCTCCATAGTTCTCATATCTATGATGAAATGGTTTAGATGTGTCTCTTATCTGTTTAGGAGCGCTTCCATTCATAACCTAGTGGGGAAAGATGAAATCTTGAGTTGCCTATAGTCCTCGATGGATAGGGAGCTTGATTTCAACAGCACTAACTGTATTACTCTCTTATGTTCACGGTGAATCAGTATTGAAAGGAGATGGGCAAAAACGAAAAGGTTGCAGGAAATGAATATCATGGAAGTGAGTAATGTTAGCCACTTGAAGTGTTTCGCAGGAAAGGCGTTTAAGTAGGGACATAGTGTGGTTAGCCCAAGATTACTCTTTGACAATAATCACACACCATTTAATATGCCAGTCCACGTCTTCAGATTTTGTTTTCATTTATGAATAACGATTTGAACTGCGAGAGTATTCTTTGTCTTCTGTATTGTGCATATGCATGCGCTTGTTTTTGTGTGCCTTTACAAATGGCTTTGCTGGGTCCAATCCAGAAGTCTTCGAACAATTTTGATGTTTAGAAGGAAGTTTACAGGCATTTGAGTCTCTTGAATGAATAGTTTATCAGTGCAAACATTTTGCAATGACCCTTTTGAGAACGGGAGGTAAGGGATTGACATACTTGGGCAGCAAAGGGCCTTAGCTATGTAAGGCCCTAAGGCAGCCCTTAGCTATGTAAGGCCCTAAGGCAGACCTTAGCTATGTAAGGCCCTAAGACAGACCTTAGCTATGTAAGGCTCTAAGGCAGGCCTTAGCTATGTAAGGCTCTAAGGCAGGCCTTAGCTATGTAAGGCCCTAAGGCAGGCCTTAGCTATGTAAGGCCCTAAGGCAGGCCTTAGCTATGTAAGGCCCTATGACACACCTAAGCTATGTAAGGCCCATAGACAGGCCTTAGCTATGTAACGCCCTAAGGCAGGCCTTAGCTATGTAAGGCTCTAAGGCAGGCCTTAGCTATGTAAGGCTCTAAGGCAGGCCTTAGCTATGTAAGGCCCTGAGGCAGGCCTTAGCTATGTAAGGCTCTAAGGCAGGCCTTAATTATGTAAGGCCCTAAGGCAGGCCTTAGCTATGTAAGGCCCTAAGGCAGGCCTTAGCTATGTAAGGCTCTAAGGCAGGCCTTTGCTATATATGGCTCTAAGGCAGGCCTTAGCTATGTAAGGCTCTAAGGCAGGCCTTAGCTATGTAAGGCTCTAAGGCAGGCCTTAGCTATATAAGGCTCTAAGGCAGGCCTTAGCTATGTAAGGCCCTGAGACAGGCCTTAGCTATGTAAGGCTCTAAGGCAGGCCTTAGCTATGTACGGCCCTGAGGCAGGCCTTAGCTATGTAAGGCTCTAAGGCAGGCCTTAGCTATGTAAGGCTCTAAGGCATGCCTTAGCTATGTAAGGCTCTAAGGCAGGCCTTAGCTATGTAAGGCCCTGAGGCAGGCCTTAGCTATGTAAGGCCCTGAGCAGGCCTTAGCTATGTAAGGCCCTATGACAGACCTTAGCTATGTAAGGCCCTATGACAGACCTTAGCTATGTAAGGCCCTATGACAGACCTTAGCTATGTAAGGCCCTATGACAGACATTAGCTATGTAAGGCCCTATGACAGACCTTAGCTATGTAAGGCCCTAAGGCAGGCCTTAGCTATGTAAGGCCCTATGACAGAACCTAGCTATGTAAGGCTCTAAGGCAGGCCTTAGCTATGTAAGGCACTAAGGCAGGGCTTAGCTATGTAAGGCTCTAAGGCAGGCCTTAGCTATGTAAGGCTCTAAGGCAGGCCTTAGCTATGTAAGGCCCTGAGGCAGGCCTTAGCTATGTAAGGCTCTAAGGCAGGCCTTAACTATGTAAGGCTCTAAGGCAGGCCTTAGCTATGTAAGGCTCTAAGGCATGCCTTAGCTATGTAAGGCTCTAAGGCAGGCCTTAGCTATGTAAGGCCCTGAGGCAGGCCTTAGCTATGTAAGGCTCTAAGGCAGGCCTTAACTATGTAAGGCTCTAAGGCAGGCCTTAGCTATGTAAGGCTCTAAGGCATGCCTTAGCTATGTAAGGCTGTAAGGCAGGCCTTAAACTATGAAAGGCCCTGAGGCAGGCCTTAGCTATGTAAGGCTCCAAGGCAGGCCTTAGCTATGTAAAGCTCTAAGGCAGGCCTTAGCTATGTAAGGCTCTAAGGCAGGCCTTAGCTATGTAAGGCTCTAAGGCAGGCTTTAGCTATGTAAAGCTCTAAGGCAGGCCTTAGCTATGTAAGGCTCTAAGGCAGGCCTTAGCTATGTAAGGCTCTAAGGCAGGCCTTAGCTATGTAAGGCTCTAACGCAGGTACCCCTGGTACTCCACATCTAACTTTTCCTAACTGAGATGTCTGATTGTTTATCACTACTGAATGTTTGTGTCATTGCTGACTGTATGTT
>CM031599.1:82832191-82834691 GCA_018398815.1 Conus ventricosus | reverse complement strand
TAAGTTGTGGTTTTGGAAGATTTTGCATAGTTCTTTCTTCTTGTTTTCGATGGTTCTTGGGTTGTTGGTTAGTGCAGCAAGGCCATCGTCTCTGTATAGTCCGACTTGTTTCCGAGTTTTTCTTGATGTTGGACAGCATGAATAGTCCGACCAGTTCACATGTTTCTGCACCATCATATGATCCCATGGTTACGTCGAATGTTGAGTTTCTGTTGGTTTTCCTGATCCAGGTTTCATTTTTGCTGTGTAGTAATGTTTTCTTGGTGTGGAGAATGATTTCCATTTCTGACCCTGTTATGTCTGTGGGGTTACTGGCAAACTTCAGGGCTTTGGTGAGTAGTTCCTTATCTATAGATGGGTAAAAGTCTACTATGTCAAATGTGATAAATACTGTATTACTTTGTTTATTGAGTTTTTTTGAACCATTGGATAACTTCGTATGTGTTCTCCAGAGGTTGTAGTCAGAGTTTGATTTTACGTTCTTTATTATTTTTTCCAGAATTTTTTTGCTTATTTTGCCTAATTCAGATTTGGATGGGTATATTAGTCTACATGTTGGATTGTTATGAAAATTGGGTTTGGGTGGTCTTTGAGTGTTATGAAAGCTTCTTTTGTTGCTGTCGCTTCTATCCTGTCACTTAGGTCTATGCGCTCTGCAAGTTCTTTTTCTTTAGTGCGGATACTGTCATGTATATTTTTGTCAGCTTTTTTGTAGTTTTTCTGAATATTTTTGTCAAGGAGTTGGGAGCATTTTTGGTTCCAATTTGTAGTAGTTACTGGTTTTATCAGCCTTCACAAATATTTTTTGTCGTTTTGTATTTGTTTTATTTGGGTTTTTAACGTTGTTTGGAAATCGTTGTTAGATTTTTTAAATTGAATGTTGGCTATCATTCTTTTCATTTTATCCTCAAAGGGTTTCATTTCGTCTGTGGCTGGGTGATCGCCATGATTTGAAGTCATGGGTGTTTTTGTCCCTTTTGTTTTGCGTTTGGGTTAAGAAAAAAGAATGCTTTCCATCTCATAGTGTGTATGAACTTTTCAGTTTGTTCTATTAATTTTTTTAGGTAGGTTTGCGGGTTGGAAAATGGTATGTTTTTTGTTGATTGTCTAAAATTGATTTCTTCCATTTTAAAATCTTTTAGGTCACAGTGCTCAACGGAGGAGCGATTAAGATCAATGTGATTAAAATACCCAAAAACGATTTTTAGAGTGCTCAACCCCTTGGGGAGCAACACCTGTTAAAATAAGGTTTTAAAAGAAGTGATCTACAAATTTGTTTCGAGGTGTTACGCTGTCATCAGGATGGTTTTGGTTTGCCCACTGCCGATGTTATATAGCGTGTGGGCTCCCGTTTGCGGTTGTTTGCACGTGCGGGTTGGCTGCACGTGTTTTTTGGGACTTTCAGGTTTTTGCTTTGGGTGTATTCACTAACAACGATTTCCATTTATGCCTGCAGTTGTTTACTATTTCTGTTTTGGTGTTTAAAGTTGCTAAGTGTGGTTTGCATAGTATTAACCATTTTTCAGTTAAACATAGGTGCACCTTTTTGAAACATTGCTGTATGGTGATGCTCTTTTTATGATTTTCCAGGATATATTTTTAGCTTGTTTTTGCGTCTTTAAGTTTCCAGATATATTGCTCAGTTCTGTTTGGTTTTTATATTTTTCTTTATTAAATGACTGTTTGTGGTTTGCATATCTGGTTTTGAAGTGGTTTTCAGCGATCCCTATGTATTTTCTTTTTCATTTTCTGATGTCACAGTAGCCTGGTATACAATGTTGTTGTGAAGACATTTATTGTTTAGTGGGCACTGCTCCTTTCTGGTGCAATTGCAAGATTTCCTTTCTTCACCCTTCTTTGCTGGTTGATTTTCATTTTGTTGGATGCGTCAATTAGGTTTTTGAGGTTGGGCATACATGATTACGATAGTTTGACAGTGGTTTTGTTAAATATTTTGGACAGTTTGTGTTCTTTTGGAAATGAAGTTGTTAGGATTTTGAAGAATTCTTTCCCTATGTTTGTTTTGAGTTTCCCGTCGTATGGGGGGTTATACCATATGATTTTTCTCTTCCTATTTTTCTTGCTTTTATTTGTGTTGTTGTCTGGGTTGTATTGCAATTTGTAATTGTATCCACTTGTTTGTAGTGCCTCCTGGTATTCGACTGCTGCATTGTTGAACACTCTCTCACTGCATGACAGGTTTGATAGTCTCTTGTTTATGCCATGGGGTATGGTCTTTAATACAGATGGTGGATGGTTACTTTTGGTGTGTACATAAAGAGGTGTATCGTTGGGCTTCTTGTATGGTTTATATATGTGATTGTTGAGATCCAGTGTTATGTCTAAATAGTTCACTACCTTTTTGTTTGCTTCAATGGCAATCTTTATACATATATATGTGTATATAAGCAAAGGCTCAAAGATTTTCCTTGTGTTGAACACATGATTTTAGTTTTTCAGCAACATATTTCTTTACCACACTCGCTTTTCGTTTTACTTT
>CM031599.1:82817062-82829591 GCA_018398815.1 Conus ventricosus | reverse complement strand
AAAGTTAAAGGGCCAAATTGAAAAAATTTTAAGCCAATGTCACGACCACTGAAAATTTGGGAAAAAATTTCTGGTGGAACAGGCTGGGGCATGGAGTATTACACCTTCAGAAAATTGCTGTATTTTTCCCCGGTATTTTCCCTTTGGTGAGCAGGGGGAAATAAATGCTAATCTGGCAGTTTTTTCTCTTTTCACATGAAAGTTGAACTTTGGCATGGTCATTATGACGGCCAGATGGCACTAATGATCACAGTTAGTGCTGACGAGCGCAGTTCCATTGAAATACTTCCACCCGCTTTTAATTATCTTTTAATTATTGAATGGGGAAAGGAACGATCCTAAATCTTTTAAAATGTACCCCCCCCCCTTTTTTAATTGTAGCCCAAATTTACAGTTTATATCAGGTTACGATTTAAATGCATTTCGCACAAAATATTCAAAAATGCATATGCACATGTGGGAAACAAACACTGAAAAAACCTTTTTTTTTTCAGTGTGCCCCCGTAATAAATCAGTTCCTCAATCATATGACCCAATTTCATTTAAATAATTCATTGTCCACAGAGGACATTTTAAATAATTATCAGTTGCTTTATGATTTCTCTAAAGTTTTGAATTCCAGTCCATGTAAAGAGCGTGAAACCTCTCACAAAAGGCATTAGAACGCTTGGAACAAAGGGGACTTTGTACGGGGTATACAAATAAGTAATTGACCAATAACCAGGGTACTTTAAACCCACCGCCACGGCCGAAGTGGTCAGATGACAAACAACACTGGGAGAGAGTTCGGACCTGCCCATGGCGAAAGGGGAAAGGGGTTTAAAAACCCACTACGACCCGGGGCCCCAAGTGAGTGCTAAATGCTCGTCAGCTGAGGTTCTTGTGTAAACAGTCAGTGAAGAGCGGGGGCCTTGGATTTGTTCAGATGGTTTTGCCGTGGGTCACTGGTTGGTTCAAATTTGTCGGGCTGGCTGAATGCGTGTGGAGGTTGTAGTAACCCCTCCTTAAAATATTACTGTGTTAACTGACCACCGAAGTCGGCCCGGGAAATTTTTTTTCGATGTCCATCTGGGGCTAAGAGTGTTTTGCTAATCAATTAGGTAGGGGTGTGTTTAAATGCTGATGTGTGTGGAATGTCACGAGTGGAGAATTCAGGGTACTTGTGAACTAGGGGCTTGAGAAGCAGCGTGGAAAAAGGGCATGGCCTGAAGGGGAATCCTTTGTTTCCCTCCCTATATAAACTGAGGGAGAACAACGTGTCGAGAGAACAACACCAAGAGAGAGAGAGAGAAGGCAGAGGAGAGAGAGAGAGGAGAGGAGTGAGCAGGACAGAGAAGGGGTCGAGAGAAACGTGGTCTGGGAGATAGAAGGACAGCAAGGTCTTAGAGTTAAAGACAAGCGGAAGAGAAGGAAACTAAGTTTGAAGCCCAGAGGGGTGAAGACAGACAAACTGAATTTAAACCCAGAGTGGGTGAAGAAGACGAAAGAAGAAGAAGAGTTCGACGTCGAGATCCCAGAGACGGACCACAAGACCATTTCCTAAAACCCCTGGAGCCAGTCAACCAAGGGCATCACCCATCAAAGTGCGGAAGAAGACGTGAAGAGACTTTTCAGAACTGTGGTGTGGTGTGAAAGCGGGGTTGTGTGTGTGAAAACCTGGCCAGGTAAGAAGTCATTTTATTATAACCCGGGATTGGGAAGTATTGATCTTTTAATGTGTTGATTTATTCATTGTGTGTGATTGATTGTTCATGATTAATTATAAGTAGCATAGAAATTGTATTTCTTGTTCTCAGTCGTGTTAGGAAAGAAACAAAAGCGTGACATCCCATTCCCAGAGAGAGGTGAATGTTTGGGGGGTGCATAAAGTGTCCCTATGCGTGTATGAAATGCAAAGATAACCTTGGTGTGTTAAGCCTGACTAATAATACAACAACTTGTGCATTTAAAAGCAATACCATCACGATTTCCCCCGTTCCTGGACAAAGTGGCGAGCCTGCCAGGATTTCAGGGCCCAAATTAGTTTCAGGAGGGAAACAAAGTGAGTACTAGAGTAGTACGGGGGCGAAGCGTCCACTAAAGGCATTTTTAATTAGCTCTTCTAATTTTCCTTTAGTTCTTTGAGTGTTGAGCATTGACTTGTGTGTAGGGTGGTTGTATTAATTTCAAAGGTCGTTCAGAGAAACGAAGAACGGGGTTCTATTTCTTAACTCTCACAGAAGCGTGGTTTAAGATTAAGGCTCCTTTGTGTTAGGAACACTACCATTGGCTGGTGTACTCGTAACGTTTAGTAGATAAACTGTGTACCAACTTTTACCGGGTTTATAAGCGTAACTGTTTTAGTGGTGCTAAAACATATAAGAAAGAAAATGGCTGAAAAAAGGGTTTTACTCCCATTGAGAACTGTTTAGTTTAGGGGAGAAACTAGGCTATACAGGAGATGAACTGCGTAGATTCATTGAAACTCAGCGAAGACTGAGAGAGATGAAAGGGCTGAAAGAAGGAAGTTTGAAAAGGAGCAGCTTGAGGCTGTCAAAAGAAATCTAGAGGCAGAAACTGCTGCATCAAAGGCTAAAGCAGACGCAGAGTGTACAGCTGCCAGAGCAAAAGCAGTGCAGGAAGTGCAGCGCCAAGCTAAAGCAGATGCAGAGAGGGCGAGAGCAGAAGCAGAATCGGAGATTTTGCCAAACAAATTGAGTTGGAAAGAATAAAGTCTGAAAATCGCAGTGAAATAGCCCACCAGTTCTGAGTCAGTAGGCCGCAGACAAAGTTGCGCACCTAGACTTAAACTCCCCTGTTCAGAGAAGAAACTGATTCAATCGACCCCTATATCAGTCGGTTTGAATCGGTTGCCGAGCACGAGGGCTGGCCCGAAGATAACTGGGCAATAAACCTGCCCTGCCTTGTTGACAGGTCGTGCGTTACACACAGTATCCACCCTACCCAAAGGTGTCAGAGAGATTTTGACAAGGTAAAACAGGCGGTGCTAAAGGCATATGATTTGACTGAAGAAGGTTTTAGGCGTAAGTTTCGCGAGGCGAAAATTTCGAACAGGGTGGAGACATACACACAGTTGGGAGTTAGACTAGATCATTACTTTAACAAGTGGATAGAACTGAGTGAAGTGGACTGTGATTTTGAAGGCCTCAAGACACTGGTGATGAAAGAACAGATACTTGACGGTTGTGGGCCGGGCCCTCACAATACACCTCAAGGAGGGGGGTTGTCGTGCCCAATAGCTGAAGTACTTGAAGCAGCAGAGATTTACACGTGAAGCGAGGGCGCGCCCTTGCCTCAACAAGAAGAGGCCTGGAGGCATATCCAGAGGACGGTAGGCCAGCCCATGACTCACACGACGGTCAGCAGTACACCCCCGTAGGCCCACGGCGTCCCGTGAGCAAACAAGGGGAAAACCAATAGCCCGTGGCTAGGAATGAGCGTGCCTGTTTTCTGTGCAATAAGACAGGGCATTTGGCTAGGGATTGATATATTTAAGTCACAGAAAGCTGCAGCAAATGAGGATCAGGCCAAGAGAGAGGCAGGTAGAAAAAGATGAACAAGAGACAGTGTTATTTTGTCTGGATTGTGCTGGGTGTTCACAGTTTTCAGGCAATAACATGGATGTGCCACAAAGGCAGAGTAGGGGACAATTTTGGTTGATGTCATTAGAGACTCGGGGTGCACGGGTTTGTTATGGTGAAGGAGTCCCTGGTTGAGAAGGGACAATTCACGGGAAAAACACAGAGGTGTAGACAAATAGTTGGAACAGTAGCAAATTCAAAACGGCCGGGTGTTTATTGCAAACAACCATTTTAAGTGGAAGTGTACGGGCTTTGGCTGTTCCGAAGCCGCCGTACGATTTGGTAATTGGAAACATCCTAGGAGCACGTGGGTACAGAGACCCAGACTGGGATTTCTGTGTTGAATCAGGGAAAAGGAATCACGTGGGGGAAAAAGCGTGTCCAGTGAGACCTACCGCACTCACTTTGGGGCAGAACAAAAGGCGATCACTCGCTCAGAAAGCTGTTCGGTTTTGCTCATACAAGGCGAAGAAACGTGTTAAGGAAGGGACAATCGGTTTTGAGATAAAGGATGGGGTAATTGTACCGAACGTTAAACTCACTCGAGTTGGGGGAAGACAAAACGACAGATCGTTGTGCCTATAAAGCGCAGAAAGGCATGATGTCAGAAAAAACATGTGACGTCAGCCTCGGGCCATCTCGCTAAGAAGGCCTCACAAAAGGCAGTGACGCAAGAGTACTACTGGCCCGGTATCCTTGGCATGTCAGGCGTTTTGTTCACAATGCAGCACATGCCGCGGGGTGGGCAAGGGGGTGTGTAACAGAAGGGGGATCAGACGGTCTTACCAAAAGGGTTTGGTTCAAAATAAAAAGGTCGTCGAGAAGTCAGGGAGTGGGTGCGTTCCCGTCTTTTGCAGTGTCGCGTATGCGTGACTGGCTGGTTGCGGCCACGTTATGAAGAGAAGGGAGAGAATTTCCGTTTGAAACATAATGGTTTTTATGGCCGCACGACTTTGAGCTGGTGGAAAATTTCAGATTTATGTTGTATTTGCTTTGATTTGTGTGTAAGTATTGATTTTCTCTAAATTTTGTTACAAGACAAATCTTGCGTGCGTTCTCTGGTGTAAGTAGGCTATGAGAGGCCGATAAATTTGCACTGGTTTAAATGGGGAAATTATGAGTTTCATCTCCTTGAATGTTAAGTTTTAGCCAATGCAGGGGATTGTCTTCGAGTGGGGGAATTTGTCAAAGGAGCGTGAAACCTCTCACAAAAGGCATTAGACGCTTGGAAGACAAAGGGACATTGTACGTGGTATACAAATAAAGTAATTGACCAATTAACCAGGTTACGTTACCCCCCGCACACGGCCGAAAGTGGTCAGATGACAAAAAACACCTAGGAGAGGTTCGGACCTGCCCTTGGCGAAAGGGAAGGGTTGTAACCACTACGACCTCGGGGCCCCAAGTGAGTGCTAATGCTCGGTCAGCTGGAGTTCTTGTGTAAACAGTCGTGAAGACAGGGGGCCTGGATTTGTTCCGATGTATTGCCGTGCACTGTGTTGGTTCTAATTTAGGCGGGCTGAATGCGGGGAGGTTGTAAAAACCTCCTAAATAATTACTTGTTAACCGACCCCGAAGTCGGGGGAATTTTTCCATGTCCATGGGCAAAAGTGTGTTTGCTAATCCATTGGTAGGGGTGGGAAATGCGATGTGGTGAATGTCAGAGTGGAGAATTCAGGGTACTGTGACTAGGGCTGAGAACCGTGGACAAAGGCATGGCCTGAAGGGAACCTTTGTTCCCCCTATATAAACTGAGGAAAACACGGTCGAGAGAAAACACCAAAGAAGGAGAGAAAGGCAGGAGAGAGGAGGGAGAGGATGAGCAGGACAGAGAAGGGTCGAGAGAAAACGTGGCTGGGGGATAGAAGAACAGCAAGTCTTAGAGTTAAAGACAAACTGAAGGAAGAAACTAATTGAACCCAGAGGTGGGTGAAGACAACAACTGAATTTTAACCCAGAGGTGGGTGAAGAAGCAAGAAGAAGAAATTCGAACGTCGGATCCCAGCACCACGAAACCCATCCAAGCCTGGCCGTCAACCAGGCATCACCTCAAGCATGCGGAGAAGACGTGAGAACTTTTCAGAACGTGGTGTGTGAAGCGTGGGTTTGTGTGTGAAAACCCTGCCATAAGAAGTCATTATTATACCCCCGGTTAGAAGTATGATCTTTTAATGTGTTTTATTTAATTCATTGGTGTGATTGTTGTTCATGATTAATTATAAGTAGCATGAAAATTGTTTTTTCTTGTTCTCAGTTTGTGTTAGGAAAGAAACGATGCGTGACATCCCATTCCCCAGAGAGAGGTGAATGTTTGGTGGGTGCATGAGTGTGCATAGCCGTGTAATGATGGCAAAGAAACCTTGGTGTGTTTAAGCCTGACTAATAATACAACAACTTAGTGCACTTAAGCAAATACCATCACGATTTCCCCCCCCCGTCCTGGACAGTTCCAGTTTGGTATCTTTTCTTTGATGTTTCGTGCTTACTTTATGCACCATTATAGTTATATCTCTGACATGTTTGCTAGTAGTTCAAAATATGATGTTAGTACTATTCTATAGAATTTTTGATCTCACAAGTTGATGGATTATTAGGACTCCCAAATAACATTCCGTTCAGTTATTTACTAATTGAATACCACAAACAAAAATTCCACTCGTACATTTTACACCCTCATCCACAAATCACTCCTCAACTCCCCACCCCCATCCCGCCACAGCACACACACACACAAACCCCCACACAAAACACCACACACACACACACACCCACACACACACAAAAAACACACACACCACCCACACACAGAAACACACACACACACACACACACACACACACACACACACACACACACACAACCACCAAAGCACGCACGCACGCCCACACACACACACACCCCACACACACACAAACAAACATACACACACACACCACACACACACACACACACACACACACACAAAACACAGTACGTCTTGTGTTTTTCTTTGTTGTCGAGAACCTGAAGGAAGTGACGTCAAAAAAACTCTGACAGGGGGAAAAAACTGATGGCCACAGCAGTCCGTGCCAGAGGATAATCGTCAACAGCATTGCCGAGCATTGCCGGAAGGAAACGAACACCACAGATTCGTAGCTTCAAAAGGCATGATTACCATTTTCGTCCTAAAAAAAGGGGGCATTCTCTACTGCCGTTTTCCCCCTTTGGAAAGATGTACGCTTTAACACGAAAATTTTTCATTGTGGGCGTAAAGAAGACTGGTAATTGATGGCGTCAAAATGATAACTTTCACGACCTTTTTCCTTAAAGCGCCAGATTTGGAACCAGCTGAACAAAACAACAACACACAAAAAAATCATCAGACCTCGACAGAAGCAATTTTCGGCAAAATAAAAAAAATCATGGCCATCAACTTTCCAGAAATGAATTATGCGCCACCCATGTTGTTCGATACGATGTGTCAGTAGAGGCGCCACTCAAGTCAAATTTTACCTTTTCTTTAACTGATAATTACCGCTTTCATGTCGTTGAACGGTATTGGGAGCGCAATATTAACAATGCAAGAAAATTTAAAAATCCAGGCGAAAAATTTACACGTTCACATTTAAATCAGACTAGTGTGTTTTTTTTTCCCCCTGTGGGGCGAAAATGACTGATTTATGAAGATGGGCGTAATGAAGAGCTTTGGAAGGCAGTGAGTAATCTCCCTTTGAAGAGTCGCCGACAGGGGTTTTACAGGGAGAGCCCCAGGCGTTGGTGTCAGGCTCGTCCTGCCCTTTCTCCTTGTAAAAGCATCAGCTGCATCCCGCCGTGCTCATGATTCTCCTCCTCCTCGTCCACCAGTTTCCTCTCGATCACCGTCGTTGTGACCCTCCGACCCCGTGCCCTTGACCCTGATGGTGGAACGGAGAGCATGGAAATGCTGGGACGTGCCTCTGACCCTGGCCGTGTCATATAACGAGAGCAGACGAAGCACATCGCCTTGCAAAAGTACGACCGGAAGTTGCGGGCACTGAAACACAGGATTCAGATTTGGTTCGTGCGTTAATTCCTCTAGAGGAACCACGAACATACCATTGGTCTCAAAAAGTGGACTAAGTCAAGTCAAAGTCAAGTTAGTGGCAGCAGAGTGTGCAGCTTTAACAAACAACAACAACGACAAAAACAACAGCAGCACAGCAGCAACAACAACAACAGTTCCTTTTAATTACAGAAGACCTTCAGTCTTCTTTTTTTTTTAAAAAAAACCATCTAGTTTTATTTATCGATATAGATTAACTTTTTAATTAATTTTTGTCTGTCATCAATTTCCATGTCTGTTCATTTATCCATTCCCCCCTAGCTAAAGTCTAATCACCAGCTTTGCCCATCATATTGTAATCACCCCATCCCCACTCGCCTTCCCGAAATTGACCATGTACTTTTGAATGATTTAACTATTCACTTTTTTGTGTATTCATTTTTGAGGCTGTTCCTACCACTCCGCTCTCTTCCGCTCTCTTCTTCAGTTCTTTTCTACAAGAGAAGACAACCCAGGCCTCACTTCCCTTACAAACATAATAATTCCTTATTTGCTGAACAGATTTCCTGGCCCATCTAATTTGTTTGTTTGTTGTTTGTTCTTGTCAGATTTGTTTGGCTTGCTTGCAAATGGCCTATTTATCGAAAACGCATTTCTTTTGTATCGTCATGTGTTTGCTCCATTCGTCTAACAATCTTGGTTAGGCAATTCTATTACCTCTGTTGTGATAGTTAAGCCAACCACCACACATAGCCTTTAGAGTGCTGTCAGTACATAGAAAACGACGGCACAGTCCTAGTTCAGAAGCGACCTTCTGTGTCAGTCTCATGGAATCAAGGCGCTCATGAAGAGAAGCCATTCTCTCGGAACAAAGCCCCTTCATAAACGAGCACACACACACCACACACCACACACACACACACCACACACACACACACACACACCACACACACACGCACGCACGCACGCACGCACGCACGCACATATGCATACACACATACACACACACGCACACACACATACACACATGCTCGCGCACATGTACAAACAGACAGACAGACAGACAGACACACACACACACACACACACACACACACACACACACACCACACACACACACGCACGCACGCGCGCGCGTGCGCACGCACGCACGCACGCACGCACGCACGCACACACACACACACACACACACACACACCACACACACACACACACAAACGCACAACACAACACAACACAACACACGCACTTACGCACGCATGCACGCACACACATAGCGACACATACAGACGTACGCGCACCCACTAAACATTCTCTCCCCTTACAACTGTGTTCAATTTAGACCTGGAACCTATCCCACAACCTCACTAAGCAATTAGTATGCTTTTCTGTCCGGACATGTCAGAATCATAATGCGTAGAATCTGCTTACATTCTCTTCTAACAAATCTAGAAAAATGTTATGATATGAGCGGGTAGATCATTGGTTTCAGTCATGTATAAGACTTTGTCCGAGAGCAAAGGAATCATGTCCGCAAGTCTGCCATGTGTATACCATCTGGTGGATCTGCTCCGATCCTCCCTGTCAGTGAGTTGAAAGGCTCTTCTCTTTTCTGCTCAAGGTAGAAAGGTTCGTTAAAGATCCCAGTTGGTATACATCTTTGATGATATTCCTTCTTGATTTTAGTCCTTAGCCTTTCACACTGTTGGGAACTTTAACAATTATTCTCCTCCATAATCTCATCTATTCTCTTAACTTCGCTGGCACACGTTCAGTTGATTGCGCGCGCGCGCAACACACACATACATGCGCGCGCGCAAACACACAAACGCACACATTCAAACATTCAAACATTCAAACGCACACTCACTGACGTACACAGGAATATTAAAACACCCATATGCACATACAGAATTTACATTTATTTCGCACCATCATAACAGACAGATGTCCGCCATAAAACATCTGTCAAAGTAAAATACCACAGAGATTTACCAGCGCATTTCATATTTACCATCGTATGGTGTGATGTAAGTTTCGCATTTCATATTCACCATCATATATTATGATGTAAGTTTTAGTGGAAGGGCGTTAAGTTGAAGAAACAACAATATACCCCGCCTACCCCTCTCCTCTGTGTGTGTGTGTGTGTGTGTGTGTGTGTGTGTGTGTGTGTGTGTGTGTGTGTGTGGTGCGTGCGTGCGTGCGTGCGTGCGTGCGTGCGTGCGTGTGTGTGTGTGTGTGTGTGTGTGTGTGTGTGTGTGTGTGTGAATGTGTGTGTGTGTGTGTGTGTGTGTGTGTGTGTGTGTGTGTGTTGTGTGGTGTGTGTGCCTGCTTTTGCTTCTCCCTATCATTTAACATCTGCATTGTTTGTTTTCGTCCTGCCTGAAAAAGAGCGACAGGTTGGTTACTTTAGAGTTCTTTGACGGTGAAGCATCTCAATATTTATTTACAGGTTGTAACTTCGACTGCAGTCATTATACTTTGAAACTTAAATGAAAGCAAATCAATCAGGCAGGGAGCAATACACAGTAAATAATGAATAAGCACGGCAACTCTTGCTTCCACGATGAGATAATTACAGACCGATTACTCCAAACGAATGCAGCTTACGACACCAAATCGCCAAGCAGAAACGCCAGTGCAAGAGCACACACAACAAGCAGAGGACATCACCAACGGCTGGAAACACTTTTTTTGGGGGGTGGGGTGGGTGGGGGTGGGGTGGAGGTGGAAGGTCTTCTTGTTTCTTTGTGCGCTCCGTGTTGGAATTTCTGCTAGGCGATTTGGGGTGGTAAGCAACATTCATTAGGAGACATGGGCGTGTAACATCTGATCATTGGGGCAAGATTTTCCCCACTTGTTTAGTAGATGAAAACTTAAACATTTGCTATCATTTCTTATCATTTTTTAAATGGCAGCGAAGAAAAAAAAGAGAGAGAGAAAGAAAATCAGCAGCAGCAACGGCTAGCTTTATCATCTGTAAGGACGTCAACAGTTTAGTTACCATGTTACTCGTATTTACCTTGGATGTGTGCAGATAGTGTCTGTGTAGCTTGTGGTTGGTTTGTTTCGGTTCCAGGTTGGAACTGCCCCCCCCCCCCCCCGCACCCCCCACCCCCAACACACACAACTCATGGTAAAGGCCTTTTGAGATCGGCCGGTCTATAGCAACAGGATGAGAATTAGAACTCTCCACATTTACGCCAATTCATAACATATATATATATATATATAATATATATATATATATATATATAAAATATATAATATTAATATTTATATATATAAAATTAGGTATGCTCTGCGGAAACCAGTGGAATTCTGCAGAGTTGAACTGCTGACGTCCTATGGCAGATAAACCAGGCTTATGAATTATGTCCACACGAGTTTTGATTTCAAATGATAAGTGATGTAAGCAAGCCTTCGTATATTAGAAATGGGCTTTTTTCTTTGACGAGGATTACTCATTTAAGAAAGAAGATCTTGATTATCTCATTCATTTTTCTTTAATTTTCTCATTTTTTCTCTCTTATTTTCCCTTCTTAGAAATGTACTTTTGTTACGATTATATTTTCATTTATTTGTTCGTTTCCTTTATTTTTCAGTGTGGTTTTATTTCATTCCTTTTTTCTTGATATCCACTTGGTGTTACGTACGTACAGTTATATCTAAGTTTATGTTTGTTTGCATATGTAGGCACAGACATTTTGACATTGTTGTATGGATACATATATACATCTGTGTAGATGTATAGGCGTGTGTGTGCGTGTGCATATGTTGCATATATGTATAAATATTGAAGTGTATGGAAGTGACACTGCTACAGCTACATTGCATCTGATGTGGACTTCCAGATTTTGTATAACATTTTTTTTTCCAGAAGAAGAGAACCTTCACTGCAGGGGAGAAACCAAAAACAACAACAACAAAACAAACAAACAAACAAACAAACAACCCTGGCTATGTTAAGTGCACCTTCTGCTTAACTTGGTACGTGGGTGTAAAAATCAAATAAAAAGATAATAAAAAAATAGAGAAATATTATAATGCAACAGAAAATGCACAAAAGTCCATACGGACAAGCAGACTCTGTAAAATGGACAGTTGGGTCAATTCTGTAACAATGTATACATACACTCCTGCTGTGCAATCGTCAATAACAACAGCAAAGCTTGCATGATCTATCTAAGTATCTATCTATGTATCTATCTATCCATATCTCCATTCATCCATCCATCTATCTATCTAAACGTGTGAAAAACTTCTAGAACAAATGGCCGACAAGCGCAGAAAAGTGGCAGACGACAGGAGAGAAAGGTATATTAAAAAAAAGTCAGCATCAGAGAGAGAGAGCGAGAGAGCGAGCGAGAGAGAGAGAGAGAGAGAGAGAGAGAGAGAGAGAGACGAGAGAGAGAGAGAGAGGAGAGAGAGAGAGAGAACCCAAAAGAAAAGGAACATTCTGGCACACAACGTGTGCGTGTGTGGTGGGGCCCCATGGCGGCATTCATCACAGAATAGACACAAAACTAGACATAGAGTTTGTGTTAAAAAGTTAGTGGTCTGTGTATTCCTCCGGCCACAGTGAACTGATGGATTTATTTCAGTTACAACATTACTTCAGGACCGAACAAACACACACAGACCACACACATACACACAGACATATACACACAGACAGACAGACAGACAGACAGCCACACCACACACCACACACACAACCACACACACCACACACACACACACAGCATATACACACAGACACACAGACAGACAGACAGACAGACAGACCACACACACACACCACACACCACACACACACACACACACCCAACACACACACACACACATGCGCGCACGCGCACTCATGCACGCTCGCACGCCAATTAGGGGTGGTTCTGCTCCTCAAACTGGTATGCAGTGGTTG
>CM031599.1:82790183-82816062 GCA_018398815.1 Conus ventricosus | reverse complement strand
GGTTTTGGGTGCAAGTTGTTTCATGCTCTAAATTACTAGCTGCATGGCCTCGTAAATCTCGTGTCGTGTGTTGACCGTCTGACCTAACAACAATAAACGCATAAGAACAGATCTGATGGTGGGTTAATAAGGTTGTTTTTTGTTCTTGCTGTTGTGGACCGTAGTACTGCGGTAAGAGCGATTCAAAGTCAGCATAAACCACGTACGGACTCATCTGCATTTTGTGTACATTCTTAAACTAACTTTAGACCCTGGTTTAGGTGTGAGGAGTTTGGTTCACAATCTACAAAACTTTTACAATGTTTCTTATGACTGGCGGCTGCTTCTATAGTGGGGATTCTGACCAAACATCTTCTACAAAGTTCCTGTTTAGATTTATGCTTTGATGTATATTCTAACAGTCTGCTTATTGTTCTGATTAATACATAATGACTCTTAGGGCCGTCTGCAAACAGGATCAAGTCTACATGTTTGTTAAGCGGCTCGCCTAAAGTAGGGGCGTTGGAGAAACCCTTAGAGGCACTAGATTGTCTACTACAGACCATGTGTATACGTTTACAGTGATTGGTTTGTTTTGCTCTTCAAACTGAGATATACTTTCTATACTTACTGGAAAGTTTATGTTATCAAAGTTCAGCTCTTGCTTATATTGTTCATAATTGGAAACTCTTTCTGCGTTCTTTTTAACAGGATGTAAATGTGCTAAAACACACCACATAAAACACATGTTGTCAGAATTTTTTATGTTTAAGACTGCTCGTTTTAAAACTAACTCTTTTGGGAGAGGAAGGTAAGAATTGCCAACTATAGGATAGAACTTTGTTTGTCTCAATTTGATTTCAAGGACTGTCCCTTCAGACCATCCAGAACCCCTTAACTTTGCTTCTTCACTTGCATGGTTAAACTGTGTAAGCATGTAATCAGCCCAGTTAGAGTTAAAGTCGTGATAGCTGATTACTTCTTTCTGTTTAGTTGAAACCCAGACTTCCATGTTAGTATCATCAGGCGTTATATAATCAATCAGAACTGCCAACAACACTTTTACTGGCGGTTCGCGTTGAAGAGACTCTGGGATTTTAGAGATAGCGTGTGCTACGCTTTCATGAACGTTTGTGGGGTTAATAATATTCATGTCTACTTCACTAAACGTATTGCTTAATTGTTCACTGCTGTCAAATATTTCTTCCATCGTATATAGTTTTCCATCCTCGAATTTACTTGTGAGGCTCATTTTTTAACTCAAAATATTTACGTAGATTAAAAAAATAAATGTAAATAAAAGTAAGTAAAACACGCTTTTTATTCTTCGCCCAAGTGCAGCAACACTTCAAGACACGTTAACCTTACAATAACGCCTGCTAATATTTTAGCTTTTTCTGAATCGCTACAGTCAATGTTTATCACTTTGATTGCTTCGTTAAATAGTTCACTATTATCTTTTATTATATTGTCTATATCATTCTCAAACCCAAATTCACTAAAATCAATGTTTAATAATTTCATTGTTTCGTCAAATAGTTCATTACAATTCTTTAAATCAGATTCACTGAGCTCGGCAGCCATTTTTAAATCTAAAATAAATAAAAAAATTAATTGTAAATTCAGCTGTTATTCATAGTTTTTTTCTAATCGCAAAACCTAATCTTCATCAAAGTAAATATATATTCCTTCAGAGTCAGTAGAAACATTCAGATGAACATCCATATCAGAAGCCATATAATCAATTAAAATAGCAAATAACGTTTTAGCTGGTTGGGATAAGAATCTGGTATTTCACTGATGGCCTGCTTCACGTTTTCTCGAATCTTTATGTGATTAAAAAGATTAGTAATTGATTCTTCAAACTTGTTTTTTAACTCTTCTCTCTCAGCCTTCCAATCCAACTCATAAAGCATATCAGTAAGCTTTTTAATGTCTTCGGGCTTCATTTTTAACCCAAATAAAATCATAAATAAAAAAAAAAATTAATTAATCAGTTTCTCTTGTAAATTCAGCTCTTATTCATCGTCTTTTCTAATCATAAAAACTGACCAGGTTTAAAGGTAACAGTTACCCCCTCAAGATCATCAGACACATGCAGGTCAGCATCTTCGGGGCAATATTATCAAGTAAAATAGCAAAAAAGCTTTATAATTGGTTTAGGCCAAGACTCTGGGATTTTAGTAACAGCCTTTAATACGCCTTCTAGAATAGTTAAACTTTCAAAAAGTTCTGTTATAAATTCATCAAACATGTCCTTTAAAACTTCCTTATCAACTCCAGCATTAATCGCCCACACCAAAATCATCAAATATTTCTGTAAGCTTTATAACTACGTGGGGTTCATTTTTAAACTCAAATAAAATTATAAATACAAAAATAATTAGTTTCTCTTGTTTTTGTGCTATAAACATGATCTGAATCACACACACGAGAATCATTCACACAATAGACGGGATGGTGTTTGCAGGGAAATTGTGGAAGGGGCTTTTGTGGTTCACACTTGAACGACGTAAATTCGAGATAGCCGCTAAAATCACTTATCAGAGTCCTGAATCAATAATCACAAGATCTCTTCAAAGTTCTCTCAGCGGCCGTCTGAATAGACAGCCTTTGTAAGTGAGTCGGAGCGTATGCACAGCTCAAGCCAGTCGGCGGTTATGCACAAACCGTTACTATTTTTAGACCCACGTCATGCGTTTGTGGCGTTCACTGAGAGACTTGCAGGGCAGTTGTTCGGCGGTTTTGCAAAACCGTTACTATTTTTAGACCCACGTCATGCGTTTGTGGTGTTCACTGAGAGGCTTGCAGGGCAGTTGTCGGAGGTAGACTGAGAGGTTGTTTCCAATATTCTCGAAATTCAGGGACTTGCAGCATGGCGTGAATTTGTTTTAAATTGCTGGAAATGAAACTGATTGAAGCCCAACAATGTAAAACCGCCAATACCCATAAAGCACATTGGCAACAGCGCGCAATTTGCGTGCATGATCGTCGGAATATCCACATTTCTCTTTAAGCCATTGAGCCCAAGTTTCTTTATTCTCCCACCTTTTCTTTCCACTTCATGCCAATTTTTGCAAAGATTCAAAAAATGCCCAAATTGAACGTAGATCATGATTGTTTGAGCATCCTGCTTCTTCACATTTTTCACGCCCTTTTGCAGCCTGTTAACAATTTCATTTTCAGTTGTTGTTTGTGAAAAAAGGCTTTCCGAAAACGTTTCTCTTGAAATAGCTGATTGAATGTCAGCCTGATTTGCCACAAGATAGTCATGTAATTCTTGCGGCGTTGAAGGTTCTTTTCTCCTTTTCTTGTTCCCTTTCTTTTCTTTAAACAATTGCTCAATCTTTCTTTTAGGCTTCTTTGGCAATTTCTGTGGCCCTTCTGTTTTTGCTTTTTCAATTATTTCTATCATTTTTTGAAAGTAGTGTTGATTCTCCCGCAAAATAATCATTTCTTCTTCAGTCCACAATTCCGTTGGTGTTGGCGGTGGTAATGGGAGATTTTGAGCTTGTTGAAAAGTAGAAGCTTGATCCATGTCAGGTAGAATTAAAGTTGATGGTTGTGTTGAGAAATCTAATATATTTTGATGAGCAACTTGCGATTCCAGAAGTTCTCTCTCTAATTCTGAAGAAATGCTGTCTTGAGACATAAATATTTCTGGTAAAATCAATTCTCTCACACGTCTGAACAGCGCAGTCACTCTCTCGCACGTCTACACAGCACGGGCTCCAATGTAAAAATGACAGGGCAGCTTTGCTATGCGTCATACATCGAATGTCACGTGATTTAAGCCCAGCACTTGATTTGATAAGAGGTTTACACGTGGGAGACATGTGCTAAGCTTATGCGTCATACATCGAATGTTCTAGAATAATCTAGTTGCCGCTGTATAATGAGAAAGCCACGTAGAAATGATGTCATACTTCCCTGTTGAGCGTGCACGCGCGACACACGGCCCATCGCGCGATGATTAACACCTGTGTCGCATGTGCAGCAGTCTGTCGACTTTATCGATTTTGCTGTGCCAGTCTGGAGTATGACTGTCAACCCCTTTTTAGTTCATTTTATGCTCCGGGAAGAAGGTAAATATGTTCGTTCACGATCGCCCATGTTATTCTGCACGGAAACCCCCGTTTCAATGTACTAATTACATCGATTTTTAGAGGTTTTGAGGTGTTAATTTTGTTTGTGAAAAGGTGTTAAATTTGGTCAAAACTGATATGCGATGGACGTGATTTGTTTGTGAAAAGGGGGTTTTCGGGCAAAATAAGATAGGCGAGCTTGAACCCGCATATTTACATTCTCTAGGGTAGCTCACGAAGGCATTCGATGTGAGGACTGGCGTCAGACAAGGTTGCCTGCTTTCACAATTTCTATTTCTACTGGCAACCGATTGGATCATGAAGATGTCAACAGATCAGAGAAGACATGGGATCTAGTGGACACCCTGGATGCAGCTCGACGATTTGGATTTCGCCCACGACCTGGCACTACTTTCGCACACTCAACATCAGATGCAAGAGAAGACGAGCAACGTATCAGCCATATCAGCACAAGTAGGACTCAACATCCATAAAGGCAAGAGGAAGATTCTCAAGGCCAACGCTGTCAGTACCAACTCAATCATGCTGCATGGACAGCGAGATGCTAGAAGAGGTAGAAGCCTTTACCTACCTATCGACAAGCAGGGGGCACAGACGCTAACGTCAGAGCAAGGATCGAAAAGGCCAGGGCAGCGTTCGTACAGCTACGGAACATCTGGAGCTCCAAGGAACTGTCAATCAACACCAACGTCAGGCTCTTCAACACCAAAATCAAGGCATTAGAAAAGTAGTTACTTACTAAGAATCAAAAACTTACTTGGAGAATATTTCGACAAGGTCGCCCTGTCTTCTTCAGCTCACTGTTGCTGTTGTGGCAGCGAGGCTTGATGGGACGACTGTTGTGGAGGGGTGAACGGTTGTCAGGATCTGATTGTAGATGGGGGTGAGTTCAAAGCCTTGATCTTTGTTCAGGCTGGGGCATCTGGTCTTAATTTCGATGGCGTCTTTGACTTTTCTTTTAGTGAGGAAGGGCTCTGTAGATAGGATCTTGGTTTCTTGGGGGCTGAAACTGTGGCCTGTGGCTTGTAGATGTTCATGTATGGCATAAGTAGATCGGTTTTGGTGTTCCTGTAGACGGGTGGTGAGTGGTCTTGCTGTCTCGCCAATGTAGGTATGGGTACAGTCTTGACACCCTACCTGGTACACTACACCACACTGCTTGAGGGGGGCCGTTTTGTCTTTGACATGAGTCAGTTGCTGGCGTAGGGAGTTGGTGTGTTTGTGGAACACTTTGCATCCATGTTGTTGGAAGGTAGGAGTCTCAGAGTGTCTAGCCAGGACCTTCGAAATTAAGACCAGACGCCCCAGCCTGAACAGAGATCAAGGCTTTGAACTCACCCCCATCTACAATCAATCAGATCCTGACAACCGTTCACCCCCCCACAACAGTCGTCCCATCAAGCCTCGCTGCCACAACAGCAATGTTCAGTGAGATGAAGAAGACAGGGCGACCCTGTCGAAATATTCTCCAAGTAAGTTTTTGATTCTGAGTAAGTAACTACTTTTCTAATGTCGAATCCAGAATCCAGAAACCTATATTCTTATTTAAAATCAAGGCAGTTCTATTGTACGGAGCAGAGACATGGAGAACTACAGTGACCACCACCAAGAAAGTGCAGGTGTTCATCAACAACTGCCTGCGCAAGGTTCTCCGCATCCGGTGACCAGGCACCATCAACAACAACGACCTCTGAAAGAGAGCAAATTAGCTGCCCGCTGAACAGGAAATCAAGAAACGACGTTGGGGCTGGATTGAAAATACGCTGCGGAAGCCAGCAAGCAACATGACCAGACAAGCCCTAACATGGAACCCCCAAGGAAAACGAAAAAGAGGTCGGCCAAGGAACACCTGGCGGAGAGACCTGGAAGCAGACATCAGGAACATGGGGATGACATGGAACCAGCTGGAAAAAAAGAGCCCAGGACAGAGATGCCTGTAGGTCCTTGGTTGGCGGCCTGTACCCCAGAAGGGGTAATAGGCGATGATGATGACGATGATGATGATGATGAGTGATTGTATAAAGGGAGTATCAAAAAGGAGTGACTGAGGGCGGAAAATGAAGCAAAATAATTAGAAAGAGAGGGATAGTTACCGTCAAGGACAAAGACAAACAAAGTACAGGACAAAACACAATGCATTTCGACCTCTTGGGTCTTCTTCAGGCAAAGACAAATTATTTGTGTTTTGTCCTGTACTTTTGCCTGAAGAAGACCCGAGGCCGAAATGCATTGTGTTTTGTCCTGTACTTCGTCTGTGTCCTTGGCGGAAACTGACCCCTCTCTTTCTATTTTTGTTTTTTTTTTTTTTTGCTGTCCCAAGCTCTACGCCACCTCAGAGGCAGTGCACCCACGCCGCTCATTCCGACGCCCCCGTCCACAGCCACAGCCCGGTCGGCCCCGCCGCAACCCCGGCACCGGCAATTCACTGGGAGCAGTCAATGTCAAGTCGTCAAGAGGCAACCCACCGGAGGAGACACTGCACTGCTGTCGAGTCACTTCGGTGGTGTTCAGTGGCGCCTGTTCTGATTTAACATACGCAGGACACCACCTACTAATCCCCCTACTGACGACAATAATTGCTTAGTCGCGGAGCCGGCGTGAGTGAGCTCGCCCTCCGGAGGGCGCCACCACGTCCGTCTAACGACAGCCCCCATGAACTCGCCGATACCGGTGACCCCGACGGAACCAAACCAAGGCCACAGACGGGGAGAGGACATCGAAATTGAGGTCACCATGAGAGCAGGGCATGAAGGGCCACAGAACTTGAGACATTTTTTTTAATGCTGATCGATGAGAATGAGGATGATTGAGATGATGCTACGGATTTCCATTTCGGTCTGAGACTACATGACAGGGCTGTGCTCTACGCTTCCTTTCATAATATATGCCGGCGTCAACCAGGCCCGAGAAATACAGGCACCTGCAGTGTTGGTCAGGAAATTTGAGCAACACTCTCAGAAACGCATCCATTAAGTGGATGAAACTCGACTGTGTGGTCCCAGTCTTCCCAACTGAGTCCGCAGCAGCTCAACTCTGGGTAGGAGCCGGTCGAGGCAGGAAAACCCACATGACTTCTGATGTGATTCGAACCCACGACCTCCCAGCCGGAGTCCGCGACGCTAACCACTTCGCCACGGCGGCTGGTCCCTCTTTCTGAATTTTGTATAAAGGGAGACAAATGCAATGGAAAATACTGATGCCACACAGTTGTTGCCTCCCATAGTCTGAGAGCCTCCCTTGACGCGTGGTGCGTATACGTTGCGTGTCCTGTGCTTCCCGTCTGCCTCTTCACTTTGATCATTGGATACAAGTATCTGGCCCCTCGCCCGAAGTCCTCGATTCTCTCCCCTCTCTGTCAGGTATAATACGCGAGCGCGCGCCTGTGTGTGTGTGTGTGTGTGTGTGTGTGTGTGTGTGAATGGACGTCTTGATAGTAGCCAACAAATTCATATAATACCAATGGGATATTTCTAAAGAGCTTTATATAATCAAAGCACTTTATAATGTCAAATGATACGCTTCCACGCATCTGCCCTGACCCACACACTCTGGCTTGCCCATCCCTTCTATCCCGACTTTTGATATCTCCTTCCCCCTACTCTCCCCCTCCCCCGCACTCACCACCCCCCTCCCTGTCTGCCTTTCCCCTCTCCCCTGACTCAAACCAATTCCCCTCGTCGCCGCATTCGTTAATTTAAACTGTCTGGCGATTGGTAGTAATAGCCATCGGCCTTCCTGAATTGCACATCTGCTGGTCTGTTTGTTATGTCAGTGTCCACTACAGTGGAAAGCAGACGACATGGACATCTCGTTCGCCTGGTAAGCCACAGAATCCTGGCTCTATGAGTTTGTCTCCTGTGGGCGGTTTGTTTGTTTGTTTCTTTCTTTCTTTAAACTTTTTTGTTTTGTTTTGCATTTTTTGTTTCTTTTTTGTTGCTGTCCAATCTTCTGTGCCACCTCAGTGGCAGTGCACCCACGCCGCTCATCCCGACGCCCCGTTCACAGCCACAGCCCGGTCAGTCCCACCGCAGCCCCGGCACCGCAATCCACAGGACAGTCAATGTCAAGTCGTCAAGAGGCAACCCACCGGAGGAGACACTGCACTGCTGCCGAGTCACTTCGGTAGTGTTCAGTGGCGCCTGTTTTTATCCAACATACGCAGGACACCACCTACTAATCCCCCAACTGACGACAATAATTGCTTAGTCGCGGAGCCGGCGTGAGTGAGCTCTCCCTCTGGAGGCGCCACCACGTCCGTCCAACGACAGCCCCTATCGACTCGCCGATACCGGTGACCCCGGCGGAACTAAACCAAGGCCAAAGACGTGGAGAGGACATCCGAACTGAGGTCACCATGAGAGAAGGGCATGAAGGGCCACAGAATTTGAGATTTTTTTTTCCAGTGCTGATCGATGAGAATGAGGATGATTAAGATGATGCTACGGATTTCCATTCCGGTCTGAGACTGCGTGATAGGGTTGCACTCTACGCTTCCTTTCATAATATATCCCGGCATCAACCAGGCCCGAGAGATACAGACACCTGCAGTGTTGGTCAGGAAATTTGAGCAACATTGTCAGAGACGCATCCATGGGAATCGAACCCAAGACCTCCCAGCTGGGAGTCCGCGACTCTAACCACTTCGCCACTGCGGCTGGTTCTTTAAAGTTTTTGTTCTGTTTTGTTTTGTGTGTGGTGTTCTCTTTCTTGTTTTGTTTTTGTTTTTGTCTTTTGCTTACTCTCTACCAGGCCTTGGGCAGTGGCCTGAATGCCAGCCTTCAGGATTAGACCCAAAACCGAGGTGCTGTGTGTAGCATGCACTCCGTGAAGGGGAGAGAACCCCGGGTGCTGTGTATAGAATGCACTCAGTGAAGGGAGAGAACCCCAGGCGGGGAGCCAGCCGTCCCTGGCCAAAGGTTGTAGGGCAGTGGGCTTTGACAGGTTCACTGAACACACAGGGGAACATGGGAGGTGACATGCTGTGGCCGCCTGATTTCCCCGGAGAGAGAATGATCTATATCTCACGCATGTGATGCGATGATGATGTTACACCACGCTATAAGGTTTTGCGCATCTAATATATATATATATCATACGCATTCTGTTTGTCTGTCTCTGTGTACGGGTGGTGCACTTGTTCCTTATACAAATGCACAGTTTTTGTTTTTATCTATCTTTTCTGCAAACTCTCGTATGCCCAGAGAGAGAGAGAGAGAGAGAGAGAGAGAGAGAGAGAGAGAGAGAGAGAGAGAGAGAGAGAGAAAGAGAGACAGAGACAGAGACAGAGAGACAGAGAGAGAGACATAGAGAGAGAGACAGAGACAGAGAGAGAGAGAGAGAGAGAAAGAGAGAGAGAGAGAGACAGACAGACAGACAGACAGACAGACAGAGACAGACAGAGAGATTTTATAGCACGAGGAAGACATTGACATATTTCATTTCAAAATCTATTTTTACCAAAACTTTTGAAGACACACAATGGGAGCCGAGCATGACCATCGTCAATCATTATTAGCAACAACATCAACAACAACGACAACAACAGCAAAAGCACAGTACAAGCTTGGCAATCATCCAGGAAAGTGAGAACAAAAAGAGACAAAACCCGTCGCTTGAAACATCAATGGCACTTACAGAAAAAAGAATGTGACATGTACACAACGCTTTCATGTAATGTTGCCATATCCAAAGTTTAATGAGAAGCAGCTAATAGAAGAAAGGAAAAACAACATCCCAATTGAATATCTTAGCAACGACCTGAAAAAGACACACACCCAAAAACAAAACAAAACAAACAAAAAAAACCCAAACAACATACACACAGAAAGAAACAAGCAATTTTTAAAAAAAGATGCGGTGTGGGGGTGGGGTGGAGGCTAAAATGGAGGAGTATTTAACAGGAGATAAATCTGACATACACAAAGACAAAATGTCCAGAAAAGATAACGACAACAACAACAACGGCAACAACAACAACAACAACAACAACAACCGCTTTTTCTATTGAAGGGATATTACCAGAAAGTTTATCAAGTGCTTTCTTGAGGGAAAGATGGAAGAAAGAAACGTTTTTCGACTGGAAACATAACAGTTCAATACTCAATGTACTATGATAGTATCATAAACTGAAATGTCAGACTCATTTTCAGTATTCTCGCGCTCTGCAATTGTACCTATAAGGCAAAAGAAATCAGTTCTTATAAATCAAACAAACGACAACGACAACTACAAAATACGTTGCAATTTTTTTTTCTCCCATAGCTTTGGGAATTGGTTTCCCAGGTTCAATCCATATTGCAAATCGAATCAAAACTTATTGGTTCCCAGGTTCAATCCATATTGCAAATCGAAGTCAAAACTTGGATACGTTGAGAAGCCCAGGAAGAAAACTCACAGTATACTTACGACCTACACTTGCAATGGTAAGAAGGTGACTAACTAGATCGTCATTTCATTCTAAGACATTCTTTATACTTACGTCCTACACTTGTAATGTTAGAAGTTGACTAACTAGATCGTCATTTCATTCTAAGACATTCTTTATACTTACGTCCTACACTTGTAATGGTTAGAAGTTGACTAACTAGATCGTCATTTCATTCTAAGACATTTTTTATACTTACGTCCTACACTTGTAATGGGTAGAAGGTTGACTAACTAGATCGCCATTTCATCTTAAGACATTCTTTATAATTACGTCCTACAACTTGAAATGATTAGAAGGATGACTAACTAATCGTCATTTCCTTCTAAGACATTCTTTACACTTACGTCCTACACTTGTAATGGTAAAGGAGTGGCTAACTAGATCGTCATTTCATTCGTAGACATTCTTATACTTGCGTCCTACACTTGTAATGGTAAGGAGGTTGACTAACTAGATCGTCATTTCATTCTAAGACATTCTTTAAACTTATGTCCTACACTTGTAATGGTAAGAAGGTTGACTAACTAATCATCATTTCATTCGTAGACATTCTTTATACTTACGTCCTACACTGTAATGGTTAAAGGTTGACTAACTAAGTCGTCATTTCATTCGTAGACATTCTTACACTTACGTCCTACACTTGTAATGGTAAGAAGGTTGAACTAACTAAGTCGTCATTTCATTCGAAGACATTCTTTACACTTACTCCTACACTGTAATGGTAAGAAGGTGACTAACTAGATCGTCATTTCATTCGTAGACATTCTTTATACTTATTCCTACACTTGTAATGGTAAGAAGGTTGACTAACTAATCGTCATTTCATTCTAAGACATTCTTTATATTTATGTCCTACACTTGTAATGGTTAGCAGAAGGCTGATTAACTAGATCGTCATTTCATTCTAAGACATTCTTTAAACTTATGTCTTACACTTGTAATGGTAAGAAGGTTGACTAACTAGATCGTCATTTCATTCGCAACATTTTTTATACTTACGTCCTACACTTGTAATGTTAGAAGGTTGACTAACTAGATCGTCATTCATTCTAAGACATTCTTTATACTTACGTCCTACACTTGTAATGGTTAGAAGGTTGACTAACTAGATCGTCATTTCATTCTAAGACATTTTTTATACTTACGTCCTACACTTGTAATGGGTAGAAGGTTGACTAACTAGATCGCCATTTCATCTTAAGACATTCTTTATAATTACGTCCTACACTTGTAATGATTAGAAGGTTGACTAACTAAGTCGTCATTTCCTTCTAAGACATTCTTTACACTTACGTCCTACACTTGTAATGGTAAGGAGTTGGCTAACTAATCCGTCATTTCATTCGTAGACATTCTTTATACATTCGTCCTACACTTGTAATGTAAGGAGGTTGACTAACTAGATCGTCTTTCATTCTAAGACATTCTTTAAACTATGTCCTACACTTGTAATGGTAAGAAGGTTGACTAACTAGATCATCATTTCATTCGTAGACATTCTTTATACTTACGTCCTACCACTTGTAATGGTTAGAAGGTTGACTAACTAAGTCGTCATTTCATTCGTAGACATTCTTTACACTTACGTCCTACACTTGTAATGGTAAGAAGGTTGACTAACTAAGTCGTCATTTCATTCGAAGACATTCTTTACACTTACGTCCTACACTTGTAATGGTAAGAAGGTTGACTAACTAGATCGTCATTTCATCGTAGACATTCTTTATACTTATGTCCTACACTTGTAATGGTAAGAAGGTGACTAACTAGATCGTCATTTTCATTCTAAGACATTCTTTATATTTATGTCCTACACTGTAATGGTTAGCAGAAGGCTGATTAACTAGATCGTCATTTCATTCTAAGACATTCTTTAAACTTATGTCTTACACTTGTAATGGTAAGAAGGTTGACTAACTAGATCGTCATTCATTCGCAGACATTTTTATACTTACGTCCTACACTTGTAATGGTAGAAGTGACTAACTAGATCGTCATTTCATTCTAAACATTCTTTATACTTACGTCCTACACTTGTAATGGTAAGGAGGTTGACTAACTAGATCGTCATTTCATTCGTAGACATTCTTTATACTTATGTCCTACACTTGTAATGGTAAGAAGGTTGACTAACTAGATCCTCATTTCATTCTAAGACATTCTTTATACTTACGTCCTACACTTGCAATGGTAAGGAGGTTGACTAACTAGATCGCCATTCATTCTAAGACATTCTTCCTTTTCGGTCTCTGTCACTTTCTGTGTTCTGGCATGTGAAGATCTGTAAGATGGAAACGCGTCGCTCTGGTTTGTCATTCGTTCGATCCATTCGTTCGAGATCAAGTGGTTATCTTTGTGTTCTTGTTTCAGACCCCCCCCCCCCCCCCCCCCCCCCCCCACTTTGCAGTCATCCTGTTTTCAGCTTACCTCATGTCAGTCAAGTTTTTAGTATTTCAAACCCGTTCTGCGTTTTCTGCTAGTCATCAATGATAGATGGTCACGTAAGGGTCTTCAGTTTGCATTCTGTCTTTTCTCCCTTGGCACCCTCACCCTTTCTTCTTTGGTTAGTTAATACAACGTTCTAACAATACGAACTGGGAAAAAAAGGTGTGGAGTAGGGGTGGGAGGGTGAGCAAAGGAAGAGGAATGAGATGGATACGTGTGTGTGTGTGTGTGTGTGTGTGTGTGTGTGTGTGTGTGTGTGTGGTGTGTGTGTGTGTGTATGTGTGTGTGTGTGTGTGTGTGTGTGTGTGTGTGTGTGTGTGTGTGTGTGTGTCTCGGGATGGGACTGTGGGAGAGAGGACTGCAGGGTCTCCCTGAAAGAGGGCCGATTCATCACTCAAACATCCGTTGTACTATTACGGTAGCTACGATAAGACAGGACACGACACAACACACACAAAATAATGTGATATCGACACAACACGACACAAAATAATGTGATATCGACACAACACGACACAAAATAATGTGACCTCCGATGTACTATTACGGTAGGGTACGATAAGACAGGACACGATACAACACGACACAAAATAATGTGACATCCATTGTACCATTACAGTAGGGCACGATAAGTCATTACACGACACAACACGACACAAAATAATGTGACATCCGTTGTACCATTACAGTAGGGCACGATAAGTCATTACACGACACAACACGACACAAAATAATGTGACATCCATTGTACCATTACAGTAGGGCACGATAAGACAGGACACGACACAACAAGACACAAAACAGTGTTACAAAGCACGAGGCAAAACGCCACGATACAGCACAGTAGAGTGCAGTGCAGTGGTGTACATGCGACCATTCATAAAGGAGGCGCCACTGCGTGCGAGACTAGCTCACTGGGGCACTACGTGGGCACACGGCAACGAGGTCAGAAGGCGCAGTGGTTACAAATGGATGAACAGACCAGAGAAAATGAAAGGAGGGAGTTGGGGTTTCCTGACCAGACGTTTAGAATATGCCAGACCTATACATTAATTCGGCTAGGGTATATACGCCACTGTACTACAAACACACACACACACACACACACACACACACACACACACACACACACACACACACACACACACAAAGAGAGAGAGAGAGAGGAGAGAGAGAGAGAGAGAGAGAGAGAGAGAGAGAGAGAGAGAGAGAGAGAGGGAGAGAGAGATATTCAGAGTAAGTTTAATAGCAGAAACTCTCAATTGTTTTTCTATGGTTTTCTTTGCCGAATGAACTGTTGTCGCACTGTAACTGCAAAGTCGCGCACCCTCTATCACCACCATTACCACCACCACAACCACCACCATCACCACCACCAACCACCATCACCGCCAAACTAGACCGGTACTCGATGCCTTATTAAAGTCACATACGTAACTGACATTACTACACGATGTAAGCGCTTACACGTTTGTCTGTGATGGATGCAGTAAAGCACTGTGTAACCATTCTGTAAGGAAAGTCTTAAACCCTTATAATGGAGTATGTAAGAGGAGTTAGCCTTTGTCCGGAGATAAGGTGGAACAGGCGGACACGGATAAGAGCGGCAGTCTGCCAATTCGACTCCCTTGCCGTGGATGTCATAGTTGGAACACTGAAGCGAATCCCTGAATCATGGGGCGAGGGAGTGTGCGTCGGGAGACGTAAGCAATTTTTGATCAAATGCCACTCACTCAGTGCCAATCAAAACGAGTTCTAGTCAGACAGTAGGTGTGATAAGTTCATAATAAAATGTGCAATCGAAGGGGTTCTAGTCAGGCAGTGGGTGTGATAGGTTCATAATAAAATGTGCAATCGAAGGGGTTCTAGTCAGGCAGTGGGTGTGATAGGTTCATAATAAAATGTGCAATCGAAGGGGTTCTAGTCAGGCAGTGGGTGTGATAGGTTCATAATAAAATGTGCAGTCGAAGGGGTTCTAGCCAGGCAGTGGGTGTGATAGGTTCATAATAAATGTGCAGTCGAAGGGGTTCTAGTCAGGCAGTGGGTGTGATAGGTTCATAATAAAATGTGCAGTCGAAGGGGTTCTAGTCAGGCAGTGGGTGTGATAGGTTCATAATAAAATGTGCAGTCGAAGGGGTTCTAGTCAGGCAGTGAGTGTGATAGGTTCATAATAAAAATGTGCAGTCGAAGGGGTTCTAGTCAGGCAGTGGGTGTGATAGGTTCATAATAAAATGTGCAGTCGAAGGGGTTCTAGTCAGGCAGTGGGTGTGATAGGTTCATAATAAAATGTGCAGTCGAAGGGGTTCTAGTCAGGCAGTGGGTGTGATAGGTTCATAATAAAATGTGCCATCAAAGGGAAAGCAGTATGCCAGCAGGAGTGGGCTGGGTGGAGAGCGGAAGGAAAATCGTCTGAAGAGAGCACACACACACACTCGCACGCACGCACTCACGCACGCAGGAGCGTGCGCGCGCACACACACACACACACACACACACACACACACACACACACACACACACACACACACACCACACACACACACACACACACACACACACACAAAACACCACACACACATACATGCACACACACACACGGCAGTGTCGTTAAACAATATCTGTCCTATCAACAAAATGTAACACACAAAACATGTACAGCTACATCACCACATGAAAGAATCCACTACCACCCTCCGACAACGGCCTCCGCAAAAAAACAACAACAAAAAAAACACAAAAAAAACCTTAAAAAATTAGGTCCTTAGAGGGAAACTCTGTTCGACGAGTCTGAACGGCTAGTTTTCATGTACACAGCATCATTACACTGTATCGCATCAATCAAGTAACACGCCTATTACGTGCTTCCACAACACAATACTCCCATTTCACACAGCCACATTAAACCAAATCGCATGCCACAGGAAGTGCACACTCTACACAAATTCACAAGCGAAATGTACATTTAACACAGCAATATGACACTGTATCACTTCAACCAGACAATGCACTCTTCTTGAGCACTTACACACGATGTCCACATTGCACACAGCCGTGTTACACCACATCAGGTTAATCAGGCAATGAACCGTTTACATATATTCACAACACGATATCTACATTTTATACAGCAAAATTACAGCGAGCATATCGCATCAACCAGGCAACGCATACTTCATGTATATTAACAACACGACACCTTCAACTGACACAACATTCATTTGACACTGTAACAGTACACCGTGTTTCATCAACCGGGAAATGAACCGCTTACATATGTTCAGAACACGGTACCACACAGAACGACGCACCACATGGCCTCGATCAGGTAATGTGTTTCACACATGAATGCAATGCGATAATTACATTTTACACAGCATGCAGCATTTCAAAATACCGGATCAATGAGGTAATGCACGCTTCATATCGATTTACAACACAATACCCACATTTTACACAGCTTCATATCGATTTACAACACAATACCCACATTTTACACAGCAACATGACACCATTACACATCATCCAGGTAACGCACATTTCAGATTATGTTCACAACACAATACCTACATTTTACATAGCTATGTAAGGGTAAGGTAAGGTAATGTTGCTTATAGCCCAGCCGACCTCAAAGGGCCACATCAGGGCTGACATAGCTATGTAACACTACATTGCATCAGCCAGGTGGCGCATCTGCATTTGTGTGCGTGCGTCTGTGTGTATTAGAGTGTGTGCGCGCACGCACGCGCGTGTGTGTGAGTGCGTGTGTGCGCGCGCGCGTGTGTGTTTGTAATGTTCTGTTCTGGGATATATATATATATATATATAGGAGAAACAACCAAGTTTCGAAATATCGGTATATGACCAGGAGTTATATGTTAGTGAGTTTCCCTCCCTATTGGAGGATGTCTCCCTCTTGGAGACTATAGGCTTGCTGAAGGCTCATTTTGAGAAGCATTTATTTCATTTTTCCCATTCATCCACTCAAGCACATACTGTTAGTTAGGCCGAATCATCTACCACTACAGATATGAATGCATATCTCCCCCTATTTCTTCAATCTAAGACATTAGAGCAATCTTTGTTTATAATTCAATATATATATATATATATATATATATATATATATATATATATATATATATATATATATATATATTTATATATAAACAAAGCTTGCTCTTATGTTTTAGATTGAAGAAATAAGGGGAGATAAGCATTCATATCTGCAGTGGCAGATTATTCTGCCTAACTAACAGTATGCGCTTGTGTGGGTGAATGGGGAAAAATTCACCCACACAAGCACATACTGTTAGTTAGATTCACCCACACAAGCACATACTGTTAGTTAGGCAGAATAATCTGCCACTGCAGATATGAATGCTTATCTCCCCTTATTTCTTCAATCTAAGACATAAGAGCAAGCTTTGTTTATAATTGAATATTTCTTGCAGTCATTGCAACACCAAGCTGCTCTGTAAGTTGCTGGAATGGCGCGGTACTTATCCTCGGAATTTATTAGTTTATTGTACACACACACACACACACACACACACACACACACACATATATATATATATATATATATATATATATATATATATATATATATATATATATATATATATATATATATATATATATATATATATAAAAATTAGCCCTAGGTTTGATTCTCCCGCCATCTCTCCTCCTCCTACCACCCACTAGGATTGTCATGATCGAAACACTAGGCAATGTCTTTAAAGTGTGCGGTATTCCAGTTCTAACTTGTCCTCTTACCTTGCAGCCTAGTGAATCAGAAAAGTAAGAGAGAGAGAGAGAGAGAGAGAGAGAGAAGAGAGAGAGAGAGAGAGAGAGAGAGAGAGAGACTGATTCTGGATACAAGAACTCCAAAGAAACCTTGGTGGACTTCATATATTGAACTAGGCCTATTTGGAGAAGCTACCTACAGGGAAAAAAAAGTGATTGTTAAGATGTTCGTTGCGTCATCTTTACACTACTGTAACAAGAATTTTCTTCTTCCTCTTCTTTTCTCCTTACGTATACACACACTGGATTTGAAATATATAATGGCCCTGGAGCATACAAACACACACTGACGATGGACCCCCCCCCCCCCCCACACACACACACACACGCACATACGCACGCACGCGCACGCGCACACACAGACACACAAATACACATAAATACTTGCGAGCGCGCTCCCTGCTACTGGAACACACACACACACACACACACACACACACACACACACACACACACACACACACACACAACACACACACATGAACTCACACTGAAACTGCACACACACACACACACACACACACACACACACACACACACACACACACACACACACACACACATGAACTCACACTGAAACTGCACACACACACACACACACACACACACACACACACACACACACACACACACACACACACACATACACACACACCGCGCGCGCGCGCGCGCGCGCGCGCACTGCTGATAATACTGATTATTTGAATTCATCGGAAAATCATTTAATTGTTCCTTCAACACTTTCTGTACACGTTTGTAATACTCAGAAAGGTCTAGTGTGATGATTAGTCGGACTGAGCCTTTCACGTCGCGCGCTGCTCTCCTAGCAGCCTGATCCGCCCACTCATTCGAAAATTTTCCGCAGTGCGAAGGCACCCAAGGTAAGGTGATACTTATCCCTTTCCTTTAATAGACAATTTGTGAATTACATGCTTTATTTCTCTTCTCATATCTAATCGTGTCTTTATATTTGGGGATCTAAGGGCAAAAAAGACAAATTTGGAGTCTACACAAAATAATATTTTACAAACATTTATCGGGAGGTCTGCAAGGCAATGTAAAGCCATAAATATGGCTGCTATTTCAGCAGTGAAAAGTAATTAATGTCTACCCATGTGATACCGTTTTTCTATTTTTTTTTTATGAAGGAATCACAAAGGCGGAACCTGCGTTACCCATTTTGAGAACAGATCCATCCGTATATATCTTTAGATAGTTCGCGTTGTGCTTTTCTAAGTGAGAATGTACTGAGGTCTTTAACATGTTGGGCGAGTGATTTTTAGATAGAATAGTGTGACCAATATCAAACGTTGATTTATATTGTTTCTTTACTGGAACTGGCGAAAAGGAAGGTTTAACTTAATCTCTTTTTCACTTAATTTTGTTGAATTTAAGATGTCAGAAGCGAATGTATTTATGAATGTTAACGATTGCATTGTTTTGGCCCTTTTTGCAAAATCTGTTTGTGAAGCTAAAGTAACTTCAGTTGCAGGAAAGGTGTTTCAAACACAAGCTTTTGCAACACATTTTGTAGCCGAAAGTTTTCTCTGTTTATCAAGAGGTAAAATGCTTGCTTCTCTGTAGGTTCCTAAAGTTGATGCGTGCGTGGGTACATCAAGAGTGAGTTTATGATTATGCTTTACAAGCTATTCTTTTTTTTTTTTTTTTTTAACAAATGCTGTGGAGTGCTGAAGAAAATTTCTTGAGCATAGGTCAGCCTTGAACGCACAAGAGATGTAGCAAGAGATACAGGTGCCTTAGTGTCTTGTGCTCAGTGTTGTTTAGTTATGACTTTAAGAAAATTTAGACCTTTCCTAGCTTTATCTAAAATATACTCTATGTGATAATTCCATGACAGTTTTGAAGACAACTAAACACCTAGAAATTTAATGATTTGTGTGTATCTAATGATAGTGCTATCTAAAGAGAAATTAGGAAGCTTTTCTGGATCATAGCTTGAATTGAATAACATGATATGTGTTTTTTCTAATGATAAGATTAATCCATTTTCTTTTTATAAAATTGTTGATTTTATTTAGTTCATGCTGGTATAAAGTTGTTGATTTTATTTAGTTCATGCTGGTATACATTTTTTTGTATAGTTCAAGACCCTGACTGGAATTTTGCATTTCATTGTTACTTTCATCCAGAAACAAATATCGTCAGCATATTGAACAAAAACCCCATCTTTAGAAAGATCTCTTGGCAGATCGATAACATAGTGTCAAATAGCATAGGCGAAATAATTGATCCTTGTGGAAGACCCATGTATAGCTGTCTAGGATTTGAATATGTGTTTCCTACTCTTACCTATATACATCTATTTGATAAAAACACAAAAAACTAGCAATATGATGATGCATATTACTGGTTATACCGATAGTTATAAGCTTATAAAGAAGCCGAGCATGCCATACCTGGTCGTAAGCTTTTCTGATGTCAAAGAACGTTGCTATGATGTTCTTTCGCCTTGCGAACTGTTGTTTTACGTGTGTAATTAGTTTGACCAAATGGTTTGCCTGGTTTATGAATTGGATCAACGATCGAGTGTTTTCAAATAAGAGGAATATCGTCACTTGACCAGCATTTCTGTAGAAAGAGATTTTTGAAAAAAAGGCTGTAACGTTAGTTGGCAAATGTATTAAAATTACATTGGATATTCCGTCTTTACCAACAGATAACTTTCTATTGCTAAGATTGAAAATACATTCTTTTACTTAATGATATGTAATTTCAGCATTTACGTACAGGTTAGCTATGAATTGTGTGTCTTGGTGTATTCTCTCTTTCTCCTGGTCTACTCAATATTTTTTATTCCATTAATTCTGCTTTGAATTGCAAACATATCAGCAAGTGAAGTGCTTCTGCCTTTTTTTTTAGGTTTGAGGGTAATTTTGAATTGTTTAAACTTATCTGACAAGTTGGTAAATTTATTCCATTGTTTATAGTTTTTAGTTTTTCCCAAACCATTTGCATGTCTTTACGATTATATACTTCATTAACACAGAAACATGACCAGTATTGCCTCTTTGCATAGACTCAGTTAGCTTTATTTTTGGCTTTTTTCATCTTTAAATGACTTTGAACAGATTTATCCTTCAAGTAGGTCTTGAATTTTGACATCTTTTTCTTCCTTTGCTTCTTCACCAGCCTGATTCCACCAGATATTACTAGCATGTTTATGATTCCACCAGATATTACCAGCATGTTTATGATTCCACCAGATATTACCAGCATGTTTATGATTCCACCAGATATTACCAGCATGTTTATGATTCCACCAGATATTACCAGCATGTTTATGATTCCACCAGATATTACCGGCATGTTTATGATTCCACCAGATATTACCAGCATGTTTATGATTCCACCAGATATTACCGGCATGTTTATGATTCCACCAGATATTACCAGCATGTTTATGATTCCACCAGATATTACCAGCATGTTTATGATTCCACCAGATATTACCAGCATGTTTATGATTCCACCAGATATTACCGGCATGTTTATGATTCCACCAGATATTACCAGCATGTTTATGATTCCACCAGATATTACCAGCATGTTTATGATTCCACCAGATATTACCGGCATGTTTATGATTCCACCAGATATTACCAGCATGTTTATGATTCCACCAGATATTACCAGCATGTTTATGATTCCACCAGATATTACCAGCATGTTTATGATTCCACCAGATATTACCAGCATGTTTATGAGACTTCACAGATTTTCACTTGGGAATGGATTCATTTACAGCACACAGTACTGAATTTGTAAATAAAGAAGATAAAGTATTAATATCCACATTGTTTATATCATTAACCCAGAAAGTTGACAATAAGTTTGAAAATTTGTCCCAGCTGGCAAGCTTGTGATTGTGCTTTGGAATGTTATCCTCGCTTGAGTCTATGGTTTGTATCGTTTTAACTTCCAGAAAATTATAATAGGTAGGTGATCACTATTTAAAGTATCATCTACAGTATCCCATGCGCAGACTGGTGCCAGATCTGGAGATAGAAAGGTAAAATCAATGACAGTTGCTCTATGGCTTGAATTATCGGGCATCGAGCATCGTTAAGGAGATACAGGGAAGCAACAATATTTTCAGTGAAACAATTGCTTGTAATAGTTTGGCAATCTCTTTCCCCAAATGGTGAATGAGCATTGAAGTCTCCTGTAATAAGACATTATTTTCTTGCCTTGGTGTGTGTGTTGAGTTTGAATCCATTATGTATTAATATTATTTGGACCCTGTGGTAAGTACTCAGATAAGACAGTTAACAAGGAGGTATTCTTCTTCTTCTTCCTCTTCTTCTTCTTCTTCTTCTTCTTCTTCTTCTTCTTCCTAAAAGACTGGTTCACTCAAAAACGAGTAGGTCACCAGCGCGCATGTTAAAAAATAAAATAAAATAAAATAAAGTGCGACTCAGCCTGTTGGCCCCTGGAACAAAAGTTTGGCAACAAGGGGTCGCACACGATATTCAAAAAGTTAAAAGCAATTGTATTAAGCCGAACTGTCACGACACAACAGTGTAAATTGGAAATATCTGGTGGAACAGGGCTAGGGCATGGGATGTATTTTACACCTTCATGAATATAGATTGCTGTATTTCTTTTCCCAGCGGTATCTTCCTTTTGGTGAGCAGGGGGAAAATGATAATTGTCTAATCTGGGCAGTTTTTTCTCTTTTCACATGAAGAGATTGAAGACTTATGGCATGGTCATTATGACGTGCCAGGAGTGGCACTACATGATCACAGTTAGTGCTGACGGAGCGGCAGTTCCATTGAAATACTTCCACCCTGCTTTTAATTATCATTTAACTTATTGAAATGGGATGAAAGGAACTGATCCTAAATCCTTTTTAAATAATGTACCCCCCCCCCCTTTTTTTATATTGTAGACCAATTACAAGTTTAATATACAGGTTACGATTAAATGCATTTCGCACAAAATATTCTAAAAATGCACTATGCACATGTGGGAAACAAATCACTGTAAACCTTTTTTTTTTCAGTGTGCCCCGTAATAAATCAGTTCCTCAATCATTAGTTGATCCAATTTCATTTAATAATTCATTGTCCACAGAGGACATTTTAAATAATTATCAGTTGCTTTATGATTTCTCTAAAGTTTTGAATTCCAGTCCATGTCAAGGAGCGTGAAACCTCTCACAAAAGGCATTAGACGCTTGGAGACAAAGGGACATTGTACGTGGTATACAAATAAGTAATTGACCAATTAACCAGGGTACGTTACCACCGCACACGGCCGAAGTGGTCAGATGACAAACAACACCTAGGAGAGAGTTCGGACCTGCCCAGTGGCGAAGGGGAAGGGTTGTAACCACTACGACCTCGGGGCCCCAAGTGAGTGCTAAATGCTCGGTCAGCTGAGGTTCTTGTGTAAACAGTCAGTGAAGAGCAGGGGGCCTTGGATTTGTTCAGATGGTATTGCCGTGGGTCACTGTGTTGGTTCTATTGTCAGGCTGGCTGAATGCGTGTGGAGGTTGTAGTAACCCTCCTTAAGATAATTACTGTGTTAACTGACCACCGAAGTCGGCGGGAATTTTTCGATGTCCATCTGGGGCTAAGAGTGTGTTTGCTAATCAATTAGGTAGGGTGTGTGTAAATGCTGATGTGTGTGGAATGTCACGAGTGGAGAATTCAGGGTACTTGTGAAACTAGGGGCTTGAGAAGCAGCGTGGACAAAGGCATGGCCTGAAGGGGAATCCTTTGTTTCCCTCCCTATATAAACTGAGGGAGAACAACGTGTCGAGAGAACAACACCAAGAGAGAGAGAGAGAAGGCAGAGGAGAGAGAGAGAGGAGAGGAGTGAGCAGGACAGAGAAGGGTCGAGAGAAACGTGGTCTGGGAGATAGAAGAGACAGCAAGGTCTTAGAGTTAAAGACAAGCTGGAAGAGAAGGAAACTAAGTTTGAAGCCCAGAGGTGGGTGAAGACAGACAAACTGAATTTGAACCCAGAGGTGGTTTGAAGAAGACGAAGAAGAAGAAGAGTTCGACGTCGAGATCCCAGAGACGACCACGAAGACCAGTCCTGAAGCCTGGAGCCAGTCAACCAAGGGCATCACCATCAAGCAGTGCGGAAGAAGACGTGAAGAGACTTTTTCAGAACTGTGGTGTGGTGTGAAAGCGTGGTTGTGTGTGTGAAAACCTGGCCAGGTAAGAAGTCATTTTATTATAACCCGGGATTAGGAAGTATTGATCTTTTAATGTGTTGATTTATTCATTGTGTGTGATTGATTGTTCATGATTAATTATAAGTAGCATAGAAATTGTATTCTTGTTCTCAGTCGTGTTAGGAAAGAAACGAATGCGTGACATCCCATTCCCAGAGAGAGGTGATGTTTGGTGGTGCATGAGTGTGCATATGCGTGTATGAATGCAAAGATAACCTTGGTGTGTTAAGCCTGACTAATAATACAACAACTTAGTGCACTTAAGCAATACCATCACGATTTCCCCCGTCCTGGACAAAGTGGCGAGCCTGCCAGGATTGCATGGCCCAAATTAGTTTCAGGAGGGAAACAAAGTGAGTACTAGAGTAGTACTGGGCGAAGCGTCCACTAAAGGCAATTTTAATTAGCTCTTCTAATTATTTCCTTTAGTTCTTTGAGTGTTGAGCATTGACTTGTGTGTAGGGTGGTTGTATTAATCAAAGGTCGTTCAGAGAAACGAAGAACGAGGTTCTAGTCTTAACTCTCACAGAAGCTGTGGTTTAAGATTAAGGCTCCTTTGTGTTAGGAACACTACCATTGGCTGGTGTACTCGTAACGTTTAGTAGATAAACTGTGTACCAACTTTTACCGGGTTTATAAGCGTAACTGTTTAGTGGTGCTAAAACATATAAGAAAAGAAAATGGCTGAAGAAAGTTTTACTCCCATTGAGAAACTGATTAGTTTAGGGGAGAAACTTAGGCTATACAGGAGATGAACTGCGTAGATTCATTGAAACTCAGCAGAAGACTGAGAGAGATGAAAGGGCTGAAAGAAGGAAGTTTGAAAAGGAGCAGCTTGAGGCTGTCAAAAGAAATCTAGAGGCAGAAACTGCTGCATCAAAGGCTAAAGCAGACGCAGAGTGTACAGCTGCCAGAGCAAAAGCAGATGCAGAGAGTGCAGCTGCCAGAGCTAAAGCAGATGCAGAGAGGGCGAGAGCAGAAGCAGAATCGGAGATTTTAGCCAAAAACAAATTGAGTTGGAAAGAATAAAGTCTGAAAATCGCAGTGAAATAGACACCAGTTCTGAGTCAGTAGGCCGCAGACAAAGTTGCGCACCTAGACTTAAACTCCCACTGTTCAGAGAAGAAACTGATTCAATCGACGCCTATATCAGTCGGTTTGAATCGGTTGCCGAGCACGAGGGCTGGCCCGAAGATAACTGGGCAATAAACCTGTCTGCCTTGTTGACAGGTCGTGCGTTACACACAGTATCCACCCTACCCAAAGGTGATCAGAGAGATTTTGACAAGGTGAAACAGGCGGTGCTAAAGGCATATGATTTGACTGAAGAAGGTTTTAGGCGTAAGTTTCGCGAGGCGAGAATCGAACAGGGTGAGACATACACACAGTTCGGAGTTAGACTAGATCATTACTTTAACAAGTGGATAGAACTGAGTGAAGTGGACTGTGATTTTGAAGGCCTCAAGACACTGGTGATGAAAGAACAATACTTGACGGTTGTGGGCCGGGCCTCACAATACACCTCAAGGAGAGGGGTGTCGTGACAATAGCTGAAGTACTTGAAGCAGCAGAGATTTACCGTGAAGCGAGGCGCGACTTGCCTCAACAAGAAGAGGGCCTGGAGGCATATCCAGAGGACGGTAGGCCAGCACATGACTCACACGACGAGTCAGCAGTACACACCCGTAGGCCCACGGCGTTCCCGTGAGCAAACAAGGGTGAAAACAATAGCCACGTGGCTAGGAATGAGCGTGCCTGTTTTCTGTGCAATAAGACAGGGCACTTGGCTAGGGATTGTATATTTAAGTCACAGAAAGCTGCAGCAATGAGGATCAGGCCAAGAGAGAGGCAGGTAGAAAAAGATGAACAAGATGACAGTGTTATTTTGTCTGGATTGTGCTG
>CM031599.1:82757683-82782683 GCA_018398815.1 Conus ventricosus | reverse complement strand
ATGTAAGCAAGCCTTCGTATATATAGAAATGGGCTTTTTTCTTTGACGAGGATTACTCATTTAAGAAAGAAGATCTTGATTTATCTCATTCATTTTTCTTTAATTTTCTCATTTTTTCTCTCTTATTTTCCCTTCTTAGAAATGTACTTTATTGTTACGATTATATTTTCATTTATTTGTTCGTTTCCTTTATTTTTCAGTGTGGTTTTATTTCATTCCTTTTTTCTTGATAATCCACTTGGGTGTACGTACGTACAGTTATATCTAAGTTTATGTTTGTTTGCATATGTAGGCACAGACATTTTGACATGTTGTATGGATACATATATACATCTGTGTAGATGTATAGGCGTGTGTGTGCGTGTGCATATGTGTGCATATATGTATAAATATTGAAGTGTATGGAAGTGACACTGCTACAGCTACATTGCATCTGATGTGGACTTCCAGATTTTGTATAACATTTTTTTTTCCAGAAGAAGAGAACCTTCACTGCAGGGGAGAAACCAAAACAACAACAACAAAACAAACAAACAAACAAACAAACAACCCTGGCTATGTTAAGTGCACCTTCTGCTTAACTTGGTACGTGGGTGTAAAAATCAAATAAAAAGATAATAAAAAAATAGAGAAAATATTATAATGCAACAGAAAATGCACAAAAGTCCATACGGACAAGCAGACTCTGTAAAATGGACAGTTGGTGTCAATTCTGTAACAATGTATACATACACTCCTGCTGTGCAATCGTCAAATAACAACAGCAAAGCTTGCATGATCTATCTAAGTATCTATCTATGTATCTATCTATCCATATCTCCATTCATCCATCCATCTATCTATCTAAACGTGTGAAAAACTTCTAGAACAAATGGCCGACAAGCGCAGAAAAGTGGCAGACGACAGGAGAGAAAGGTATATTAAAAAAAAGTCAGCATCAGAGAGAGAGAGCGAGAGAGCGAGCGAGAGAGAGAGAGAGGAGAGAGAGAGAGAGAGAGAGAGAGAGAGAGAGAGAGAGAGAGAGAGAGAGAGAACCCAAAAGAAAAAGGAACATTCTGGCACACAACGTGTGCGTGTGTGGTGGGGCCCCATGGCGGCATTCATCACAGAATAGACACAAAACTAGACATAGAGTTTGTGTAAAAAGTTAGTGGTCTGTGTATTCCTCCGGCACAGTGAACTGATGGGATTTATTCAGTTACAACATTACTTCAGACCGAACAAACACACACAGACACACACATACACACAGACATATACACACAGACAGACAGACAGACAGACAGACACACACACACACACACACACACACACACACACACACACACACACACACACAGACATATACACACAGACACACAGACAGACAGACAGACAGACAGACACACACACACACACACACACACACACACACACACACACACACACACACACACACACACACACACATGCGCGCACGCGCACTCATGCACGCTCGCACGCCAAATAGGGTTGGTTTCTGCTCTCAACTGGTAAGCAGTGTCCGAAAACAATGCACTGATAGCAACACAAAAATACATTTAAAAAAAAAATTGTTCTCAGAGCATATATTTGATACAATACAGATGCGAAATCATCTCGGCAAGGATGAGGAGGTGTGTGTGTGTGTGTGTGTGTGTGTGTGTGTGTGTGTGTGTGTGTGTGTGTGTGTGTGTGTGTGTGTGTGTTGGGGGGGGGGGGGGGGGGGGGGGGGGAGGGACGGGGGAGAATTTGTTCCCAGTTGTTTCCAGTGGTCTACAATGGCTCAAAGGCTAAAACGTGTTGAGCAGTTGGAGGGGAGAGGGAGGGTGGGTGGGTGGGTGGGGGGTGTGGTGGTGGTGGTGGTGGTTGTGTGTATTGGAATTGTAGGTTTCGGGCCAACTCCTGCCATTTTCTTTCCTCCCCTTACTTCTTCCCCTCCAGTCCTTGCCTTGAACGCTGGACTTCAACAAGTAGCTTTACACAGCTGGTGCTTTTATTGCTCACATGTGACCAGTTTCACATTTTTGTTCAGAGAAAGTAAACTTAACGTGAAAACGAACAACAGAATCATTGCACAGCCAAACAAAAGGAAACACACACACACACACACACACACACACACACACACACACACAATGTGCTTCAATATATTGGGTCTTCTTCAGGCAAGACAGATAACACTGAAGTCAATGGAAACGGAGGACGAACAGACGGCCATTGATCTCTTTGATCTCCGTGCGTCAGACAGAGAAAAAAAAAGAGCTTAGATTGAAGGGCTAAGTGACTGGGCTTCGCTTTCATTGCCTTGAATGTCATTTGTCCCGCCTAAAGAAGCCCAATAGGTCAAAACGCGTTGTGTTTGTTTGGAATTTGTGTTTTCGTTCGGCGGCGGCAGTAATTACGTTTTTGCTCGTGTTCCAACTGCCACCTGCGGTAACACCACTTTGAAATCGAAATTAACTTAATTAAAATCGGAAATGAAATGAGGTAGGGAACAGTAAACGATAAACAGTAAACAAGTGGGATATGTTTTGTTCCCATAAGGAAACCTAACACAGAGTAAACCTAACGGGCGAAAGGCCTCGGAGCAGGCAATACAAATATATCTGCCTTCAAAAGGGATTGCGATGGTTCCCTTATGCAGCTAGTGAAGAGTTTTCATATCTGTAACATATATATTTTTTTAATTTCATGTTCCCGGTTTCTCCATCTTCAAACTCCCTCTCCCCTCCCCTCAAGTCCAAATCTTTGCCAGGTCATTACTATGAAGACAGTTCAGTTGTTGGCCTGCGCTTGTTTTTCCCCCACTATTAGATTGTTCGTCTATGTATTTGTCTGACTTTGTTCAAGTTTAAAAGGCTGTGCCAGTCTTGAATAAAAGTTACTCTGTGTTAGGTTTCCTTATGGGAGCAAAACATACCCCACTTGTTTACTGTTTGACTTAATTAAGATTACACACACTGACATGCGAACACCCACCTGACGAAATACAGGTAGAAGTTGACATACCCCACTTGTTTACTGTTTGACTTAATTAAGATTACACACACTGACATGCGAACACCCACCTGACGAAATACAGGTAGAAGTTGACCGAGTGGTTGGAGTCACAGATGACGCGAAGCATGAACTTGATGAACTCTTTCTTGGCAAATTCCACCGTGCCCCTCTCCACCTCCCACCTCTTGTGCAGCAACATGTACACACAAATCGGTGTCGTCGTCAGCACAAGAACCGATGACGTCACCACCAGCATGATGGTAGCCTGGCGTTGTATGCAGGACGTGGAGCTCTTCCTGGTGGCCGCGTTCGATTGCGTCATGGATGACGTCAGGGAGCGGTGAAGACGATGGGCGCGGCTGATGAGGATGATGATGAGTATGTTGATGGTGAGGAGGAAGAGGCAGGGCAGGAAGCCGTACGCTATGACCTGGCCCATCTGCCACACCCTCATGAAGGATCTGTAGATCGGCCAGGGAACAGTTGGGGCATCATTTAGCGGAAGAAGAGAGAGAGAGAGAGAGAGAGAGAGAGAGAGAGAGAGAGAGAGAGAGAGAGAGACATAGAAGAGAGAGAAGAGAGAGAGAGAGAGAGAGAGAGAGAGAGAGAGACAGAGAGAGACAGACAGACAGACAGACAGACAGACAGACAGATAAATCTCACACACCACACAGACACACAGACGCACACACACACACACACACACACACACACACACACACACACACACACACACACACACACACAGCAGTCTGCTTCTGGGATACGGTCTTGGAAAGGGAATCATTGCAAGATACCACGTCCACTCCGGGAACACTCACGGTGATTGATAACTGTGGGGACAGGTTCTTGTTTGCTGGCATTTGTGTTTACCTGCTCTCTGATTGAATAGCCAAGACATGGCACAAGCCGTGTGCGAAGCCGTATTCAACCGTAAGACTATGTAGTAATACGGAGGGGAGGCAACCCTACTTTGTACATGTTCCAGTGTTTACCTGCCTCTCACCTGTCTCTCGTCCACTCATAATTTCCAGGACTCAAGTGTCGGTTCTGTGCCGAAAATCTAAGATCAGCAAAACTGTGTGCTCGGAAACGTCGAGAATCACATCATGTACGGAATATTCAATAATATGACTTTTTGTTTGTATTTTCCTGTCATTTGAAAACAACAACCATGATGTTCTAGGCTAAACATTACACGATGTATCAACTTAAAAAAAAAATCCAGGTCAAACCGAATTTTGTTTTGTGTCTCTAACAATATCTAATCTGCAGCATCACATACCGTTTTCTACTAAATAGCACCACTTACCAATACCATGACGCATTGATGTTTAGTAAAGAGCATTACACACAGATGTTTTCAGAACAACGGCATCGTACTCCAATAGCGACTAACACAGTAATTCTGTAAGAAAGTTAAGAATCCCTGCGGTCCAGATTCATCTACCGACGCGTCTACCTTCTGAATGTCCAGCATTTAGCGGCGAAATGTTGTGCAAATATCGTCATCAATCGTTCTTTCCAATTTTTCCTTGTTAATGGATATTTACCCGTCAAGACTCGGTATCTCATTCAGATCGTTTCTTCAACGGTTTTGTTCGCCTTCTGAAGTCACATACCAACATGGACATTGAATGAAAAGCAAAAACTCTACTCACCCATAAGCGGAGTCGATGCCACAGATGTGGGCGCCATCTTCCCCCTTGACGGTGACGGTGAGGAAGAGAGGGGCGGTGAGGGTGACAGTGACCAGCAGCAGCACCGCCAGACTGAGTGCCGCCTTGCGGGGGGTCCACATCTGGCTCACACGGAGCGGCTGCCACACCGCGAAGAACCGCTCCACCGCCATGGCCACCAGCACCCAGTTGGCGTAGACCACCAGATGGTTGCCCAGGAAGAACATGATCTTGCAGCCTATCGGGCCTATCGCTGCCTGCACCGAAACCAGTCCATAGAAATAGTGCACACTTTCAGATATTTAGGTATAGTCTTCAGCAGAACAGGACGTTTTCATAAATGTAAGAAGTATCTGTATGACCAAGCTCAATGTGCAATGTTTTCTTTACTCAAGATGGCAAGATTTCAAAATTTGCCTATAAACATTCAACTGGACTTATACCAGTCAATGGTTCTGCCTGTACGTTTATATGGCTGTGAAATTTAGGGGTATAGTGATTTAAAGCTAATGGAAAGTTTTCAGCTTAAATTTGTTTAAGCATCTTTTTCATTTAAATCGTTCTACTAAAACAGAACTGATATATGGAGAACCAGGAATGTATCCTGTTTTAGTTCAAGTATATGCACGAATGATAAAATTCTGGTCATCCTTACTTTCACCGCAAACAAATATTCATCTAGATTGTATCAAGTATTATATGATCTATATACAAATCAGGGTTTTACATCTAGGTGGTTGATATGTATACGGAATATCCTAATCGAAACAGGATTCGACTTTATATGGGAGACACAAAAGTTTTCCTCTGTTCACAGTCTCTGTAAAAATGTTCGTGATTAGAAGATGTTTTACATACATGTATAGAACGATGTTTTAGAATCTAGTAGTAAGTGTTTATTTTACAGGAATTTTAAACAGAGTTTTGCCGTGAAAAATATATTGAAATGTTGCCGAGAGTATATATATATATATAATATATATATATATATATATAATGCTGAACAATTAAGTAGTGGGGGAAAACAAGTGCAGGCCAACAATTCTTCCGTCATTATAGTAATGACTTGGCAAAGATTTGAACTTTCAGAGAAAAAAAAAATGAAGGAAATGGGAGGGGGGGGGGGGGGGATGTGTTATAAATATGAGAAACCCTTCACTAGCTGCCTGACGGAACCATCATAATCCCTCTCGAAGACACATCAATTTGTATTGCCTGCTCTTAGGCCTTTCGTCCGCTGGATCGGACTCATCAGGGAAACACGGCTGATTGTGTCTGTGCTCTTGGTGTCAAATAGAGACACACCACAGTCCATAATTCTGTGGTGTTCTCACCACCAAGGGTTCAAAAAAGAATCCAACAGCACCCCCAAAGCAGCCAGCGAAGGGTAGTAATATGGAACAAAACGAAAGTTTGGAGAGGAAAAAAGTTGCTGAAAAACTAAAAGCATTATGCAAACAGTATAAGATGTAGGGGACAATCTTTGAGCCTATGCTTGAGGATCCATTCAAGGATGCAAGGGAGATCAAAAGATGTGGAACAGTCTGAGTGGTCAGCTCTGCTGTTCAATAACCCAAGCATTGTAAGTGGCTAAGAATTGTACAGAACAATATACATCTATGTATCTGTTCATATATATATATATATATATATATATATATATATATATATATATATATATATATATATATATTGTTAAAAAGTAAGGTTTAAGGTTTAAGGTTTAAAGTTTATACCAAAACAATTTTAACAAATGTTGCTCCCAGTTCGGTTGAGCATTTTTTTAAAATCTCTGCTGGTATTCACTACCATTGTCTTATATATATATATATATTATATATATATCCACTAATTCAGCTCCGCTGTGGTAATCATAAACTCATGATAGAAATTGGCAGACGATGTGGAATACCTCATGATGAACGATTCTGTCGGGACTGCGACCAGAATGACCTTGGCGACGAATTTCATTTTGTAATGAAATGCACCAAATATGATGATATTAGAAATAAGTTTATACCAAAACAATTTACATGTATAAAGTCCGTATTAGCTATTGTCGTTTGCTCTATGGTAGTAAAAAAAGTGTTGCTAAACTTAGCGAAGTTTTTAAAACTTATTAAAGTTGTGTAACATTATATCCAGTGTGTTAATTATCGGGAAAATTTTTGGATGTTTGATGTGTTTCATTTACATTTGTTCATTTTGTTTCAAGTCCTCCATGCCCCAAAGGGGTCACAAGATTAAATCTGTGCGTGTGTGTGTGTGTGTGTGTGTGTGTGTGTGTGCGCGCGCGCGCGCGTATGCGTACGTACACATGCGCATACGTGTGTGTTTGTGTGTATGTGACATGCAGTTTTACTGTGAATGCATGTTTTCTTTTATAATAATATGAATGCTCACTGTTTTGTTAATCAGTTTTATATCGCGCAATGGTGTTAATGTGTTTGTATCCTTAGTCTCTGAAGGTAAAAAGTCCAGATGAATAAAAAAGCATCTTCTTGAATATTTGTTACCTTTGTAAATACAGATTATTAATCAATCAGTCAATCGATCAATCTCTTAATGTATTCACCAATTCGGCCATAAGAATTCGAGAAAATAACTATATCTGTCATTTTTTATGCATTGAATTATCATACCAGTTTTATCTGAACAACTCATTGGACAGCTGACGGGAGGAACACAGAAAGAGATCTGAGTAGATGGAGAGTAAAAGCAAGTTGCACACACACACACACACACACACACACACACACACACACACACACACACACACACACACACACACACACACACACACATCTTTCTATCTATGTATCTGTTTCATTATCTATCTATACGCGACACAGAGAGAGAGAGAGAGAGAGAGAGAGAGAGAGAGAGAGAGAGAGAGAGAGAGAGAGAGAGAGAGAGAGAGAGAGAGAGAGAGAGAGAGAGAAGAGGAGAGAGAGAGAGAGAGAGAGAGAGAGAGAGAGAGAGAGAGAGAGCAACAGACAGACAGTGGCAGACCATGATCAAACCAGCCAGCCAGCCAGCCAGCTAGCCGTACCTTGTGCTGCCCGAACTGCACAAGCATGAGCTTGACCACGATGGCCAGGTTGTCCACCACGGCCAGCGTGGCCATGAAGACAGCCGGTGACCCCCACCAGCGCATGCCCAGGATGACCAGCAGGCTGAAGAGGTTGCCGGGGAAGCCCAGGGCGAAGATGATCCACATGTAGGAGTGGTTGATGAAGTTGAAGGTGGCGTTGTACCGGGCGATCTGAACGCGCTCCTCGGGGCTCAGTGAGGGCGCCGCCATCGTGCTGTTCTCCAGAGTCACCAGGGTCACGGTTTTGTTGTGTTGAAAGGTCCAGGTCATGACCAGGGTCGAGTTCGAGGCTGACGCGGCAGCCATCTTTTTTTGTTGTTGTAAACCTTGGTCGCTACAAGTTTCTGGATTTGCGATCGTCTTTAAGCACTTGCTTGTTTAAAACTCGTCAGTCAGTATCTTTTTTTGTTTTGTTTTGCTTTTAGTTGAGAACGTATTTTAATGGCTTTTCCAACAGTAAAATGTCAAACAACTTTAGTCAGAGAAATATATCCAACACCAACCTGAAAAAGAGAGAAAAAAGTAGATGAATTACATGTTCCATGTAGTTTCCATTCGTTCATTCATGTGAACAAACGACCCCCTACGCCTGTGTGTGCTTTGAATTCCCTACGCCTGTGTGTGTTCTGAATTCCTGTGAACAAACGACCCCCTACGCCTGTGTGTGTTCTGAATTCCTGTGAACAAACGACCCCTACGCCTGTGTGTGCTCTGAATTCCTGTGAACAAACGACCCCCTACGCCTGTGTGTGCTCTGAATTCCTGTGAACAAACGACCCCCTACGCCTCTGTGTGTTCTGAATTCCTGTGAACAAACGACCCCCTACGCCTGTGTGTGTTCTGAATTCCTGTGAACAAACGACCCCCTACGCCTGTGTGTGCTCTGAAAAAGGATCCCTTTGGCCCCCGTTCTCCCTCCCAGCCCCCCCCCCCCCTCCCCATCCGTCTCCCTCCTTCCTCATCCTGACTGCAAGCGACTAAGTACATTGAGACCTGCAAAAAATGGAGCATTTTATACGAAACTTCCAAAACTTTAGGGAAAGGTTTTGTTTGTATGCTGTGCTTAACTCTGCTCCGTACCCCTAATCCCTGCTCTCTCCCCGTTCTAGCCTTCATGCGTGTTTTTTTGTACTCCCAGTTCTTAAAGAACAGGGAGTACTTTAGAATGGGAACGAAGAAATGCTGTGTGTGTGTGTGTGTGTGTGTGTGTGTGTGTGTGTGTGTGTGTGTGTGTGTGTGTGTGTGTGTGTGTGTGTGTGTGTGTCCGTGGTCAAAATGTGTTCCACTCGCTCCAGACAAAACTACTGGGCCGATCTTTCTGAAAAATTGTAGGTATGTTCACTATGGGTCAAGGATGATGCCCAATGTTTTAGTTTACCGTTACAGCCGTTACTAACGGCTGTAACGGCCTATAACGCTTTTTCTTCTTTATGGAACATCTCAGAAAGTACTTGGCCGATCTTTGTGAAAATTAGCATGTATGTCCATTATGGGTCACGGATGATGCCCGATGTTTTACCCTGTTATAGCCGTTACTAACGGCTGTAACAGCCTGTAACGGTTTTTCTTCTTTATAGAAAATCTCAAAAGTACTTGGCCAATCTTTCTGAAAATTTGAAGGTATGTTCGTTATAGGTCACAGACGATGGCTGATGTTTACCAGAATAGCCATTACTAACGGTTACACCAGTCCAATACGGTTTTTCCTCTTTATGGAATATCTCACGCGTATTCAGGATAAACTGGGAGTACGTTTATATGCTTTGCATCTTGTTTTTTTTTTCTATGTATTATCCCCATCTTTTTTTGCTACCCCATCTCCAGCGTTATATGAGACAATATTTCCAAGCCGCTGATGTTCAGTCCCCCCCCCCCCCCCCCCCCCCCCCCCCCGTGCACATCATGCATGTCTGCACCATGTCCTGCTCATGTTCAGTCCTACCGCCACGTGCACATCATGCATGTCTGCACCATGTCCTGCTCATGTTCAGTCCTACCCCCTCGTGCACATCATGCATGTCTGCACCATGTCCTGCTCATGTTCAGTCCTACCCCCTCGTGCACGTTATGCATGTCTGCACCACGTCCTGCTCATGTTCAGTCCTACCCCCTCGTGCACGTTATGCATGTCTGCACCACGTCCTGCTTATGTTCAGTCCTACCCCCTCGTGCGCATCATGCATGTCTGCACCATGTCCTGCTCATGTTCAGTCCTACCCCCTCGTGCACATCATGCATGTCTGCACCATGTCCTGCTCATGTTCAGTCCCCCACCCACCCCCCTCGTGCACATCATGCATGTCTGCACCATGTCCTGCTCATGTTCAGTCCTACCCCCCCCCCCCCCCCCCCGTGCACATCATGCATGTCTGCACCATGTGCTGCTCATGTTCAGTCCTACCCCCTCGTGCACATCATGCATGTCTGCACCATGTCCTGCTCATGTTCAGTTCTACCCCTCGTGCACATCATGCATGTCTGCACCATGTCCTGTTGATGTTCAGTTCTCCCCCCTCGTGCACATCATGCATGTCTGCACCATGTCCTGCTCATCGTCAGTCCTACCACCTCGTGCACATCATGCATGTCTGCACCATGTCCTGCTAATGTTCAGTCCTACCCCCTCGTGCACATCATGCATGTCTGCACCATGTCCTGCTGATGTTCAGTTCTCCCCTTCGTGCACATCATGCATGTCTGCACCATGTCCTGCTGATGTTCAGCCCCCCCCCCCCCCCTCGTGCACATCATGCATGTCTGCACCATGTCCTGCTCATGTTCAGTCCTACCCCCTCGTGCACATCATGCATGTCTGCACCATGTCCTGCTCATGTTCAGTCCTACCCCCTCGTGCACATCATGCATGTCTGCACCATGTCCTGCTGATGTTCAGTCCTACCCCCTCGTGCACGTTATGCATGTCTGCACCATGTCCTGCTCATGTTCAGTCCTACCCCCTCGTGCACATCATGCATGTCTGAGCCATGTCCTGCTCATGTTTAGTCCTACCCCCTCGTGCACGTTATGCATGTCTGCACCATGTCCTGCTCATGTTCAGTCCTACCCCCTCGTGCACATCATGCATGTCTTCACCATGTCCTGCTCATGTTCAGTCCTACCCCTCGTGCACATCATGCATGTCTGCACCATGTCCTGCTGATGTTCAGTTCTCCCCCTCGTGCACATCATGCATGTCTGCACCATGTCCTGCTCATGTTCAGTCCTACCCCCTCGTGCACATCATGCATGTCTGCACCATGTCCTGCTCATGTTCAGTCCTACCCCCTCGTGCACATCATGCATGTCTGCACCATGTCCTACTGATGTTCGGTTCTCCCCCCTCGTGCACGTTATGCATGTCTGCACCATGTCCTGCTCATGTTCAGTCCTACCCCCTCGTGCACATCATGCATGTCTGCACCATGTCCTGCTGATGTTTAGTTCTCCCCCCTTGTGCACGTTATGCATGTCTGCACCATGTCCTGCTCATGTTCAGTCCTACCCCCTCGTGCACGTCATGCATGTCTGCACCATGTCCTGCTGATGTTCAGTTCTCCCCCCTCGTGCACATCATGCATGTCTGCACCATGTCCTGCTGATGTTCAGTTCTCCCCCCTCGTGCACGTTATGCATGTCTGCACCATGTCCTGCTCATGTTCAGTTCTCCCCCCTCGTGCACATCATGCATGTCTGCACCATGTCCTGCTCATGTTCAGTTCTACCCCTCGTGCACATCATGCATGTCTGCACCATGTCCTGCTCATGTTCAGTTCTCCCCCGTCGTGCACATCATGCATGTCTGCACCATGTCCTGCTCATGTTCAGTTCTCCCCCCTCGTGCACATCATGCATGTCTGCACCATGTCCTGCTCATGTTCAGTTCTCCCCCTCGTGCACATCATGCATGTCTGCACCATGTCCTGCTCATGTTCAGTTCTCCCCCCTCGTGCACATCATGCATGTCTGCACCATGTCCTGCTCATGTTCAGTTCTCCCCCCTCGTGCACATCATGCATGTCTGCACCATGTCCTGCTGATGTTCAGTTCTCCCCCCTCGTGCACATCATGCATGTCTGCACCATGTCCTGCTGATGTTCAGTTCTCCCCCCTCGTGCACATCATGCATGTCTGCACCATGTTCTGCTCATATTCAGTCCTACCCCCTCGTGCACATCATGCATGTCTGCACCATGTCCTGCTCATGTTCAGTTCTACCCCCTCGTGCACATCATGCATGTCTGCACCATGTCCTGCTGATGTTCAGTTCTCCCCCCTCGTGCACATCATGCATGTCTGCACCATGTCCTGCTCATGTTCAGTTCTCTCCCCTCGTGCACATCATGCATGTCTGCACCATGTCCTGCTCATGTTCAGTCCTACCCCCTCGTGCACATCATGCATGTCTGCACCATGTCCTGCTCATGTTCAGTCCTACCCCCTCGTGCACATCATGCATGTCTGCACCATGTCCTGCTCATGTTCAGTTCTCCCCCCTCGTGCACATCATGCATGTCTGCACCATGTCTGCTCATGTTCAGTCCTACCCCCTCGTGCACATCATGCATGTCTGCACCATGTCCTGCTGATGTTCAGTCCCCCCCTTCGTGCACGTTATGCATGTCCACATCATGTTTTGTTGTGTGGCTGTACGTGCGCCACGAGTCCAGAACAAGCTCTGAGTCACAGGTCGCCGTGAGGCCAGCAAGCAGAGGAGACCCTGACCTGCTGTTCAGAGTAGTGGATTTAGTGGTACTGAGTAGTGCCTGTCCTCATGGGACAGAAAAGAAAGAGGAGTGGATTTAGTGGTACTGAGTGGTGCCAGTTTTCATGGGATAGAAAAGAAAGAGGAGTAGATTTAGTGGTACTGAGTGGTGCCTGTTCTGGTGGGATAGAAAAGAAAGAGGAGTGGATTTAGTGGTACTGAGTGGTGCCTGTTCTCATGGAATAGAAAAGAAAGAGCAGTGGATTTATTGGTACTGAGTGGTGCCTGTCCTCATGGGATAGAAAAGAAAGAGCAGTGGATTTAGTGGTACTGAGTGGTGCCTGTTCTCATGGGATAGAAAAGACACAGAAATCGGTCTTTGTTTATGGCACAGATGGTATATATCGTTATGATATTGTATGATTTATTAAAAAAAACACGTTGTTCCACAATAATAAATATGTACAACAGGGAATCTCTCAGAGCGGCTTTACTTTTTTTCTGTCTGCAAGATATACTCAACCACATTCTCTATTGCTCTTTTAAGCTTAATGTACAACTCAGCATGTACAGAAAGACACAGAAAACCTTGCCACAGGCTACGTGTGAAAACAGACTAAGGTAACTTCAGCGGTGGAGTGGGAAAAAAGAGAACTAGTTATTTCAGGATTGAAGGAGAAACAGAGGAGGAGAAGAACGACAACCATAAAGATAATAAATATCATAATAATGATAACGATCGATGAAGATTAAAGACCGCAGAAGGACAAGAAGTACTACTGGTAGAAGTAGAGCCATACATTTTTGTTGTTGTAAATACTGACTTTTTCTGATGTCTGCAAATAACAAGATCGACGAACAGTTTCTATGCTCACATTTTCGTTTTTCTTGAGATCCAGTCGACCTTGTAACCGAGTCAGTATGGCTTCTATTTATGGGGTGCAACCGGTCGCCCATCATACCCTCGATGGGCTTGGAGTTTTCCTTTCAGTCAGTGTGCCTAAAGGACAGCCATGAAAAAAATGTGCTCAACCCCCCCCCCCCCCTCTCTCTCTCTCCAAAACCGTCACCTTTCAGACTTACAATTTTTTTTTTTTTTTTTTTTTTTTTGCAGACGCAAATTCCGGAAGGTCTCCAAGAGAGCAGAAGAAAGCCCTCCAGCCACTGATTACTTCACGGAATACCAGACCTCATGCCCGGAAACTCTGCACTTACCCCAATATGGGTGTGGTAACCCAGGATGGTTACGGTGAGGGAAGGAAAAGTTAGGGAAAGTTGTGGAGCGGTGATTCTGCTCGCAGCCCCAAGTGTGGTGGCTCGAAGAGCGGATGGTGGTCAGGGTGGGGGAAGAAATGGGACACTGGATGGAGCTGGAGTGGAAAAAGGGTAAAGGAGTTGGGAAAAAGGGTTGAAGATGGTGGATCTCACTCAGGCCAGGAACATGTAGGCGGGAGTTCAATTACTCATATGCAGTTTGTTTGGTTTACGTAGGGGGGGGGGGGGGGGGGGGGGGGGGGGGAAGACTAAAGGCCAAGACTAGACAAGAGAAAGTGTAGCGTACTGATAGTATCAAACGGATAGGGAAGCACTGAACACTAACCCTGAACCATCATGGCACGTGCCAATACTGAAAGATGTGAATCTGCCAGTCAATGGTCGGTTCAGCTTCAATAGCCTACTACTGGACCAAAAAGACAGCAGTGAACCTCGAATGGACCCATGGGGCAGCAGCAGTTTGGAGCTCACTGTGCAAACTGCCATTTAATTAAACCTGTACATCTCCGCGGTTCCGCCACGAACCAACTCACAAAATGTTGCAAATCAAACAGTTCAAAGGTAGCTTCTTAATTAATGATTCTAGCTTAAGTTTAATGATCAAAATAGGTCTGTAGTAAATTAGGCTCGAAGTGCTTTTCAAAGGGCAGCTTAAACAGATCTTTATCGGACAAATATAAGTTTTTCAAAACTGAACAAGCCCGATTCAATTGTAAGATTACCTTTTGATGGCTGGTTTTGGGACGAATCTCTCAATGTGCAACATGTACCAGTTATCCAGAGTGGCCGCAGGTCGAACACATGTACTAGTTGCTGTTGGACAATTAAAATCACTCATTCACTTTGTTTTTTGTTGTTGCTGGAACATTGGAATGACTGTATACAAGTAGGCTGAAGTGACAATAATACAACATAAGGCAACAGTGAGTAGTGTTCTCCTGAAGAATTCGTGACGAGTAAAGGACGCTCAGTAACACCTGGCCCAGGAAGATGTCGTCACGAGTGAAGGACGCTCAGTAACACCTGGCCCAGGAAGATGTCGTCACGAGTGATGGACGCTCAGTAACACCTGGCCCAGGAAGATGTCGTCACGAGTGAAGGACGCTCAGTAACACCTGGCCCAGGAAGATGTCGTGACGAGTGATGGACGCTCAGTAACACCTGGCCCAGGAAGATGTCGTCACGAGTGAAGGACGCTCAGTAACACCTGGCCCAGGAAGATGTCGTGACGAGTGAAGGACGCTCAGTAACACCTGGCCCAGGAAGATGTCGTGACGAGTGATGGACGCTCAGTAACACCTGGCCCAGGAAGATGTCGTCACGAGTGAAGGACGCTCAGTAACACCTGGCCCAGATAGAAGTCGTGACGAGTGAAGGACGCTCAGTAACACCTGGCCCAGGAAGATGGGAAGTGGACACAGTCACTGCTTCCCTTGGGACCTGTCTGGTGAAGAAGTCAGGGATGAGTGCTGTCACCCCCTTCGCTCTCCCCAACCTTTCGCAACGACGTCGAGGCTGGCCAAACAATTTTGGTTGCTGGCAGCCTGAAGATCTGGCGAACCGGGCCTTTGAGGGCTGCATCTGCCAAAGTGCAGCTGTTCCATCAAGCAGGGGGTGCAGGTGGAGGGCAAGCCTGGCCTCCTGGACGAAGTCGTCGTCTTCTCACCTGACTTCCTTTCAACTGAAGTCAGGGAGTCGAGGCAGGCAGAAGTGAGGTGTGGTTATGGTGACTAAAGTGACGGAAGTAGTAACACTGCCTCTTCAACTTGCCTTCACTGACTGGGTCTCCCTTGCTCCAGTGGGAATCCTGTCCTCAGGTGCAGCACCAGGTGTGGTCAACTAAAGCAGAGCTCCAGGTGTGGTGGTGGACTACGTATGGAAGGGTGGTCAGGGCAGGGGAAGACAGGAGAGATTCGATGGAGCGGTAAGAGAGTCAGGAAAAGGGGTGAAGATGGTGGATCCCACTCGGCCCAGAAGCATATAGGTGGAGCCCAATCAGTGACATGCAGTTTTGTTTTATTTACATAGGAGAAGACTAGACAAAGAGAAGACTAGACAAGGAGAAAACTAGACAAGGAGAAGACTAGACAAGGAGAAAACTAGACAAAGAGAAGACTAGACAAGGAGAAAACTAGACAAGGAGAAGACTAGACAAGGAAAAAAAGTAGACAAAGAGAAGACTAGACAAGGAGAAAACTAGTCAAGGAGAAAACTAGACAAGGAGAAGACTAGACAAGGAGAAAACTAGACAAAGAGAAGACTAGACAAGGAGAAGACTAGACAAGGAGAAGACTAGACAAGGAGAAAACTGGACAAGGAGAAGACTAGACAAGGAGAAAACTAGACAAAGAGAAGACTAGACAAGGAGAAAACTAGACAAGGAGAAAACTAGACAAGGAGAAAACTAGACAAGGAGAAAACTAGACAAGGAGAAGACTAGACAAGGAGAAGACTAGACAAGGAGAAAACTAGACAAGGAAAAAACTAGACAAGGAGAAGACTAGACAAAGAGAAGACTAGACAAGGAGAAAACTAGACAAGGAGAAAACTAGACAAGGAGAAGACTAGACAAAGAGAAGACTAGACAAAGAGAAGACTAGACAAGGAGAAGACTAGACAAAGAGAAGACTAGACAAGGAGAAGACTAGACAAGGAGAAAACTAGACAAAGAGAAGACTAGACAAGGAGAAGACTAGACATGAGAAGACTAGACAAGGAGAAAACTGGACAAGGAGAAGACTAGACAAGGAGAAAACTAGACAAAGAGAAGACTAGACAAGGAGAAAACTAGACAAGGAGAAAACTAGACAAGGAGAAAACTAGACAAAGAGAAAACTAGACAAGGAGAAGACTAGACAAGGAGAAGACTAGACAAGGAGAAAACTAGACAAGGAAAAAACTAGACAAGGAGAAGACTAGACAAAGAGAAGACTAGACAAGGAGAAAACTAGACAAGGAGAAAACTAGACAAGGAGAAGACTAGACAAAGAGAAGACTAGACAAAGAGAAGACTAGACAAGGAGAAGACTAGACAAAGAGAAGACTAGACAAGGAGAAAACTAGACAAGGAGACGACTAGACAAAGAGAAGACTAGACAAGGAGAAGACTAGACAAAGAGAAAAAAAATACGCACACTCGTCAAACAGCAGGGGAAGCACTAAACACTGACACGGGCAGACGGCAGTAGTAGGTGGTGTCTATCTGAAAGCAGTAGTTGGTGGTGTCTATCTGAAGGCAGTAGTAGCTGGTGACTGTCTGAAGGCAGTAGTAGATGGTGACTCTCTGAAGGAAGTAGTAGGTGGTGTCTATCTGAAGGCAGTAGTAGCTGGTGTCTATCTGACGGCAAGTAGTAGGTGGTGTCTATCTGACGGTAGTAGTAGGTGGTGTCTATCTGACGGTAGTAGTAGGTGGTGTCTATCTGACGGTAGTAGTTGGTGGTGTCTATCTGACGGTAGTAGTAGGTGGTGTCTATCTGGCAGTAGTAGTAGGTGGTGTCTATCTGACGGCAGTAGCAGGGGTTGTCTATCTGACGGCAGTAGTAGGTGGTGTCTATCTGACGGTAGTAGTAGGTGGTGTCTATCTGACGGTAGTAGTAGGTGGTGTCTATCTGACGGTAGTAGTAGGTGGTGTCTATCTGACGGCAGTAGCAGGGGTTGTCTATCTGACGGCAGTAGTAGGTGGTGTCTATCTGACGGCAGTAGTAGGTGGTGTCTATCTGACGGTAGTAGTAGGTGGTGTCTATCTGACGGCAGTAGTAGGTGGTGTTTATCTGACGGCAGTAGTAGGTGGTGTCTATCTGAAGGCAGTAGTAGGTGGTGTCTATCTGAAGGCTGTAGTAGGTGGCGTCTATCTGAAGGCAGTAGTATGTCTTGTCTATCTGACGGCAGTAGTCTGTTTTGTCTATCTGACGGCAGTAGTAGGTGGTGTCTATCTGACGGCAGTAGTAGGTGGTGTCTATCTGACGGCAGTAGTAGGTGGTGTCTGTCTGAAGGCAGTAGTAGCTGATGACTGTCTGAAGGCAGTAGTAGATGGTGTCTATCTGAAGGCAGTAGTAGGTGGTGTCTATCTGAAGGAGTTGTAACGAACGAAGCACGCTTGGTTAAATGACCGCAACATCTTCCTCTATACTTGATTTCAGCCGTGTGTAGTTTCTGTGAAACCGTGTACTTCATAATGAGTGGCTGTCACAGACGATATTCCGCGAAGAAAAATACATTGGACCACCCGCATTGATGCAGAGATTAGAATTGAGAACTTGCAAGCCCGATTTCCATCCGAGACATTTTATTGGGGGAAATTTTAGTCGCGAGTGTGCGATGGGCTAAAATTGGGAAACGGTAACTACACTGTCGAGGTAATCCATTTAATGGATTTGTCTCTGAGATTGTTGCTCAAAGTTACCGTTCAACACTACAGGTGTGTGTATCTCTCGGGCCTGGTTGATGCCGGAATATATCGATGATAGGCAGCAACCTTGTCAAGTAGTCTCTGACTACAATGGAACTCTAGGGCATCAATTTCATTACCTTTAATTGTAACCGATTTTCTTAAGAACAAACAAAAACAAAACAACAACAACAACAACAACAACAACAACAACAACAACAACAACCTGATATTACGTGGCTCTTCATGTCTCTTCATCTTCATTTTCATCTTGTGATAACCTCAGTCTCGATTTTCTTACCATCGTCATACCCCTGATGAGTTTGTTAAAGTCGTCAGCATCGACATTTTTCAAGGAGACCGTTGGTGGATGGACTAATTGGCACGGCCCTGACGTTCACTCATGCAGGGTTCGTGACGAAACAATCAGGTCGTCAGTAGGTGGGTGCCATGCGCATGTTGAATCAGAACAGGCATCCTTGAATCAGAACAGGCATCACTGAATTAGAACAGGCATCCTTGACTCAGAACAGGCATCCTTGAATCAGAACAGGCATCCTTGAATCAGAACAGGCATCCTTGAATCAGAACAGGCATCATTGAATCAGAACAGGCATCCTTGAATCAAAAGAGGCATCATTGAATCAGAACAGGCATCATTGAATCAGAACAGGCATCCTTGAATCAAAAGAGGCATCATTGAATCAGAAGAGGCATCCTTGAATCAGAACAGGCATCCTTGAATCAGAACAGGCATCCTTGAATCAGAAGAGGCATCATTGAATCAGAACAGGCATCCTTGAATCAGAACAGGCATCATTGACTCAGAACAGGCATCCTTGAATCAGAACAGACATCCTTGAATCAGAAGAGGCATCCTTGAATCAGAAGAGGCATCCTTGAATCAGAAGAGGCATCCTTGACTCAGAACAGGCATCCTTGAATCAGAACAGGCATCCTTGAATCAGAACAGGCATCCTTGAATCAGAACAGGCATCATTGAATCAGAAGAGGCATCCTTGAATCAGAACAGGCATCCTTGAATCAGAACAGGCATCCTTGAATCAGAACAGGCATCATTGAATCAGAAGAGGCATCCCTGAATCAGAACAGGCATCATTGAATCAGAACAGGCATCCTTGAATCAGAAGAGGCATCCTTGAATCAGAACAGGCATCCTTGACTCAGAATAGGCATCATTGAATCAGAACAGGCATCCTTGAATCAGAACAGGCATCCTTGAATCAGAAGAGGCATCCTTGAATCAGAAGAGGCATCCTTGAATCAGAACAGGCATCATTGAATCAGAACAGGCATCCTTGAATCAGAACAGGCATCATTGAATCAGAACAGGCATCATTGAATCAGAATAGGCATCCTTGAATCAGAACAGGCATCATTGAATCAGAACAGGCATCATTGAATCAGAATAGGCATCCTTGAATCAGAACAGGTATCCTTGAATCAGAACAGGCATCCTTGACTCAGAATAGGTATCATTGAACCAGAACAGGCATCCTTGAATCAGAAGAGGCATCATTGAATCAGAAGAGGCATCCTTGAATCATAACAGGCATCCTTGAATCAGAAGAGGCATAATTGAATCAGAAGAGGCATCATTGAATCAGAACAGGCATCATTGAATCAGAACAGGCATCATTGAATCAGAACAGGCATCCTTGAATCAGAACAGGCATCATTGAATCAGAACAGGCATCATTGAATCAGAACAGGCATCATTGAACATCACTGAAGTGGCTCGGCTACAGTGGGTGGCCTCATGACGACTGCATACTTATGCTCCCCATTGACAGCCGGTGCTGGGGCTTCAATGTCACAATGTGGCTGTGTTAAGGAGATCCGGACTGAGGGGCAGTGGAGTACTGCCACTGTGAAAGGGTGGAGAAGTGGAGAGGCACGAAGAATGAAATAGAAAACAGAAAAAAGAGATATTATTCTGAAGTACCAACAATTACATAGTCCTACGACCAGAGTAGTCTCCCCCCACACCTCCATTAAGAAGAGGTGGCCTGCTATCACTTGTTTCTTCGGGGAAGAACACAACTATCACGCCATTGAGTCCCTAGCGGAGAGAAAGTTGGACATCACGTTCGGATATGACACGGCTCAGTATTATCATAGTATTATTACAACACAATACCACACTATACAACACATCTTATTTGTTCGCACTTGTCAAAGATCGATAACCATTGATTAAAAAAAAGAAAAAAGAAATCCACGAGCTATGGTATGGAGAATTTCCGACACGAACCTGACAGCGTCCTTGTCTTCCAAACGGGTCTGGGAAACATGATCGCTGTCATACTGTCGCCGTATAATCTGTCTCGCCCTCCATCCCTTTCTCCGTCCATTCCTTCTCCCTCCCCTTTCCCCCTCTTCGCTCTCTTCCTCTATCTCTCTCTCTTTCTCTTTCTTCTCCTCCTCTTCGCTCTCTTCCTCCCTCCCTCCTCCCCCCTCTTTGTGCTATGTCTTTCTTGTCACACACACACACACACACACACTCACACACACACACACACACTTCACACACACACACACACACACACACACACACACCACACACACACAACACCCCACACACACACACACACCCACCACACACACACACACACACACACACACACACACACACACACACACACACAAGCAAGCGCGCACTTACACACGCACGCACGCACACACACACACACACACACACACACACACACACACACACACACACACACACACACACACACACACACACACACACACCACTCATGCGTGCAAACAAATAAACAAACTCATAATGGCAGGAGAGAGAGAGAGAGAGAGAGAGAGAGAGAGAGAGAGAGAGAGAAGAGAGAGAGAGAGAGAGAGAGAGAGAGAGAGAGAGAGAGAGAGCGTGTGTTAAGCAAAACAAAAAATGACGGCAGGGTTACAAATGGACAAGGTATATTCGGGATGCACCCTCTCCTCCTCCCTGCAAACAAACAAAGAAACAAAAACCAGCGCGTCTTTCTGTAGCCTTGATTATGGAAGCCATTTTGGCTAACCAGGACAACCCGTGATACCTGTCACGCAAAGACTGACAGAAAAATAATGAGGTCAGAGGAGGAAGGAGGAGAGGAGGAGGAGGAGGAGAGAGGAGGGAAGAAGAAAATAAGAAAAAGAGGAAGACGACGAGATAAGATAAGATAAGATAATGTTGCTTATAGCCCAGCCGACCGCAAAGGGCCACATCAGGGCTGTCACCACGTTAAGGAAGACGACGAAGAAGAATGATAACCAAAAGAATGAGAAGAAGTCGTAAAAGAGCAAACTGAAGAATAAGAAGATGTGAATGATTATTTCATAGTATCCTGTGATTTTTTGCTGTCATCCATCTGTTTTGTAAACTTTATGTAGCTGAACGAACTGATTCTGACCATTTACCGTTGGAATTTAGCATTGGTTCTCTTCAGAACAATAGAAACGAGACATGTGAAATAAAAAGAAAGGTTTAGTTTATTGAAAAATTCCAGTGACAAGAAAAACATGGCTGATTTATTTAATGAGCAAATGAATAGCAAAGATACACTGTCGCTGTTTGGACGGGCTATTGCTCTCATTGACGAGGATGTTAATGCCGTCCTTGATGCTTTTAATAAGTGTATTATAAAACAAGCTGAATGCATGAAAAGACGAATTAGATTGGATGGCAGAAATGAGGACAATGATTGGTATGATACAGAATGCACTAGTACTAAATTAAAGGCAAGAAGGCTTCTGCGGATATACAGGAGAACGCTAGATAAAGAAACCAAAACATATTGTCTTGCACGAAGGGAATACAAAAAATTGATCGAGAGAAAGAAAAAAGAAAATAACAGTTCTCTACTATGTAACCTCGTAAATTCGGTGAATGACCAGCAAGAATTTTGGAAGCACTTGTGCAGAATATCTGTGAAAAGAGTGCATACATCCAATAATATAACTATTGGTGACTGGTTTACTATTTTCAGAACTTCTTGAAAATGGTGAAACGAAGACGATGTTATTGATGTTATTAGTGAAGTAAATCTGTCTGGAAATAGTACCGAGTGTTTCCGACTTTGATCGTCCAATTTCAAGAGAGGAGATTTCAACTGCAATGAAAAGGCTTAAAAACAGAAAATCTGCAGGGCCAGATGGAATTATTGGAGAATTACTGAAATTTGGTGGTAATGTTATTATTGATTTCTTTGTTAAGTTTTTCAATACACGTTTTGATAATGGGTTATTTCCAGAACGATGGACAGAGTCAATAATCGTGCCACTGTTTAAAAAGGGTGCAACTGATGTCCCTGGCAATTATAGAGGTATATTGTTAGGTGACACCAGTAGTAAGGTGTAGATCAATAATCAATTGCAGGCTACAAGAATGGGTACGGCAAAATGACATCACAGGTGAACAACAAGCAGGGTTTAAGAAAGGCTACTCAACTATTGATCAGAAGTTCACACTCTTAGCGTTAATACAGAAACAATTTTCACAGAACCGTAAATTATATGTTGCCTTTATTGATTTCGAAAAAGCTTTCGACTCTGTATCAAGATTATTACTCTGGCCAACGATTCAAAAATCAAAAAATAAACAATGGTAATTTTCAGGAAAAGGGTAAACAGGTATTAATAGCTGTATAGTGTGAAACAAGAGTAAGATCTGGTGCTAGATTTACTGACTATATCATGTGTACAAGAGGGGTAAAACAGGTGATGCATGCAGCCCTGTACTTTCCTTATTTATAAACGAGTGCCCTTGGAATTATGAGAAAGGAAGGCACGGTGCAACATTGACTCCGATTTATGGAATTGTTTATTTTGTTGTAAGCAGTGACATTGCTTGGCTTTCAGAAACACAGTTGGGCTTCAAACACAACTGAATGTTTATGGAGTGATCTTCAAGACTTCAGCTTAAGGTCAATATGAAAAAGATGTAATGTTGTTGTATTCAGGAAAGGTGGTTATCTTGCAGCGAGTGAAAGGTGGTTTCTTAATGGAGAGAAAATGAAGATTGTCAATGTTATAAGTATCATGGTACATATTGCTCCACGTCAGACTTAGTTATGTATTTGCTTGTGAAGACTTGCAAGCCGAGCAAAGAACGCCTTGCTGTGTATTATGCAAAAGTTGTACCGCTTAAGAATAATTCATTTGCAGTATTTTTGAAAATTTTTGATTATCAGGTTCTACCTATTGCCATGTACGGTGCTGAAAATATGGGGATTAGATAAAAAAAGTTGCTCATATTGAAAAGGTATCACTTATTTGCATTAACATTTTTAGGGGTACAGCTTAAAACGCCGAATGATTTAGTGTACGGAGAGACAGGACGCTACCCTTTTATGTAAATACGTCTGTTCGGTGTATTAGATATTGGCTCAAGTTATTACGTATGGATGGAAATAGACTGCCGGTGAAAGCTTACGAGATGTTGATGTGGCTAGACTCACGCGGTAAATATACATGGGTTTCAAGGATTCGAGAAACATTATTTTAGAATGGTTTTGGAATGGTTATGGCTAAATCAAGGGGTTGAAATGTCAATGCATTTCTGGATGAATTTCGCCAGAGGCTTATTGATTGCCGATGGCAAAACTGGAGTGAACATATCCAAGACAGTGACAGGTTTTCTTTTATATAGAACTTTCAAATCATCTAGGAGCTGTGAAAGTATCTTTTAATTGTCATCGACAGACATATTAGATGTTATTAACAAAATCTAGATTCGGAGTAACAGACATGGCAATACATTGGGACCGTTATAATCAGGTATCAACTAATCTGTAGCATCCCACTGTGTAATGACGCAATAGAAGATGAAGTACATGTTTGTTTTGTTGCCCTAGTCTCTGTGAGCTTCGGCAACAATATATTCCAGGAAAATTTATGCAAATCCATGCCTATTCAACGTAGCCTTATTGATGGTTAACATAACGAAATGATGCTGAAGAATGTATGCATGCATTTATATAAGGCATTTAAAAGACGTGCGAACTGTAGTTGAAGGATGTGAATGTTAATATTGAAGCATGTATCTGTTGTACTCTATAGTCAAAAGATGTGGGAATTTGTCATTATTATGTTGATGTATCCTTCCTTTCCTTGTCGTTAAAGTGCCATAGTAAATAGTTTCCCCACTTCAGTAGGGGCTGTGGCATAACCTGAATAAACTATTTTCCATTTCCATTTCTCTCTCTCTCTTTCCCTTTCTATCTCTTTCGCTCTTCATTTCCCCTTCCCCTCCCCCCTCTTTCTGTGTGTCTTTCAGTGTCTCACACACACACACACACACACACACACACACACACACACCACACACACACACACACACACACACACACACACACACACAAGCAAGCGCGCACTTACACACACACACACACACACACACACAACACACACACACACACACACACACACACACACACACACACACACACACACACACACACACACACACACACACAAGCAAGCGCGCACTTACACACACACACACACACACACACACACACACACACACCACACACAACACACACACCACACACACACACACACACACACACCACTCATACGTCCAAACAAATAAACAAACTCATAATATGAGAGAGAGAGAGAGAGAGAGAGAGAGGAGAGAGTATGAGAGAAGTAGAGAGATTAGGATGGAAAGAGAGAGAGAGAGAGAGAAGAGAGAGATGAGAGGTATGTTAAGCAAAAACAAAAAATGACGGCAGAGTTACAAATGGACATGGTTTAATCGGGATGCAACCCTATCTCCTCCTCCTGCAAACAAAAAATGACGGCAGAGTTTACAAATGGACATGTTTTTCGGGATGCAC
>CM031599.1:82745183-82747683 GCA_018398815.1 Conus ventricosus | reverse complement strand
TTGATAGCTATATGGGGTAAGGCATCTATTGCAGGGCTATTGATAGCTATATGGGGTAAGGCATCTATTGCAGGGCTATTGATACTATATGGGTAAGGCATCTATTGCAGGGCTATTGATAGCTATATGGGGTAAGGCATCTATTGCAGGGCTATTGATAGCTATATGGGGTAAGGCATCTATTGCAGGGCTATTGATAGCTATATGGGTAAGGCATCCATTGCAGGGCTATTGATAGCTATGTGGGGTAAGGCATCTATTGTAAGGCTGTTGACAGCTATATGGGTAAGGCATCTATTGCAGGGCTATTGATAGCTATATGGGGTAAGGCATCTATTGCAGGGCTATTGATAGCTATATGGGTAAGGCATCCATTGCAGGGCTATTGATAGCTATATGGGGTAAGGCATCCATTGCAGGGCTATTTGGCCTCGGATTGTTCAACCCTCCACAAGGCACAGGTTCACATCTGGCTGCATAGCAGTAGAAGGGCATCTGGTGGTCATGACTTGGATGCGCCCTGACCCCTTTGGAGTGCTGTAAGTTTAGGTCCAACACACCTGCATGAGGGGTTTTCTTCTCCCTTGGGTTTCTACCTGTCGAATGAAGAGAGAGAGAGAGAGAGAGAGAGAGAGAGAGAGAGAGAGAAGAGAGAGAGAGAAGAGAGAGAGAGAGAGAGAGAGAGAGAGAGAGAGAGAGAGAGAGAGAAGAGAGAGAGAGAGAAGAGAGAGAGAGAGAGAGAGGAGAGAGAGAGAGAATACGAAATGTTTGTTCCTCTTTGTTTCTGTCTCACCTTCAGTGTGATCCCGGAGGAAGCGCTCCCTTACCACTCATTTCAGCTCACTATGTCATACGGCCACACCCAAGCTTGTCCTTTCGCAGACCAGGCACCCACAGTCCACAGACAACAGTCCACAGAGAACAGTCCACAGAGAACAGTCCACAGAGAACAGTTCACATCCAGTCGTCATGAGGCACACCAGGCACCCACAGTCGACAGAGAACAGTCCACAGAGAACAGTCCACAGAGAACAGTCCACAGAGAACAGTCCACAGAGAACAGTCCACAGAGAACAGTCCACATCCAGTCGTCATGAGGCACACAGGGCACCCACAGTCCACAGAGGACAGTCCACATCCAGTCGTCATGAGGCAACCCACCAGAAAAAAAACTGCACTGCTGCCATGTCACTTCGGTGGTGTTCAGTGAAGCCTGTTCTGATTGATCATGTACTGGATACCCCCTTCTGAACCCCGTACTGATGACGTTCATTGCCGAGCCAGCGTAAATGACCTTCCCCTCCTGTTGGGAGGGTGCCTCCATGTCTGTCCAACGACAGTCCCCATGAACTTGCTGATACCAGCCCCTTTGTCACGTGCTCACCAAAGGCACAGACGTGGACAGGAAATCAAATTTGTGTCAAACATGAAGAGGGCATGGAGGATAGGGAACATGAAGATGATTCTACACTCCGGTCAGAGGCGACATAACAGGGCTGTGATTCACGTTTTCTTCCATTATATATCCCATCCTCAAACAGGCCTGACAGATACAGAGACCTGCAGTGTAACATTCTCAGTGACTCCACTGTGTGATTCCAGTCCTCCCATTGGAGCCCGATATTCATTTCACTTTGGGAGACAGCTGGTTAGGACTGAATAATTATCTGTAGGGAATTGAACCATTGATCTCTGTCAGATACTCGCTCACGCAACATTGACAACAACAAAGACAAAGCAAAAGAGATACATTGTTTACATGAGAACTCTGTTCTCTTTGCTTTCATAAAATCATGCAGATATTTCAGATTTTAACACATTAACAAGTTCTCACAGACTAAAAATGTTTTCTTTCAAAGTTTGCACCCACAGTGCCACACAAAATATTAGATTCGTATAAAGTTTCCTGGTTCTTACAGATCCTTGACAACTAATTCCCAATTTCCAATCTCTGCGACCTTTCGCCTACTTACAAAACTACCTGAAATTCCGCATGTGCCCCTCTCAAAAAAAAACAAACAAAAACAAAACAAAAACAAAACAAAAAAAAACCGCCCCTACTGTGTCCAGGGGTAAAAAGTTCCCGGATGGTAGCCCAGCCGTGGCCTTTAATTTACAATCACACTGGACACCTGCTGTGTCTTTAAAAAAAACTATGAGGCATGCATCCTCATGAAAACTGATCTGTCTCTACAGCGCTGTCGAACGGTTTTTCATCTCTGCTTCAGAAAGCAACCCACCCTACAGGTAACAAATCATGTCTATTCACCACTCAGCATGCATACATGCTGCACCCTACAGGTAACAAATCATGTCTATTCACCACTCAGCATGCATACATGCTGCACAAATTTCATGAAGAAATGAGCTCAGGCTTCAAACTTTAACATCCTCTTCTTTTCCAGATAGCCTGCACGAGCGATTCACAATTTCCATCGACATACTCCCCTTACAAATAAGCACACCAAACAACCAAACAACCAAGCGACCAGGAACGTGG
>CM031599.1:82705183-82740183 GCA_018398815.1 Conus ventricosus | reverse complement strand
CTATACCGTGAACTTCATGACCGGAGGGGTACGTTTCCCCATCACCTGTCAAATAGTCACGTTCACAAGTCCACAGAAGGCCCTGCGGATCGTGCTCACTACAGTTGGCTACACTACTCCCCCTCGTCCATCCCATCCCCACTTACGTTTCCTGCTGTAGATGAAGACGATGGGATGGAAGATTACCGACGTTGGCAAATCACACAACCTGAAACAAAGAGAAAAATAGAGACGTTAATCTCTGAATCAGCTTTTTTTCCCATCCATCATGAATGTAATGTTCGATATAAACAAGATCAGTATTGTCTGTAAGGGGTGGAGATCAGAAAGAAGATGTTGTCTTGTCATGGAGTGCGCCTTTTTCCACCGACAGTAAACGATACCGTTTTCTGACTGGTAATCAACAGCACGCAGTCTTAAATTGTTTGAAAATGAGGCGAGTTTCATAAACTCCAGAATTCGTAAGATGGCTAGCTTATATTTTTTAGGCGACAGATGAGAGAGGTCAGAAGAGTAAAGATTTGCACACAAGATATGAAATTCAAATTGACATTGTGACTTACGTCTTCAAGCTCTTTTTTGCTATTGAATGGTCAACATTTTGATGGTTTCATGTACTGATCAGAGAACGTTTCTACTGTTCGTGGACCAGTCACAGGACGTAACAACTGTTGGCCATTTTCCTTTGCACGCGAGTCAGTCCCACCACAGTCTAGCGATCTTGTGCCATTTCCTAACCCCGATCATCAGAAAGGTGTGCTAGGGATCGGCCATACTGGCCAAGCAGACAGAATTCTCACCGCGTCGCTACTTTGAAATGCAGAACCCAGCTAACCTTCCTGGATTAAGGGGTCTGACCCATGATACGGCACTCCTGTGCCACAAACATATGACATGGTCATTCTCAGGTCGACCCACAGAAAACGCTGCGTCAGTCTGAGAGAACGCGGTGTCTGACGTTTGTCAATATTGTCTGATTTTCAATTAGACATGGGCAGACAATAACATCAAAGCTGCTTATAAGCGTTACAAAGAGACCAAGTCTGTCTTGTACTCCTGGAGGTGATTCAGAACAATACATTCATGGTTTGCTTCAGATATTTCAAAGACTTTTCCCCGCCTGCCAGGTGACTTGAGTACAGGCGGCAGAAATGCATCTACGTTTCATGATTCTTGAATTTCATATTTCATGAACTATGAAAACGCATGGTGTAATTGCTTAGTGAAGCCGAGTTAGGAATTTTGTTGGAGATGATGGAACATCTCTGTTTTAGGACTGCTCGAACGGTCCTCTGAAAAATGATATCTTCAGAGAGTAAAGACTTTAGTCTTGTTACCAGTGTCACCTTTTCCTCTGTCTGGATGTCATTCAATGACAATTCAAAACCGCTCTTGTCCTTCATTTTTAGTCTGAGTTCTGCATCCACACGCACACACATACTGTTTCCTTTAACAAACGTCCTTGATTCAATCATGTCTCCTGACCCTCTCTTTCTCAAGGAATGGCTTTTCCCCATGCCAATGTTCACAATTTTTTCCTCCATTATACCTGTGTGTGTGTGTGTGTGTTTGTGTGTGTGTGTGTGTGTGTGTGTGTGTGTGTGTGTGTGTGTGTGTGTGTGTGTGTGTGTGTGTGTGTGCATGCGCGTGTGTGTGTTGTACGTAATGCGTTAACATGTGTGTATGTATGCACATGTATATAATTATTTGTGGGGAATGGCTATTCAAATGATGAATAACTGTTATTGATCAACAATGATAATTACATATATTATAAACGCAATAACAAAATACATAGCATCAGCCAAAATAACACCAATAATGATAATGATGTTGGGAATAATAGTTATAGATATGAAAATAATATTGACAGGGATGAAATTGCTAATACGACTTCTACTACCACTGATGATGTGATGGTGATGATGATGATGATATTGATGAATGATGATGGTGATGATAAGACTTCATGCGTTCGTTTTTGAATGGTCTCGTACAATATTCCTTCGTGCAGACCTCTCGTACAAGACGGATCAGCTATCTAGTACCCCTCCACACACACACCACACACACACACACACACACACACACACACACACACACACACACACACACACACACAGCACATCATGCACACACACGCACACACACACGCGGCATGCACGCGCGCACACACGCTCGCGCGCTTCCAGCACAGCCAACAAGAAGATAGAGAGGAAAAAGAGTGACGGAAAGAAACGACAAGCGCCCGATAATTAGAGACAAATAAGGCTTTTTTTTTTTTTTAGCTTCGGCTCTTAAAGAAAACATTTGTCTTGTTTGCATGGAAGATGAATTGGATTTTAAACGGGAAGGAGGAGAATTAAAGACAGTGTTGTTTAAACCTCTTTCTTTTTCATCTGTCTGTCTGTCTGTCGTCTGTTCTGTCTGTCTGTCTGTCGGTCTGTCTGTCTGTCTGTCTGTCACACACACACACACACACACACACAGACACACACACACACACACACACACACACACACACACACACACACACACACACACACACACACACACATACACGCGTGCGCGCGCGCGCGCGCGGTGTGTGCGTGTGTGTATGAGAGAGAGAGAGAGAGAGAGAGAGAGAGAGAGAGAGAGAGAGGAGAGAGAGAGAGAGAGAGAGAGAGAGAGAGAAGTCAGTGGGTGTGTGGCAAAATGATTTGTGGAATTCTGCAATTCTTCTCGCAACTGATGTGATCAAAGTAAACTGATGGAAATCGAAGCCAAGGTTCCCAAGCAGTATCTTGGAGATACATGACACTGAAAATGGGCCTAACGTTGCTGATGTGGACTGAAGGGAGATATACAGTGCTAGAATTAAAAGGACTAGTGATGAAATGACTTTAATGGACCTAAATTTCCTCAAGTGGATTGAGGGGAGATGTGTAGTGTTAGAATTAAAAAGACTAGTGTGAAATGAAGAAAGCAGAGGAAAGCTGGATGGAAAAATCGAGAGAAGGCATCCAGAAAAAAAAACTTAGGTAAACGGACACACACAGACACAGACACAGACAGACAGCAGACACACACACACACACACACACACACACACACACACACACACACACCACCACGCACACAAACAATACAACACACACACAACACACACACAACCACACACAACTAACACAACCACTCGAATTGTAAAAGATCATACAAAACAAAAGCAAACACGCACAAATTAGGACAGAAATGTCTGAACAGGAAAAAGACATCATGAAAAGGTTGGATGTGGATATTGCTCTGAACATCCAACAAAATTAAAACAATCCGGTGCGTCTGACTGGTATCAGATTCTCGACGGGATGGCCATGCAATGTTCTGTGGATAACGTCGTAGCTGCAGTTAACTTCACTGAAATGTGCGACGGCTGTGGGCGTTTTTAATCTCTCTCTCTCTCTCCCATCGCATCTTTCTCTCTCTCATCTTGTTTCTCTCTCTCTGCTCTACTCTCTCTCTCCTCATATTCGGCAAGCTTTATTTGTCATAGCTCTCATCGAAAACTAGGTGTAGGAATAACATCTTGAGGACGCAGAGGACTGTCCACCCCCTTTTCTCACTCAATCCCATTTGCCACAACAACACACACAACATCGCAAGCACGCAGCCGCTACGCACGTCACGCAACGCACGACAGGACACACACCACACACACAACACGAACACAACCACATTACACTACGCAGCACGCAAATCCGCGCAGACGCGAGCACAACAGACCAACACACAAAACTATCACAACACTACCACACAAGCCACACAAACGCACGCACGGCACGGACGCACGGACGCACGACCATCGCGAGGCGCAGGCACGCGATACATCCCCAATTAAAAGCTTTGACAGTACAGTTCGGATTAGATTTAGTTAGCTGAGATTTTTAATGCTTTTCTTTATAAAACCTCTGGTCGTGTATTTTTGGCTTTTGAAGAGGGGTTTTAAACGCGAGTTTGTGAGCATTTATTAAGCAGAACAAATCCCAACACTCGCAAGGAAACCGAGGCCACTGTCACAGAAAATGCTGATCACAAATTGCTTCTCCACCATGGTCCTACGGACAAAGAAATCACGGGGCAAAACACACGTGGTTTGTACTTCATTTTGTAGTAGGTTGGCTTTCGATGTTTGTAGTTAACAGCTTTAATTAAAATCCGTTTTTTTGTTTGTTGTAGGCATGTCTTTTCTTCTCTGTTATTTACATTGTGCACTGAAAATTCTCTACTCTCTCTCTCTCTCTCTTCCTTTCTCTCTCTCTCTCTCTCCTCTCTCCATCTCTTCTCTCCTCTCTCTCTCTCTCATTTGTATACATACATGTCTCTGTCCCCTGTCTCTCTGTGTAGTGTCTATGTATGCATGTATGTATGTATGTATCTATGCTCCTTCTTCTGTTCCCGTCCTCCCCTAGTTGGTGTTTACAAAGGAACATGTTCGTGTTCACTATATGAGGAGTGACAATTCTTGCTTACTGCCCTTACACACACAATGGGAAAATGGACACAAGACGTAAATGCTTAAGAGAAAGAAATCTTTGGCAACACCTGAAAAGTACAATACGAAACGTGCCACCAGTGCTGTGACCCAGTTCCTTCCCCTGAGGGTGAATTGTCACCAGAACATGGACCTAAAAGGAGTCTTGGTATTCCTGGACGCTGCTAATGTAAATGTAGCCAGTGGCGGCCTACCACGGGAATCAGTTAGCATGTATACATAGAAACGGTGCTCTTGAATGTTTGGAGACCAGGATGTCTACCCGATCCCATCCCTTGGGGTCTGTAATCAAGAATTATAGGAGAGCTGCACAAACAGGACGTGACGAAAGTCAGAGTTGTCTTTCTTTTCTCATTCTATACTGCCTACGTCTCTGGTATTGCAAGTCGTCTCCCTTTGCTTATCATACTGTCTTTGTCTGTCTCTTGGTATTTTCGACTTCCGTGTCCTTTTTCTTGCGCTCTAATGAGAGGATTTGTGCAAAGAAGTGTTCAGCATAGCATTTACATCAATAAAACTTCACAGGGTGACTGACCCTCTCTCTGTCCTTATCTCTGTCTCTCTGTCTATCTATCTATCTGTCTGTCTGTTTGTTTGTCTGTCGTCTGTCTGTCTCGTTCTCGCTCTCTGTCTCTCTGATTGTCTCAAATTCTCTCTCTGTCTCTCTCTCTCTCTCTCTCTCTCTCTCTCTCTCCTCTCTCTCTCTCTCTCTCTCCGCTTCTCTTCCTTTCTCTCCATTGTCTCATTGTCTCATATTCTCTCTCTCTGAGTCTCTATCTCCCCTCTCATTCAGTCTGGCTGCCTGTATGTCTGTCGGTCTGTCTTTCTCTTTTGGGATTATTGTTCTGTATTGTCTCTGTCTGAGTCTTTGTCCCCCCTCTCTCTCTCTCATTGCTCGCTCTCTCTTTCTCTCTCTCTCTCTCCTCTCTCTCTCTCTCTCTCTCTCTCTGTCTGTCTGTCTCTCTCTCTCTCTCTTCTCTCTCTCTCTGTGTCTCTCTCTCTCTCATTGCCTCTCTCATTCTCTCTCTCTCTCTCTCTCTCTCCTCTCTCTCCTCTCTCTCTCTCTCTCTCTCTCTTTCTCATGATAAAAACAGTTTGAATGTTTTTCTTATTGTTGTTATTAACGTTAACCAGGTCTGGCTAGCAATGACAAACAGACTGACAACCAAACATTTCCCCCATCCCGTAGATAAAGATCTGCTGAACCGCTAAAGAGATCTCTTTCTGAGATGTTCAGTTACTTTATCATCCACGAGAAAGCGCTGTCCACACATTCACAAAGCCTGCTTTGGCAGACAGAATTCTGATTCAGACGTTCTCTTGTTCTGATTGGTCCGCCATCTCTGATGACTTGTCCGTAGTGTTGGTTGAAGCCTGCATTCCACGGTAACGACCATGACGTTGCCCACAGTTTCTTCTGGTCCTCCACTGGGAGAAGCCATGACTTCGACATATACTACAATCTAAAAGCTGGGCCACCTCTATTTGAGTTAATCCTTTGAGTTCCCCGGGGAACATAGGGCTGGAGCAACTATGTTCTGTATTGTCTCTGTCTGAGTCTTTGTCCCCCCCTCTCTCTCTGTGAAGAGGTCAGCCCAGAGGACCCGGTTCTGGGCTGACCTCTTCAGCTGGCCTGTGTCTCCACATTGACATCCTTCTTCCGGCGCCAAGTCTACTGAGGTCGTCCCACTTGCCTTTTCCCCTGTGGGAGCCATTGGGATGCCTGGCTTGTGATGTTGGTAAGGAGTTGTCCTGGTGTGACCAACCCATTGGGATGCCTGGCTTGTGATGATGGTAAGGAGTTTTCCTGGTGTGACCAACCCATTGGGATGCCTGGCTTGTGATGTGGGCAGGGAGTTTTCCTAGTTTGACCAATCCAGACCCCTCCCTTTCCTTTTCTTCTCATAGATTTTTCTTCGGTTCTCTTCCTCAGGGTTTGTTGGAAATGACTTCTGGCCATCTGATGTTAAAGATGCCACTGAGGCACTTGTTGATAAATCCCTGAGGATTGTGTCAGTTAGACTTTGTTGTTCTCAAAGTCTTTGAGCCATATAATGGAACAGCCTTCATATTGGAGTTGAAAATTGTGATCTTGATGTATTTCCCCATCTCTATGTGCCTCTGTTTTCATGTGCCCCCCCCCCCCCCCCCCCCCCGCTTCGTGCCCCTGTCTCTGTGCGTCCACATCTCATTGTACCACAATCTCTGTATTCTACAATCCCTTTAGTCCTGTATTTATGTGCCGTGGTCTCTACGTTCCCTGTCTGTATGTGCAACCGTCTCTATGAACCATCGTCTATTTATTCCCGAATCCCGCCTCTATATTCTCCAGTTCTATCTCTGTGTTCCCTCGTCTCTACGTGCTCCCTTCTGTATATATCCTCGTCTCTATATTCCCCGATTCCCTACATTCTATGAGCCCCTGTTCCGTCTCGATGTGCCCATACACTCTGTTCCCCTTGGCTCTGTGTGTTCACGATTTAAGTTGATGTTTGTACAGTTTATGTCATGGATTTAGTGTGTGTTCTTACATTTTGTGTGTGTGTGTGTTGTATGTGTGTGTGTGTGTTTGTTGTGTGTGGTGTGTGTGTGTGTGTGTGTGTGTGTGTGTGTGTGTGTGTGTGTGTGTGTGTGTGCAACCGCGCGCCCACCTTTATCAAGGTATGTCATGTGTTTAGTAATTAATGGGTATAACTCTCTCTCTCTCTCTCTCTCCTCTCTCTCTCTCTCTCTCTCTCTCTCTCTCTCTCTCTCTCTCTCTCTCTCTCTCTCTCTCTCTCTGAAGCTCAAAGAGTCAATCAAGGATCCGAAACTTTTCTGGTCAACAATAAGAGCTGTTAACAGGAAGACGATGACTTTTAATGACATAAGCCATCAACAGTGGTATGATCATTTCTTCAATGTTTTCAATAGTTTCGAAGGTACATCAGTACATGAAACTGTGGAACACGAAGAACTAGAGGAGGAAGAAAACGAAGCATTGTTTCACGATCCAATTACTAAACAAGAAGTAGCTGATGCAATAAAAAATCTGAAAAGTGATAAAAACGGGGGTACAGACAAAATTATAGGGAAATGTTTAAACATTCAAATATGAGAATGGTGGAGTTTTTAGTCAAATTGTTTAACACTATTTTTGATAGCGGAATGTTCCCCCAAGAATGGTGCAAGTCTATAATAATACCAATTCATAAAAAGGGTGACGCAAATAACCCGGATAATTATAGAGGAGTAGCTTTAACTAACGTTATAAGTAAAATCTATACAAGCATTTTAAATAAAAGATTAACTAAATGGGCAGAAAGGGAAGCAATAATTATAGAAGAACAAGCAGGCTTTAGGAAAGGCTACAGCACGATAGACCACATTTTCACTTTATATGCACTTGTTCAGAAGTACTTACTCCAAAATGCTAAATTATATGTCGCTTTTGTTGATTTTAAGAAAGCTTTCGACTCTGTAAACAGGAACATTCTCTGGAATATTTTGAGAAAAAATGGCATTAAAGGGAAAATGTACAAGGCTCTTAGAGGAGTGTATGTTTCGGTGGTGGCTTTTGTGTGCGATAAAGGTAAATGCTCAGACAATTTCAATTGTCCTCGTGGTGTCAAGCAGGGATGCCTACTAAGCCCTCAGCTGTTCTCATTCTTTATGAACGAATTAGCGATAGAAATTAACAAAAACGGCAGGCACGGTATTCAAATGATACCTGGTACGGTTGAAATCTTTCTCATGCTGTTTGCAGATGATGTCATTTTGCTCTCTGATACCACTGTTGGTTTGCAGAACCAGTTGACCACTCTCAAAGAGAAAGCGGACCGATTACAGTTAGCTGTTAACCTAGATAAAACAAACATTATGGTCTTTAGAATGGGGGGTCATCTTTCCAGACATGAAAAATGGTGGTACGGTGGTGCAGAGGTAAGAGTGACAAATAGTTACAAATATCTTGGATTAACATTCACAACTAAGCTAAGTCTTAATGCGGGACTGACAGAAGTGTGTAGAAAAGGGAAAAAAGGTGTGATTGAAATTCTTAAGTCATTAAGGAAGTTGAATTGCATTGAACCATCAATATTTTGGAAACTTTTTGACACTCAGATTACTTCCATGTTAACGTATGCAGCGGAAGTGTGGGGCACTCTTGACACCAATCAAATTGAAAAGGTACACACATTTGCGATAAAGCGTTTCATAAATGTCCCATTACATTCTTCTAACAAATGGTTTATGTAGAGGCGGGGAGATATCCCTTATATATACACACTTACATTAAATGTATTAAATATTGGCTAAAGCTTTTGAAATTACCACAAACAAGACTGTGTAAGCAGGCATATAAAATGCTATTACAACAACATGAGAATGGGAAGTTTAATTGGGTGTCCAAAGTAAAGAAATTCCTGACAGAAAACGGGTTTGGTGTTGTTTGGGTAAGTCAAGAAGTAGGGAACGATAAGCTGTTCATTTCCGAATTGAAAGCTAGACTGGTGTGTATGTTTCAACAAAATTGGCATTCTGACATGGAAGGAAATGATAAATATGAAACGTTCCTTTCATTTAACAGCAACCTGCAAGCTGAAAAGTACCTATCAGTAGTAACAGACAGATGGCATAGAACTGTACTCGCACGTTTTCGAACCAGAACCTTGGGTCTACAGGCAAACAAGGTATGGTTCATGCCCGGCACAACAGCAATTAATAATTGTCCAGTATGTAAGTTGAATGTCAACGAAGACGAGTGCCACTTTTTATTCCACTGCAAAGCTTACAGACAAATACGCGAAAAATGTTGCTTGTTTCAGTTGCCTGCTGCGAAAAGCCACAATCTAGCTCGTGTGCTGACACTGGAAAATGAGATGTTAATCAGATCTCTAGCAAAATACATTGCCGAAGCATGCAGAGTTACAAAAACACGCTGATTTGATTTTCTGTTAGTAAACTCCTTCCTTATTCAGTGCCCGGCGGTTATTGATTATGCCATTGGTTATGAGATTATGAATGTAACTAACTTGAATGTACATGTGTGTGTGTGTGTGTGTGTGTGTGTGTGTGTGTGTGTGTGTGTGTGCGTGTGTGTGTGTGTGGGGTGTGTGTGTGTGTGTGTGTGTGTGTGTGTGTGTGTGTGTGTGTGTGTGTGTATGTGTGTGTGTGAGTGTGTATGCATATGAGTATGTGCGTAGGCACGTATATGCATGTGTGTATGTGGGATATTGACATGAAGCTGTACCTACATATATACAATGGTTATAGTTGTTTAAAGCTAGTCGCAATACATGTCTTAGATCCTTTACATGGGTGAATACGCCCCCATGTCATGATGGCTGTACTGCTATTGACATTAAAATATCAATGAATCAATGAATCTCTCTCTCTCTCTCTCCTCTCTCTCTCTCTCTCTCTCTCTCTCTCCTCGCTTTCCCTTGCCTTTTCTATGTACCAGCTTCTCCTCACTCTGTTTCTCTCCTTCCCTCACCCTCACCCCTCTTCAGGCACACACACACAGACACCTAATGAATTGAACAGGCCATGGTGTCTCTCGCTGTCCTTCCCAGAAGCTTTATAAAAACAAAGAGTAGGATTTGCTCCAAAAATATTGACATGCTCGACGAGATCCTGTGCAGAGATTCTTTTTCACTCTTCAACAGTATAATTTTAATAAAGACATAAGCCAGAGAGAGAGAGAGAGAGAGAGAGAGAGAGTCTTCGTGCATGTGTGCGTGCATACATGCGCGCGCGCGCGCGCGCGCGCGCGTGTGTGTGTGTGTGTGTGTGTGTGTGATACTGACATTGACGCATATACCAGAGAGCGCGCGCGTGCGCACTTGCACAACCCCTTCAATCATAAGCGATTTGTATTTGAGGTGACATTCTACATCCAGGAGCACACAAAAAGCAATACTCATTGCCATTGGAGTCCAGTATTGTAGCTGAACTCTCCCAAGGGAGATAGGCAAGAACTACACAAAGACGTCTAATGGTCATCGATATAATGCACTACATTTTGTATTACTTGTATTACTCTTGCGCCGAATTGGACAGAAAGAAGTGATTGTTCGTTCATTTTCGTTGTCGTGAGTGTTGTGTATTTTGCCTGAAGAAGACCTAAGAGGTCAAAACGCGTCATGTTTTGTCTTGTGATTAGTTTGTCATCGTTTTTGTTTTTGTTTTTTGTTTTTTTTGGGGGGAGGGGGGGGGGGGGGGCGGAGCCATATCAATAATATTTCAGATTAGACCAAAAATCGAGAAGCAGAGAATTTAAGCAAAATAAACCAAGGACAAAAAGACAGTAGTAATCAGGACGCACTGTCTGTGATAGATGAATTTAGCAGTGCTGTTTTGGAAGAAAAGGACAATACAACACACACAAAAACTAAACATAGGGAAAGCAAAACAACCAACCAAACAAAGAAGCAAGCAAACAAAATATTGACCATAGATGACGGCTACTTGTGAATAATGAACAGAAGTTTATTTTGTAACGCATCTTACAATACACATTCCACGGTGAACCGAAACTCATGTCCTACGCCATACATGTCCCGTTCTAAACACACCGTGTTCTCTCCAGGACTGGCGGGTTTTTCGGCCTTTATGAATGGCCTTTGACTTTGACTGCTGGGAGAGGCAGGGGGGGGGGGGGGGGGGGGTGGGGGGGGGGGGGGGGGGTGAGGGGGCGTGCAAGTCTCTCTCCACTGTGAGGGGATTAGAGAGCAGGCCTTCGGTTTTCTGTTTATCTGGTGTCGTGTGACGACTAATTCATCGCTGTCAGGGCAGTGAGTGATATGATGTGAGATACTCTACTATACTATATCATAATGTAGTGTAATACGGTATGATATAATATAGCACAATACATATGATATAACATAACATAACATAATGTAATGTAATATAACATAATACCATATAATATGATATAATACAATATAATATAGCATACAATCTAATCTATAATATAATATAATATAATATAATATAATATAATATAATATAATATAATATAATATAATATAATATAATATAATATATATAATATAATATAATATAATATATTAATGCAATGTAGTACAATTGACAAGACATACAATAATTCAATCAATTAATATTGTATCCTTTCTCACCATAACATTAGATGATAAACTCCACTGCACTCTACTCTGCCGTACTGTACCGTATTGTTCTGTATCCTACCCTACAGTACTCTGTACTCTACTATGAAATAATACGGTATATAAGTGCGTTCTGTCTGTCTGCCCGTTTGTCTGCCCCCTCTCTCTCTCTCTCTCTTTCTCTCTCTCTCTCTCTCTCTCTCTCTCTCTCCTCTCTCTCTCTCTCTCTCTCTCTCTCTTTCTGTCCTTTGCGCAGAAATGACATTTGAAGTCAGTGGCAGCTAACACCAAGGAGTAAGACGCAGTTTAAAAGTTTAGCCCTGTTAGAATAGAATCACTCGGACGTCTGACCTTTGCATCCTTACAGCTATATTCGGCTGTGTAAACAACACAGAGCAATCCCCACCACCCCTTCCCTTTAACTTTTCCTCTTGAAAGGACATATACTATCTCCCTAGAGAGCGCTTGGTATTTTGAGTCACACGTTTTGACGTGATAAAACAAACAAACAAACAAGGAAAGAAGCAAAGATGCAAACAAACAAAGGAGCAAACAAAGAAACGAACAAACAAACAAAACACTAGTGTCTTAAACTGGATTATCTAATGGCAAAGATCTTTTGTGGCTGTCTTGCATTGTTGATGTTTCTTTGCTAGCTTGTTTTTTTCCCACCGATTGTTTGGAAAAGGAATTTAAAAAAAAAAGTCCTGGTCTTTCAAATGTGTCTACGTCTAGTTCTCTTTCCCCCCTTTGTCTGTCTGTCTGTTTATCTGTCTGTCTGTCTGTCTGTCTGTCTCGTCTTTTTTCTTCTTCTTCTTCTCTCTCTCTCTCTCTCTCTCTCTCTCTTCTCTCTCTCTCTCTCTCTCTCTGGTGTGTGTGTGTGTGTGGTGTGTGTGTGCATTGCGCGCGCGCATTGGCATCAGGTGAAAAGGTGAAAAGAAGCTAATGCTCTGTGAGAGAGAGGAGAGAGAGAGGAGAGAGAGAGAGAGAGGAGGAGAGGAGGAGAGAGAGAGAGGAGAGAGAGAGAGAGAGAGAGGAGAACACGACGACGACGACGACGACGACGACGACGAGAATGACAATGGCAGTGACTCTTTATGTTATAACGGTGTAAGTATTGGCATATTTAGCATTTTTCATACTTGCCGTTACTATTCTAGTAAGCTATGAGATAGTTACACTTACATGCTAGAATTTGTTGACTTGTGGGATTTGGATGAAGACGTATGTGACTGGCCAGTATTGGGTGGTTTAGACCAGTATTGTGAACTGTGATTGTGTTAGTATCCAAGAGCAGTTGTGTTGTGTTTGAGGTATGTTTTGGAAATCAAGTGGCATGGTTTGTTTGATGTGTCTCAAGTGCTTTCTTGAGGTCTCGCAGCGTGTGTCCTTGAATGTCTCTGCTGAGTGAAAGCTTGGTTGGTTGTTTTGTAAGGGTCGCATTTCCTTGTGTTATTTTTTTCCCCCAGTGCTTCGTTCATTGATAATTCTGTGGCTTTTGAAAACCGTTTCAACGACAGCGGTGCCATTTTTTGCTATAACTTCATTGTCCCTAACAGTGTTTTTCTCGGATTTTGTGTTTGTGATGTAGTGTCAAACAGTCTTCTCTTAAGGTAGCTCGCTCAGTTTTTACAGCTAGCATTTCATTTTGACATTTTGTTTATGGTGTTGATCAGATCAGTGGGTTGCTCTTGTGTCAAGCATTTGTTTTCCTGAGTGAAAGGGTCTCGTAAATGGACGGGGTATTCTCATTGACAACATATCTGCACCGCTGCTTTCTGTTGTAAATCGGACGGGGTGTTCTCACCGACAACATATCTGCATTGCTGCTTTCTGTTGTAAATGGACGGAGTATTCTCATTGACAACGTATCTGCATTGCTGCTTTCTGTTGTAAACGGACGGGGTGTTCTCACTGACAACATATCTGCACTGCTGCTTTCTGTTGTAAACGGACGAAGTATTCTCATTCACAACATATCTGCATTGCTGCTTTCTGTTGTAAACAGACGGGGTGTTCTCACTGACAACATATCTGCATGCTGCTTTCTGTTGTAAACGGACGGGGTGTTCTCACTGACGTGTTGTAAGCGGACGGGGTGTTCTCACTGACAACATATCTGCATTGCTGCTTTCTGTTGTAAATGGACGGAGTATTTCTCATTGACAACATATCTGCACCGCTGCTTTCTGTTGTAAATGGACGGAGTATTCGCACTGACAACATATCTGCACCGCTGCTTTCTGTTGTAAAATGGACGGGGTGTTCTCTTTGACAACATATCTGCACCGCTGCTTTCTGTTGTAAAATGGACGGGGTGTTCTCTTTGACAACATATCTGCACCGCTGCTTTCTGTTGTACGAGGAGAGCTAGCGGCCCCACATGGAAATTGGTAGTGCAATCATGACCTAAGGGGGAAACTGCTGACAACGCTGGGTTCTGACGGTTTCATCTGTGGGGTAGTATGTGGTCCTCCTTATTGTCAGCACTGCCAGGAGGTGGTGGTGATCTTTGGTCCTGCTTGTTGTCACTGGTCACAGCCCTGACTGGTAACAGTGGGGCGACTGGTCGTCAATGTTGTCATCGTTGCCAGCACTGTCGGATGGTGACAGGGTCTCCGTAGGATATGATAACCGACAGACCGCCTGATTCTGGCTTCTTTTCACTGTCAGAAGACGACTGTTGTTGTTTAATTGTCACTGTTAGGGGTGGTAGAACTAACTGGGTGAGAGAGAGAGAGAGAGGAGAGAGAGAGAGAGAGAGAGATAAAAGAGAGAGATACAGACAGACAGACAGATAGACAGACAGACAGATGCATACAGACAGACAAGACTGAGAAAAAAATATATATATAGAGAGAGAGGCAGAGACAGAGAGACAGAGGCAAAACATGAACAGAGAGAAAGAGAGAGACAGAGAGACAGAGAGAGAGAGAGAGAGAGAGAGGGGGGAGAGAGAGAGAGGCAAAACATGGACAGAGAGAGAGAGGCAAAACATGGCCAGAGAGACAGAGACAGACAGACAGACAGACAGACAGACAGAGAGAGAAGAGAGAGAGAGAGAGAGAGAGAGAGAGAGAGAGAGGGGAGAGAGAGAGAGAGAGAGAGAGAGAGAGAGAGAGAGTGACACTGACACTGACACTGACACTGACACTGACATCTTTTATTGACATTGGCTAATAGCCGTTTTTGTCAAGAGGGTACAATGTCTTTTTTTTGCATAGAAGAAAAGAAAAACAAAAGAAAAACTGCAAATTAGGCGTCTACAAAACTAAGCAAAATTAAGAAATCATTTCCATTTCTATCACTCATTTGTGTTTCTTGTGTTATGTTCTAGTACAAAATAATTCTCACACAACAACCATTCCCTTCACATACACACACTGATCCATCCTATCTTCCATCGACTTGCACGCACGCATCTATATCCTTATCCTCCCTTCTCCCCATTCACACATACACCCTGTACAGATAATTTATCTGGCTTGATATTATGAAAAACCATTCACTTGAACCATCAAGCTTCAAGGTCAAATAAGTATTCTACACAATAAAAATGAAATATAATTTGATATCCCCTCAGTGTTTTGAACTTTTATTCATTCATGATTTTCTTCCGCGTGTCTACAGCTTCTGTTACATATTTTGCCAGCATCTTTAACAGTGTTTCATCACTTGTTTGCAAAATATTGTTAAGGTTTCGACTCTTGACTGTGTTATGATCAATAGTCTTGATTTTTTCTTTTGTTCCCATAAGCAGGACAAGTGAACAAAAACGTAACTCATCTTCTCTAACTGCCATTATTACACAATGGACATGAATCATCAACAGCAACATTATTTAGATGCCATCTTTTAGTAGCATTTAATCCTGTGTTCTATTTCTAAATCTTGCAAGGATACCTCTTTGCCACCGATTAGATACTAGATGTAAATACTTTTCTGCCTCCAAGTTACTTTGAAGGATAGGAACCAAGAATTATTTTTATGTTCTTCCAGTTGGCTGTGCCAGTTTTGTTTATACGAGGAAATTACTCTATTTTTGAATTCAGACATAAACACGGTTTCGTTTCCGACTCCCTGGCTCAACCACACTATCCAAACCCATTCTCTGTTAGCACTTTCTTGATCTTAGAGGCTCAGTTAACATTTCCTAACTCACATTGTTGTAGCATCGTGTCGTAGGCTTGCCTACTCAGTCTAGCCACTGGTAATCGTATTATTTGACGGGCCGGAATAGCTCAGTTGGTAGAGCGCCGGACTCGTGATCCTGAGGTTGCGGGTTCGAATTTCGGTACAGAGGGATTTTTCCTCGGAGTTAACATTGGTTCTGACTCCATTCCCCATACAGTCCTTCGAATGAGACTATAAACCGAGGTTCCTGTGTGAACGCACGCACATCTTGCACACACGTAAACTCCCATCACCAACTTTCAGAAGAGAAGGCCAGTTTAGCCGTTGGTATGGATGACACGTTGCACATAGCATGCACCTTCCACGAAGATGGCGTATGGTTGCCTTAATGGCGGGATAGAAAAGGTCATACACACAAAACTCCACTGCATGTCTATACAGGCAGTGTCCGCATGCGTATGCAGAGAGAAAGAAAGAATTACTTTACACCAGTGTCTAACACACTTTACAATACATCTGATGTACAAAGGTTCCTTCCTATTTCACCGTAAGCTATCTTATTGGGCGAATAAATCTGAATATTCAGAAACCGTTTGAGTGCACAAATGTGCACTCTTTCTATGTTTAGATTATGTTCAAGTCCCATATTTCAGCACCATATGTAAGAATCGGTTCAATCTGGGTATCAAATAGCTTCCAAAATATGTGCGGATCAGTAGTATTTAATTTCCTTAATGTTCTCAAAATTTATATCACCCCTTTTTACCTTTTCTACTTGTTTCACACCAACCTAAATTTCAACTTAACGTTGTCGTAAAAAACATACCAAAGTATTTGTACGAATTACCATACCACTAAACTTCATTCTTAGGTAAATTATTCACCTTTATGAAACACAATAATGTTGGTTTTATCTAGGTTTACTCTCAGCTGTAGTTTATCAGCTTCCTGTTTCAAAACACTCAATTGGTTTTGCAATCCTATTGCTGTACTAGACAACAGAATTACGTCATCGGCAAACATCATCATAAAAATCTCCACAGCACCTGGAATAATCTGAATACCATGTTTACCATTTCTTCGAGAGGAATTATGATGGTTCCCTCATGCAAACTAGTGAAAAAATTTTCATATCTAAGATATATTTTCTTAATTTTATGTTCCCATTTTCTTCGTCTTCAACCCTACCCCCCCCCCCTCCTTAAGTTCAAATCTTTGCCAAGTCGTTACTGTAATGACGGAGGGGTTGTTGGCCTGCACTTGTTTTCCCCCACTATTAGATTGCTCGTCTTTGTATTTGTCTGTCTTTATTCAAGTTTAAAAGGCTGTGTCAGTGTTGAATATAAGTTACTCTGAGTTAGGTTTTCTTATAGGAGCAAGAGTTACCCTACATGTTTATCAGTTCTTGAGAGTTCTAAAGCAAGCTCGTTGATAAAAAAAGAAAACAACTGTGGACTTAAAAGGCACCCTTGCTTGACTCCACGTGGGCAATTGAAAAAAATCAGAATAAAACATTTCTCACGCACACATGCCAATACAGAGTCGTACATTCCACGTAATGCCATATATAACTTTCCGTTGACTCCGTTTTTTCTAAGAACATTCCATAAAACATTTCTGTTTACAGAATCAAAAGTTTTTCTGAAATCAACAAAAGCGACATACAATTTTGTCTTTTTCAGCATGTATATTTTGTACAAAGAGCAACAACGTAATATATGTGCTGTACCCAGAACTAAATCCTGCCTGCTCCCTCACAATTTTCTCTTCCTAGTCTGCCCAACGTTTTAATCTCACATTTGAAATGCGTGTGTAAACTTTGCTGACAACACTTGTCAGGCTACACCTCGTAGTTATCAGGAGTGTTTACACTCCCTTTTGTGGATAGGAACGATGATTGATTTAGCCCATTCAATCGGAAATGACCCGCTCCGAAACAAGTTATTGAATATCAATACCAGAACCATCAATTAGAACTTTTCAGCTTTTGAGAGAGAGAGAGAGAGAGAGAGAGAGAGAGAGAGAGAGAGAGGAGAGAGAGAGAGAGGAGAGAGAGAGAGAGAGAGAGAGAAGAGAGAGAGATGACTGAACGCACAAGATGAGCAAATCACAGACAACATTTTAAACACCAAAGTACATATTCATTACAGTACAGTGAGAATTAAGACACTGCACCCCAAAACTGTATCCCATGCTCGCACAGAGGAAATGTCGGAGCTCTCTCGCTTTTTCTTCCCCAGACATGATACTGGCTGTTTTGTAGTCCATTCAATATCAGCGTTACAGTCTTGGAGTAAAGAAGCGAGAAGATCCCAATGTTGTGGCTCAAATCGGACAGAAACTGGAGTTTGTTTTAGACTCCCTTCACAACTCCTAAACTTGTGTCGTTCCAGTGAGACAATACATCAACGGACACAGATTTACTAAAGGCACAACCACATAAACAAAAGAGTTTCCGATAATAATAATAATAATCAACATAAACCACTTTTTCGATCAGTTACCATCTAATACGGTGTGTGTGTTGGGGTGGGGGGGGGGGGGGGGGGGGGGGGGGGGGAGACAGAATAAAGCCATTAAGAACAAACAAGTTGATACACATCCACTGAATCATTGTTCAAATGCCGACACGAGAAAAAGCAAACGCTCGTAAAATGGCAAGAGATTCATTTGTTTACTTATCTGTTTGTATATTTATTGACAATATTTACATAGCGCCTATCTTTGGCAAGAGACTTGACAATATTTACATAGCGCCTATCTTTGGCAGAGATGACATTTTCATAGCGCTTCTTTGCAAGGGCTAAGTCGAAGCGCTTCACATTCATTCCCTTGTTTAAACAAAGTGATGCATACTTCACATTCCGTTCCCTTGTTTACACAAAGTGATGCCCTACTTCACATTCCATTCCCTTGTTTACACAAAGTGATGCACTTCACATTCCATTCCCTTGTTTACACCAAAGTGATGCCTACTTCACATTACATTCCCATGTTACACAAAGTGATGCCTACTTCACATTCCATTCCCTTGTTTACACAAAGTGATGCCTACTTCACATTCCATTCCCTTGTTTACACAAAGTGATGCCACTTACATTCCATTCCCTTGTTTACACAAAGTGATGCCTACTTACATTACCATTCCCTTGTTTACACACAAAGTGATGCCCACTTACATTCCATTCCCTTGTTTACACAAAGTGATGCCTACCGGGTTGAGCCTAGATGAGCTGCCTGCAGGCCTTTCATTCAGTCGTTTCCCCGTGTTGTTAGTAAAATGTCCGTCACTCTGTCATCTTTTCGTTCGATCTTCAAGGAGGATGCTATGTGTCTGCTTGTTATCCATTCCAATGTTCAAACTGACCTTTTGCCGAAAGTTGACGGTGGGGTTTTCACGCGCGTGGAATATTATGCGTGCGCTCACATACACGAACCTCGGTTTATAGTCGCATTGAATGGACTTTTCAGGAAATGGACTCAGAACCCATGTTAACTCCGAGGGAAACATCCGTATGTTAAAACGACCCCGCGAGATTCGAACCATCGACCGCAGGATCACTAGAATCACGAGTCTGACGCCAACGTAGCTATTCCAGCCTTCAAAAGGCTTTATGCACACCCTGCAAGCTTCAATGAACAGCTGGGAGACTGATCCCTCACTGAACACCTCAACTTTGATCCTTCACCGAGATGCTTTCAGACTGATTCCTACAACGAAATCACGAAAAAGACATAACAGTAAAGAGAGACGGACCAATTACAGTAATTACGAAAAGATCCCGGTCTACTTAATTTTGAGACTAAATCCAAGCAAAAGAGATATGATTGATTCGATGGCCTCCACTTGCAGGAAAGAAGCCATTTATTTTCACCCACCCATATTTCCCAAGAAAACCCCCCACATACTGTGACTGATATTGAAAGAAGCCAATTATCCTCATGCACCCATATATCCAAAGACCCCCCCTCCCCCCCCCCCACCCCCCCCCAACCCCCACGTATTGTGGGCTGATATTGAAAGAAGCCAATTATCCTCATCCACCCATATATCCCAAAGAAAAACCCCCACGTACTGTGACTTTATATTGAAGTATTGTGACATGATGTTGAAGCATTGTGACTGATGTTGAAGTATTGTGACTGATATTGAAGTATTGTGACTGATGTTGAAGTATTTTGACTGATGTTGAAGTATTTTGACTGATGTTGAAGTATTTTGACTGATGTTGAAGCATTGTGACTGATGTTGAAGCATTGTGACTGATGTTGAAGCATTGTGACTGATGTTGAAGCATTGTGACTGGTGTTGAAGTATTGTGACTGATGTTGAAGCATTGTGACTGATGTTGAAGGTATTGTGACTGATGTGTGAAGTATTGTGACTGATGTTGAAGTATTGTGACTGATGTTGAAGTATTGTGACTGATGTTGAAATATTGTGACTGATATTGAAGTATTGTGACTGATGTTGAAGCATTGTGACTGTGTTGAAGCATTGTGACTGATGTTGAATATTGTGACTGATGTTTAAGTATTGTGACTGATGTTGAAGTATTGTGACTGATGTTGAAGTATTGTGACTGATGTTGAAGTATTGTGACTGGTATTGAAGTATTGTGACTGATGTTGAAGTATTGTGACTGATGTTGATGTTGAAGTATTGTGACTGATGTTGAAGTATTGTGACTGATGTTGAAGTATTGTGACTGATGTTGAAGTATTGTGACTGGTATTGAAGTATTGTGACTGATGTTGAAGTATTGTGACTGATGTTGAAGTATTGTGACTGATGTTGAAGCATTGTGACTGATGTTGAAGCATTGTGACTGATGTTGAAGTATTGTGACTGATGTTGAAGTATTGTGACTGATGTTGAAGCATGGTGACTGATGTTGAAGTATTGTGACTGATGTTGAAGCATTGTGACTGATGTTGAAGCATTGTGACTGATGTTGAAGTATTGTGACTGATGTTGAAGTATTGTGACTGATGTTGAAGTATTGTGACTGATGTTGAAGCATTGTGACTGATGTTGAAGTATTGTGACTGATGTTGAAGTATTGTGACTGATGTTGAAGTATTGTGACTGATGTTGAAGTATTGTGACTAGACGAAGGACAGGGTAGGTCATGAAGATCGGCACAGCGCAGAGGTCATGAAGATCGACACAGTGCAGAGGTCATGAAGATCGGCACTGCGCAGAGGTCATGAAGATCGACACAGTGCAGAGGTCATGAAGATCGGCACAGCGCAGAGGTCATGAAGATCGGCACTGCGCAGAGGTCATGAAGATCGACACAGTGCAGAGGTCATGAAGATCGGCACAGTGCAGAGGTCATGAAGATCGGCACAGCGCAAAGGTCATGACGATCGGCACAGCGCAGAGGTCATGAAGAGGTCATGACGATCGGCCCAGCGCAGAGAGGGAAAAAAAGTTAGAGGACCATGTTCTCAGCGAATATTAAAATTTGTCGCTTACGCAATGCTCACATCATCCCTCGCCACTCTCATCACCCCACATTACCCCATCCTCCTCCTCCCCCTTCCCCCCACTGTCGCCACCCTACCTTTTTCCAACTCAGCAAGTTTTACTGAATGTATTGGATTTCCTGACCAAGGAGAAGTTTTGCCATTTGCACCCCCCTAACCCTTGCTTCCTGCACTCTCTTCCACCACCCCCATTCCCACCCTTCTCTATCCGTCTCCTCCCCTCTTCTTCCTAACCCCCCTCCCCTCCCCCCCCCCTTCCTCCCCCAATCCTTTCCCGGCCTGCCCGTGCTCAACGACCTTTGTGCAAATTCAGTTTTCCGGATGAAGAAGAATGAGTTTTGCTTCGAACTTCACCCCCTCAGCTCTCAACAGTTTGTTCACCGTAGATCTCTGGAAAAAAAAGACGTTGGACCTGCCCCCACACTGCTTTCTTCCCCCTCCATCACTGTAGGGACTGATCTGCAGCTGATAAGATACTGATGTGATGACTACACAGGACACCCTGAGAACCAGACGGATGATTGGTGTAGGGAGGACAGCCTCACTGGTGCATATCATGTATGATTGACACGTTTCTTGTTCCTAGTCAGGTCTTGTCACAGACAGAACATTGGGTTTGTTGAAGGAGGTTGGATGTTGGGTTTGTTGCAGGAGGATGGATGTGATTTCTTATGTTTTACAAGGTGCTGCTATAAGCAGGATCTTGCTGACTGGATGAGGTTTATTGCTGATTGCTGATTGTATGAGGTTTACTGCAGATTGCTGACTAGATGAGGTTTATTGCAGGTTGCTGACTGTATGAGGTTTATTGCAGGTTGCTGACTGGATGAGGTTTATTGCAGGTTGCTGACTGTATGAGGTTTACTGCAGATTGCTGACTGGATGAGGTTTACTGCAGATTGCTGACTGGATGGGTTTATTGCAGATTGCTGACTGGATGAGGTTTATTGCAGATTGCTGACTGGATGAGGTTTATTGCAGGTTGCTGACTGTATGAGGTTTATTGCAGATTGCTGACTGGATGAGGTTTATTGCAGTTGGTGACTGGATGAGGTTTATTGCAGATTGCTGACTGGATGAGGTTTATCGCAGATTGCTGACTGGATGAGGTTTATTGCAGATTGCTGACTGGATGAGGTTTATTGCAATTGCTGACTGGATGAGGTTTATTGCAGATTGCTGACTGGATGAGGTTCATTGCAGATTGCTGACTGGATGAGTTTATTGCAGGTTGCTGACTAGATGAGGTTTATTGCAGATTTTTTCTCTTTGCATCTCACCAGAAACGGCTTCCTGCTTACTGATACAAATGGAGAGATATGTTTCAGTCTGAACTTACCGAGTCATTCGGAATTTTGTACAAACAACAGCAACGTGTAAAAGTACATAGGAAAAAGGAGACACGAGCGTCAAAACTGATCCCTTACTGAACGGCTAAGACTCCTTACTGAAGCGTTATAACAATGGACTCTCTCTGAGCAACCTAACGATTACTGCCTCGTTACCGGCTTCAGCATTGATCTGTCACTGAACAGATGCAACACTCACCATTTACTGAACAGGTTGAGCGATTGTTCCAACGTGAACACCTTAAACATCCACTTCTGACTGAACAGCTTCAATGCTGACTCTTCACTGAACAGCTTCAACACTGACTCTTTACAGAAAAGCTTCAATACTGACTCTTCACTGAACAGCTTCAACACTGACTCTTCACTGAACAGCTTCAACACTAATCCCTCGCTGAACAGCTTCAACACTGACTCTTTACTGAACAGCTTCAACACTGACTCTTTACTGAACAGCTTCAACACTGATCCCTCACTGAACAGCTTCAACACTAATCCCTCGCTGAACAGCTTCAACACTGACTCTTACTGAACAGCTTCAACACTGACTCTTTACTGAACAGCTTCAACACTGACTCTTCACTGAACAGCTTCAACACTGATCCCTCACTGAACAGCTTCAACACTAACTCTTCACTGAACAGCTTCAACACTGACTCTTTACTGAACAGCTTCAACACTGATCCCTCACTGAACAGCTTCAACACTGATCCCTCACTGAACAGCTTCAACACTGACTCTTCACTGAACAGCTCCAGCACTGACTCTTTACTGAACAGCTTCAACACTGATCCCTCACTGAACAGCTTCAACACTGACTCTTTACTGAACAGCTTCAACACTGATCCATCACTGAACAGCTTCAACACTGACTCTTCACTGACAGCTTCAACACTGATTCTTTACTGAACAGCTTCAACACTGAATCTTCACTGAACAGCTTCAAACTGATCCCTCACTGAACAGCTTCAACACTGACTCTTCACTGAACAGCTTCAACACTGACTCTTCACTGAACAGCTTCAACACTGACTCTTCACTGAACAGCTTCAACACTGATCCCTCACTGAACAGCTTCAACACTGACTCTTCACCGAACAGCTTCAACACTAATCCCTCGCTGAACAGCTTCAACACTGACTCTTCACCGAACAGCTTCAACACTGACTCTTCACTGAACAGCTTCAACACTGACTCTTCACGAACAGCTTCAACACTAATCCCTCGCTGAACAGCTTCAACACTGACTCTTCACTGAACAGCTTCAACACTGACTCTTCACTGACAGCTTCAACACTGACTCTTCACTGAACAGCTTCAACACTAATCCCTCGCTGAACAGCTTCAACACTGACTCTTCACTGAACAGCTTCAACACTAATCCCTCGCTGAACAGCTTCAACACTGACTCTTCACTGAACAGCTTCAACACTAATCCCTCGCTGAACAGCTTCAACACTGACTCTTTACTGAACAGCTTCAACACTGACTCTTCACTGAACAGCTTCAACACTGACTCTTTACTTAACAGCTTCAACACTGACTCTTTACTGAACAGCTTCAACACTATCCCTCGCTGAACAGCTTCAACACTGACTCTTTACTGAACAGCTTCAACACTGACTCTTTACTGAACAGCTTCAACACTGACTCCTCACTGAACAGCCACAACATTGATAATTCACTGAACAGCTGCAACACTGATCCTCACTGAACAGCATCAACACTGATCCCTCACTGAACAGCATCAACACTGATCCCTCACTGACAGCATCAACACTGACCCATACTGTACAGCATCAACACTGATCCCTCACTGAACAACATCAGCATTGATCCCTCACTGAACAGCATCAACACTGATCCCTTACTGTACAGCATCAACACTGATCCCTCACTGAACAGCTACAACAATGATCCCTCACTGGATAGCTATAACACTGATCCTTCATTGAACATCTTTAGTATTTATCCCTCACTGAACAGCTACAACACTGTCTCTTCACTGAACAGCTACAGTACTGATCCCTCACTGAACAGCTTCAACACTGATCCTTCATTGAACAGCATCATCACTGAACAGCTTCAACATTGATGATCCCTCACTGAACAGATTCATCACAGATCCCTCACTGAACAGCATCAACATTGATCCCTCACTGAACAGCATCAATATTGATCCCTTACTGAACAGCATCAACGCTAATCCTCACTGAACAGCATCAACACTGATCCCTCACTGAACAACATCAGCATTGATCCCTCACTGAACAGCATCAACACAGATCTCTCACTGAACAGCCGCAACATTGATCCCTCGATGAACAGCTACAACAATGATCCCTCACTGGATAGCTATAACACTGATCCTTCATTGAACGTCTTTAGTATTTATCCCTCACTGAACAGCTACAACACTGTCTCTTCACTGAACAGCTACAGTACTGATCCCTCACTGAACAGCTTCAACACTGACTCTTCACTGAACAGCTACAGTACTGATCCCTCACTGAACAGCATCAACACTGATCCTTCATTGAACAGCATCATCACTGAACAGCTTCAACATTGATGATCCCTCACTGAACAGATTCATCACAGATCCCTCACTGAACAGCATCAACATTCATCCCTCACTGAACAGCATCAATATTGATCCCTTACTGAACAGCATCAACGCTAATCCCTCACTGAACAGCTTCAGCACTGACTGTTCACTGAACAGCTTCATCACTGATCCCTGAACAGCTACAACATTGATCCCTCACTGAACAGCTACAAGACTGATCACTCACTGAACAGCATCACCACTGACTCTTTACTGAACAACTACAACATTGATCCCTCACTGAACAGCTAAACACTGATACTTCACTGAACATCTTTAGTATTAACTATCCCTCACTGAACAGCATCAACACTGACTCTTCACTGAACAGCTACAACATTGATCCCTCATTGAGCAACTACAACACTGATCCCTCACTGAACAGCTTCAACATTGATCCCTCACTCAACAGCTTCAACACTGATTCCATTTGCCAATGGGTGCAGCTTTGAAAAAAGCAAACAAATAAATGAATAAATCAAAATGAATGTTTTTTTTAATTCAGAGAAGCATGTCCTCAGCAGTTTAGCGAGTTACGCAAAGTCCACGTCCCTTCACACCGACCTCCCTTCCCTTCCCTTACACACAGTCCCTTCACACCGACCTCCCTTCCCTTCCCTTACACACAGTCCCTTCACACCGACCTCCCTTCCCTTCCCTTACACACAGTCCCTTCACACCGACCCCCCTTCCCTTCCCTTACACACAGTCCCTTCACACCGACCTCCCTTCCCTTCCCTTACACACAGTCCCTTCACACCGACCTCCCTTCCCTTCCCTTACACACAGTCCCTTCACACCGACCTCCCTTCCCTTCCCTTACACACAGTCCCTTCACACCGACCTCCCTTCCCTTCCCTTACACACAGTCCCTTCACACCGACCTCCCTTCCCTTCCCTTACACACAGTCCCTTCACACCGACCTCCCTTCCCTTCCCTTACACACAGTCCCTTCACACCGACCTCCCTTCCCTTCCCTCACACACAGTCCCTTCACACCGACCTCCCTTCCCTTCCCTTTCACACAACACCTATCCTATCTCCACTCCCTCCCTGCGCTCGCCCCCCCCCCCTCCTCCTCTTCCCGTTCGAAAAGTTTTAGTGAGTGTATCTAATTTCCTGAAAAGAATAAGTGCCCCCACCCCCCCACCCCCATTCCCTCTCCCGCCACCCAGCTCTCACTCTCTCTACACGTCTGCTTTCTTCTCTCGCCCCGGCCTATCCTCGCTCAGCAACTTTTGTGTAAATTCACGTCACTGCATGAAGAAGAAGAAGAAGAAGAAGAAGCAAAAGCAGAAGAGAAGAAGGAGGAGGAGGAGGAGGAGGAGTTTTTCTTCCATCCTCACTCCCTCAACACTCAATAAATCGTTTGGTCACAGTAGATCTCTAAACAGAAACTGGACCTGCTGTCCTCCCTGTGTCCTTCCCCCGGATGAGCTGACCAGCAGCTGATACGATACTGATGACCACACCAGGCAGAGCAGGATCAAGTGAAGGGGGGTGGGGGGGGGGGGGGTTGACCTGCAACTGATACGATACTGATGACCGCACCAGGCAGAGCAGGATCAAGTGAGGGGGGGGGGGGGGGGGGGGGGGCCCGACCTGCAGTGATATGATACTGATGACCACACCAGGCAGAGCGGATCAAGTGAAAAGGGGGGGGGGGGGGGGGGAGGCTGACCTGCAGCTGATATGATACTGATGACCGCACCGGGCAGAGCAGGATCAAGTGAAGGGGGGGGGGGGACTGACCTGCAGCTGATATGATACTGATGACCGCACCGGGCAGAGCAGGATCAAGTGAAGGGGTGGGGGGGGGGGGGGGGGGGGGGGCTGACCTGCAGCTGATATGATACTGATGACCGTATCGGGCAGAGCAGGATCAAGTGAAGGGGGCTGCCCTGCAGCTGATATGATACTGATAACGCACCAGGCAGAGCAGGATCAAGTGAAAGGGGGGGGGGGGGGCTGACATGCAGCTGATATGATATGATGACCGCACCGGGCAGAGCAGGATCAAGTGAAGGGGAGGGGGGGGGGGGGGCTGCCCTGCAGCTGATATGATACCGATGACCGCACCAGGCAGAGCAGGATCAAGTGGAAAGGAAGGGGGAGGGGGAGGGATCAGAGGTAGTGGAAGGGAGGGGGAGGGGGATACGGTGTCTCTGCACCCGCCATCTCCGTGGTTGGTAACCTGCACATGATCTAAAATTTTGCCCCTGTATCCCCACAGTGAGGGAGGAGTCACAGACTCTCCTTTGGAACCCTTTCTCGATAACCGATCCGGCCCTGCTGACAACCCTGAGAAGTGTATGTATGTGTGGGCAAATAGTCATTGATCTTGTGAGAGCGGCATCATGGGGCAAGTATGTGTGGGCAAATAGTTACTGATCTTGTGAGAGCGGCATCACTGGGGTAAGTATGTGTGGGCAAACAGTTACTGATCTGGTGAGAACCCTTTCTTGAATTGTGTTAACGTATTGGATATATAACCTGAAACACAAGGAGGAACATGATGTCACGAATTTGTTAAAACAAAAACAAAAAACCCAAACAACAACAACGGAAGTTGCTGGGCCGCCATATGAAGGAAGCATTTACCACAAAACGTGACTGTATGTTCGTCCTTTGCTTACACTATTTTGAATGTAGATTGTCCTGCCTGATGAAGACTCTATACATACGTCAAAACGCGTTGTGTTTGTTTTGTGGCTTGTTTCTTCGTTTGGCGGCCCACTAATTCTGTTTTTGCTCTTGTTGTAATTTCGCCTGCAGTCAGCCACTTTGAAAACAACAACAACAACAACAACACACACACGCACACACACACACACTCTCTCTCTCTCTCTCTCTCTCTCTCTCTCTCTCTCTCTCTCTCTCTCTCTCTCTCTCTCTCACACACACACACACACACACACACACACACACACACACACACACACACACACACACACACACACACACACACACACCACACACACACACACACACACACACACCAGGGACGGTGCTTTGCTGCGGGTGAACACAACAGAATGCTCTCAATGTGAAATGATGTCGTTTGATTCGAAAGCAGCATCGTCAGCCATCCTCTATCAGCTATTGCAGGGACGGGCTGATTCAACAGAACAGTGAATTGACGCTGTTACAGGTGATTTCATATTGCACCTGACGCTTTGTGCCCAGTGTCAGAGGCACAGGTCGGCCAGGCAAAACAACGCCACGCCAGACAAGTAGACACGATCAAACAGACTTTTAATTCTCTATCCCACTTTGGAACCAGATCAAAGGATCATCGTCCCGTCTCAAACCAGCACTCGCATTCAGATCGAAGCTTCTCTCCTGTCATCGATGACCACGCAGATTTTCTGTCAGTCAGTAATTTAAACCAGGCATATACCAGAAATCACTCGACATTCACTAGCTTGTCAATGCTCCAAAGAAAATCAAAGACATAAACTTTACAGAGATCTTGAAAATGGGTTTGCTCTGCGTTCGTTCTTTTTGCCGTCGTGGTTGTTGTTGTGGACGCTGCAAAAAAAAAAAAAAAAAAAAATGAAGAAAGTTATTCGCACAGATGTTCGAAGGTTTGTAGGCTCTTTCTGAACTGAAACAACTGCGTTGAGGGATTTTTCAAAATTGGCTAATCTTAAATAAATGTTAGCGAACCGCCCAGAGAACGTGGACAAACGAGTCACAAGACAAAACACAACGCGTTTCGACCTCTTAGGTCTTCTTCAGGTGAGACATAAACGAATAAAACAACGAAAATTCACTTTGCTTTGATCGCTTCAGATCACTTCACAGAGTTCAACGCCTTCTTCCTTGCGCTGAACTCTGTGAAGCGATCTGAAGCGATCAAAGCTAAGTGAATTTTCGTTGTTTTATTCGTTTATGTCTCACCTGAAGAAGACCTAAGAGGTCGGAACGCGTTGTGTTTTGTCTAGTGACTCGTTTGTCCACGTTCTCTGGGCGGTTCGCTAACATCTATTTAAGATTTGTTTAGATTTCCGCCTGCAGTCGTCTCGCTTTACAACTAGATCAAAATAGACCAGTTTAAAAACTGCCGTCAGGAATGGTGGGAACTGAGTCAAGAGGAAGAAAGTGGATACCAGGCCACCAAACCAATGGAATGCATACATGACAATTCAAAACAAACTCGTTTTGAGCAGTAACACCTTTCACAGGCATAGGCTACAAAATCTTTTGTTGTTGTTGTTCTTTTTCTCTTTGGTAACGCATTTTTTTTTTGTCTGTTAAAGACTCAGGATCAAAACACGTTGTTACATCACCATTCTTGTTGGGATTTTTTGAGCTGATTCAGAAGTACAAGTGAACAAATCACCACACACACACACACACACACACACACACACACACGTAGACACACAGACACAGCCACAGACATACAGACAGACAGACAAACAGACTAGACACACACACACACACAACACACACACACACACACACACACACACAGCCATGTACGTGGACAACGACTGTAGAAGGGCCAATAACTTAAGAACTCTTGCCTCCGATTTCAGAACAAGTAACGCTCTACATCTAAGTACCGAAATTCAATTCAACAACACATTAACGTCGTCATCGACAATAATTGTAGTACCCCTATATTTCCATAAGTTAATCTCCATACTCTGCCTGGCTACCCAGTATCAAATTTAGGACACACACACACACCGCGCGCGCGCGCGCACGCGCACGCACGTACGCACGCACGCACGCACGCGCACGCACACGCACACAAAACTTTGATGAAAGGTTGTTCTGATGTCTGGTGTCCTGAGGGCAACGCGCCAGTCCATGTGATGAGTACACGTTGGGTTGTGTCCCCTCAGGTCACTAATAGAGTCGTCCTCTCTGGCAGCATGTCGTCACTTTCCGTACCTCTGTCAGAATCACGTCATTGGTAAACAGACACGCAGCACCATCCTCAGAGACTCCGCCAGCGCCACTGTGGCAGCTCCAAACATAAATGAGCGCTTGGAGATGACTGTTACTTCTCTCTCTCTCTCTCTCCTCTCTCTCTCCTCTCTCTCTCTCTCTCTCTCTCTCTCTGTGACCAGTTTGCTGTGAACTGATTGAATTAGGAATTCACCAGTGCAATCAGTTTGTTTTTGGAGTTAAAGCCAATTCTTGTGTTGTGGTTGCATAATGTTCAACGCAAAAACACTGCACCATTGCCGCACAGAAAACAAAGTCTCTCTGGCTGCTTTATTGTTTCCCCCACAAGCCAAACTGCTCATAGTTCGTCATCCTGATGTCCACCGCTATCAGGGCAGCACTGTGTTGTGCATTGTTTTTTTTAAAACTATAACGTCTGATGACGACATTATTGTCGGATGTTGCCTGTCTCTTTAGTACTGTACACAAAATCTGCCTCACTTTACAATATGTGTGTTCATTTGTATTTGGGCTTCTTTGGCTACACTGTAAATTGTAGTGATTTTTTTGTACCTGCTGCATTTCTTTTGTTTCCTCTTCTACACTGTGCCATTTCTCCTGCCGACACCTATTTCGGGAGTACTGTTTAGCATATGTTTCAGATCTAGCATTTGTGGCATCTGCAGAAATGGTATTTGTCCGAAAACATCACTTGTTTACACTGTACTGTGTATCAAATAAGCGTTACTCCGCACCGTGTTGTCTATGTTAATTGTATTTCAGCAGTGTTTTCCCCCCAGCAGCGCTATAGGCTGTTTCAATCTTTTTACAAGTATGGATTTCCATCCCAAAATTTGCGGTAATAAGACGAACAAGAAGGGCGATGATGGCGATGACGTCGATCTATTGCATTTGGAGCTCAAAACAGCATGCGTTTTGTGAGATATTCATATAACTCAGTTATCAAAATACATTGCATAGAGTATTCGTCTAAGTAGTGCGCTACATGATCAGTTATGTTGTCCAGCTTACTGGCATAGACAGATTAAGGGCTAGATGTTTTCATTAACGTTGAGATAGGTACCTAACAGACGGCAAACAGAGTGTAAACATTCGGTGAAAATATAACGTACAGGCCTGATAAGAGCAACAAGCCGTTTAAAAATGACGTCGATGCAAAAAACAGACAGGCCAACTGGCTGGACAAAACATTAGCATAAAAAAACAACTTTCTTGACGTATTGTCTTAAGCGTAAGATTTTGATTTTATTTTGTTTTGTAATTCAAGGGGCTTTGTTCCTGAGAACAATCGTTTTAACGTAATCTTCTTTTCTTCGTCAGCAGATCAAAGAAGTTCAAAGGGAAGAGGATATCCTTAGAAATATTGACAGAGGATTGCGTTTGTTTGGTTGGTTGTTTTCTTGTGTCTGTAACACGCCGCTGGCGATAATTAGTTGTATGCTCATTAAAGTTTCAGTTTTAGCCACGGTGCAAGCATGCTCTTGCCGTCTTTCTCATCTGTCACAGTTCCTCACTCTCTTCTCAGTCTGTCACAATTCCTCACTCTCTTCTCAGTCTGTCACAATTCCTCACTCTCTTCTCAATCGACACAATTCCTCACTCTCTTAGCAATCCGTCACAATTCCTCATCTCCTCTCAGTCTGTCACAATTCCTCAGTCTCTCTCAGTCTGTCACAATTCCTCACTCTCTTCTCATTGCACAATTCCTACTCTCTTCTCAATATGACACAATTCCTCCTCTTTTCTCAATACTGACACAATTCCCTCTTTTCTCAATATGACACAATTTCCTCTCTTTTCTCAATACGACCACAATTCCCCACTCTTCTCAGTTGCACACAATTCCCCACTCTCTCTCGTCTGCACAATTCCCCACCTCTTCTCAGTCTGCACAATTCCCACCTCTTCTCAGTCTTCCACAATTCTCACTCTCTTTTCAGTCTGCCACAATTCTCCACTTTCGTCTCAATATGACACAATTCCCCACTCTTCTCATCTGCACAATTTGCCCACTCTCTTCAGTCTGCACAATTCTCCACTCTCTTCTCATCTGCCACAATTCTCCACCCCTCCAATTCCACTCTCTTCTCAATATGACACAATTCCCACTCTCTTCTCAATATGACACAATTCCCACTCTCATCTCAGTCTGCACAATTCTCACTCTCTTCTCAATCTGCACAATTCCCCACTCTCTCTCAGTCTGCCACAATTCCTCACTCTCTTCTCAGTATGCACAATTCCCACTCTTTCTCAATATGACACAATTCCCACTCTCTTCTCAATTGACACAATTCCCCACTCTCTTCTCAGTCTGTCACAATTGCCCACTCTCTTCTCAGTCTGTCACAATTCCTCACTCTCTTCTCAGTCTGTCACAATTCCTCACTCTCTCTCAGATCAGTCACATTCCCACTCTCGTCTCAATCTGACACATATTCCCACTCTCTTCTGTCTGTCACAATTCCTCACTCTCTTCTCATATGACACAATTCCTCACTCTTTTCTCAATATGACACAATTCCCTCACTCTCTTTTCATTGACCAAATTCCCCACTCTCTTCTCAGTCTGCCACAATTCCCCACTCTCTTCTCATATGACATAATTCCTCACTCTCTTCTCAATATGACACAATTCCCCCTCTCTTCTCATATGTCACAATTCCCAATCTCATCTCAGTCTGTCAAATTTCCCACCTCTTCTCAGTCTGTCACAATTCCTCACTCTCTTCTCAGTCTGCCACAATTCCCACTCTCTTCTCAGTCTGCCACAATTCCCACTCTCATCTCAGTCGTCACATTCCTCACTCTCTTCTCAGTCTGTCACAATTCCCCACTCTCTTCTCATCTGCCACAATTCCCCACTCTCTTCTCAGTCTGCACAATTCCCCACTCTCTTCTCAGTCTGTCACAATTCCTCACTCTCTTCTCAGTCTGTCACAATTCCCCACTCTCTTCTCAGTCTGTCACAATTCCCCACCTCTTCTCAGTCTGTCACAATTCCCACTCTCTTTGTCTGTCACAATTCCCCACATCTCTTCTCTGTCACATGCTCACTCTCTGTCTCACAATTCCCCACTCTCTTCCAGTCTGTACAATTCCCACTCTCTTCTCAGTCTGTCACAATTCCCACTCTCTTCTCAGTCTGTCACAATTCCCACTCTCTTCTCAGTCTGTCACAATTCCCCACTCTCTTCTCAGTCTGTCACAACTGCTCACTCTCTTTTCAATCTGTCACAATTCCCTGCTCTCTCTCTTACTTACTTAGGCCCATTGCTCTTGCCAGAGCATTGGCATGAACAACTGCCCGGCAACGACCACAGTCCTGGGCAATCTTTTCTAATTCTCCCCAGCTGTAACCCATCTGCCTGGTGTCCGCTTCCAGGTCCCGTCTCCGGGTGTTTCTTGGTCTTCCTCGCTTCCTTTTGCCTTGGGGATTCCAGGTCAGGGATTTTTCTGGTGGTATTGTCCGGGGGTTTTCGGAGCGTGTGTCACATCCACCGCCATCTTCTTTTGCGGATGTCTTGCTCTACTGGCAGTTGGTACTTCTTTCCCACAGCTCTTTGTTGCTGATTGTCTCTGGCCATTGGATGTGGAGGATCTTTCGCAGGCAGATGTTAACGACGTCTGCAGTGTTTGAATGGTGGTTTTATGGTTCGTCAGGTCTCTGACCCATTAAGAGGACAGATTTGAGTTTGAATTGAAGAGCGGATTTTCGTCCTGGTGGTGATTATTCGAGATTTCCAGATGTATTTCAGAGTGATGAAGGCTGCTTTTGCTTTCCCTATTCTGGTTTTCTCGTCGGCATCAGTTCCCCCTTGCTGGTTGACTACACTACCCAGATAGGTAAAGCTGCTGACTTCTTCCAGTGGGGCTCCATCTAGCATCACATGGTCTGGACTGACTGTGTTAATTTTAGTATTTGGGTTTTGTGCGGGTGGATGGTAAGGCCGAGCTTTGCTTTGTGGGCTTCATTGTGGTCTGCGTGGGCTGCTGCTTTCTCTGCTCTTGTTCTGTCCTTGTTGACTTGTTCTTTCTTCTGTTTTTTGTTCGTCGATTTTTTCCCCAGTGTTTCTGCTGTGATCCAATCTTTGTGATGTTTCTCTTTTGATCCTAGAACCTCTTTGCATGTTGATAAAAAGGCTTCTTTTGTGTCTGTCCAATAGGTGCCTATGTCTGTATCTTCTGTGTGTAGGTCTTGTAGGGTTTGGAATCTATTCTTTAGGGACAGTGTGAACGAGCCTTTGTAGTACTGTTCTCTAAGTAGCCTTACATTGAACTTCTCTTTTTCCTGTTGGTTTCAGTGGGTTCTTCTTTAACTTTAGATTAATTTTTGCTGTCAGCAGGTGATGGGCTGATGCTACGTCTGTCCCTCTCCTCACTCTAACATCCTACAGCGACCGTCTGAATTTCTTGGTAATGCAGACATGGATCGATCTGATTTTCTGTTTCTTGATTTGGTGAAACTCATGTTGCTTTGTGAATCCTTTTGTGTGGAAATATGCTGCCACCGATGATCAGGATGTTCATCCCGCAGAAGTCTGCGATCGTTAACCGTTTTCGTTCATGTCACCTAGTGCGTGAGTGCCCATAACTTCTTTGTATCCTCAATTGTCTCCTCCTACCTTGGCATTCATGTCTCCCATGAGAATGGTGATGTCTTTGTCCTTCAGCTTGTTCAGTATGGTCTGCAGTCTGTTGTAGAAGCTATGTTTGCCTGCTTCATCATGGTCGTTGGTCGGGGCATAGCACTGTACAATGTTCAGTTTGATGTCTTTCTTCTTTGTTCTGAAACTTGTGGTCACAATCCTTGGGCCGTGTGCTTCCCATCCAATTAGTGCTTTTTGTG